>JAZEWU010000027.1:5413874-5438672 GCA_036362915.1 Geotria australis | reverse complement strand
GTGAGGCTCGGAGGTCGGCGCTCGGAACCCCCGGCTCAGGGTCACGGTGACGGTTAGGGGTTAGCGAGGCCTGTTGGGGTTCGCGCTACTAGCAGTGTACCCGCTCCGTGGGCGATTTTGTTTCGCGTTCTTCTGACGTGTCTTGTTGACGTTTTCAGCTGCTGACGTGACCGCTTTGACCTGGATTCCTTCCTGAAGTTCTTTTGGGAATATTGCTGCCGGCTCTCTGGAGTTTCAGAAGAGTAAACAATACGTAGGAAATACAGCTGAGACAGCAATCCCGCAAAGAGCTTGCAAGCCCACTTGTTATTATGTGCTGTAATAATAATAATAAACGTCCATCTATTGGGATTGTGCGGGTAAAATGTGCGCTTATGAAGGATTCAAACCCGGTACCCTCAGTGCGGATGTAACTATTTACCGTGGTTTCTTTTCAAAGCAGGTTTTTGTCCGGATAGCCGTGTCGAGCGCTCTCCCTCTCTCCTTAGCAATCCCTAGGGAACAGATTTGAAGAGCAACAACCATCATGAATCGAGCAAACCTTCATCACTACCAAAATATTTCCGTAAAAACACTCGCCCCATTATGGATAGGAGATTAAGAGGGACAGCCGGGGTGAGGGATATGGTGAGAATTACGCGCGTGTCTCACGGCGCCGCTCTTCTCCTCTTCTCCTCTAGACGTTATCTACTGAACGCGAGAAGCCGGAACCCGGCGGCAACCGACCCCGTCCGGTAAGAAGGGCTTTCATCGGCGGTGCCCAGAGAGACGGCGATCGTTGTACGATGAAGGAAGAAGTGAAAATCTCAAACCGCTGGGACTGAACTGACGGAACGCGCGGGGCACCTACCTCCCGCTATTCCTGCGACACGATCGCCAACCACAGAAGACCGGGTTTCAGCTCTGCTCTTCGTCTGTGTGTGGTCTGCACCGCCCGTCCTGTGGGGAGATGCGGCGTCACTCGGCGGAACCCGCGGCGGTTTCACGCGGCCCGATCTCGGAGTGGCTCACCGACGGCGCGTCGCGAGGGACGAGGCCGTCCGGCATCGGCGTCGCCACCACGTGTCCTGGCATCAACACCACCAGCAGCTCCACGTGGTGTAACGTCAACATGTCCAGTACCACGTGGTCTAACCTCAACATCACCAGGACCACGTATTCTGGCCAAAACACGACCACCACCGCCGCCAGCACGACCACATATTCCATCCACCCATCGGGTTCTGACAGCCGCGAGCCGGCGTTGCTCGTGCCGGTAGGTAACGGGGCGAGGTCGTCCGGACGGCAGGCAATCCCTTCCTTCGTGGTGGAACGGAGGAGGGACGAACGTCTCGCTCGGGCCGTGCCGGTCGAGCCGGCATGACGGGACTGACGGCCGGCCGGGCGTGGAGCCGGCTCCGGCCTCCGTCGTAAACACGCGGCCGCCTTCACGAGGTGCCACCCAGCCCGAGGGCTTCTTCCACTCGGGCTGTGGAATTCAAGAGAACTTCACCGGTTAACTCATTCACGTCTGCTCGAAAGACGGCTAAACTGCAACTGGAAATTGTCGGGTTGTAAAGGGACACGGGATTTGTATATAAATAACAAGCACACGCTCTGCCCGTCAAATACGGTGCGTCGAGATGTTTGATGCTGGAAAAGTGCCGCTTACGTGTCTTAGACGGCGGAGGAACGATGCGGGTCGCCGTTGCACCGCGTGACCTGGAAAAACCCAGCGTCGTACTGTACTATACACCTCCACGTCTCCGCTCCCCGCCGTCAACAACCGGCGGTGACCGGCACCGTGACCCGCCTGGGGAGTGCCTCATCCAGCAGTGGATTCACACAAGGGCTATACGCGAGCATACACAGAATCGCCACAGGATGGGGTGGGGGTGTTTTTTTTTTACAACAAATCTACATTTCGTAGTGAACTCTCACCTGTATTAAGCAAAGTATACCTGGCCAACATCGCATCTCTGATCGGTTGGCCAGAGTTGCTTGCAACTTGCAGAATCGAACTCTGATAGGAATGTAATTGTCTATCTGTGTAGAGTTTGAAACGTAGCAGTGCCGCAGAGTGACTTGTGCCGCTGTGCCACGCGCGTACGGCGGTGGAACTCCGCAAATGAAGGAAACACTCGCCACTCATTACCTTCAGCCTCGTCGCGAAATCCTACCGCGGCTCCTACCGATGACAACACGAGTCTCAATCAAGTGGAAACCCACGCGCAAGTTATTGCATCGTGAAAAAACGTGCTGCCGGGAGCATCGCTCGGGGATAAAACCCAGAGACGGGAGAGGTTCGGTAACGCGACGTTTCACCGTGCGAACACCAAAACGTGTTATCTAATTTATACGATCGGAACGGCTGCCGTGTCAGTTTGCCAGCGGGCAGAAGATGTTCGCCGTGTTCCTGCGATGACGTTCAAAAACCTTTCAGGCATTCGCGGTCGTGAGAATCGGCGACACAGCACACTGCTGCAGCAGTAAGTCAGTTTTGCATTTAAGTTGCAAGCAACCGTTGAGCTGTGTAGCTTTTCTTAACAGTTGTCCAGCGGGGAAGGGGTAAGCGAGTTCCAACATCTCAGGGCACCGGGGGAAAATTAGTCAGGACAATTAACCTAGGCGAGCAGCGTGTCTTTGGATTGGGAGCAAACCGGAGCACCCTGGCGAAAACCCACGCGGACATGGGGAGAACATGGAAACTCCGCACCGAAAGGCACCCAAGCGGCACAGCAAGAAGGCCCGGGTTTAAATCCCGGCTCGGGGGCCTTTCTGTGTGGAGTTTGCATGTTCTCCCCGTGTCCACGTGGATTTTCGCCGGGCACTCCGGTTTCCTGCCACCGTCCAAAGACATGCTGCCAGGTTAATTGGCGTACTTACTAAATTTCCCCAGGCGCCCTGCAATGGACTGGCGTCCCATCCTCGATGTTCCACTTGCCTTTCGCCCTGTGTCTGCCGGGATAGGCTCCGCCTCACCGCAACCCTGTACAGGATTAAGCGGTTTCTGAAAATGGATGGATGTATATGGATGGAGGTCCTTGCTGCTGTGAGGCGGCAGCGCTACTCACCGGTTACGCCACCGTGCCGCCAAGTTGGCTTCGTCTCTTCATCAACAACAGCAGCCGTGCCAACTTTCACAACCCGGCTATAAAAGTGTCACCTTCGGACTCCGCCAGCGTCCCGCCGGTGTTTGGTGTCGGAGGCGAAGCGGTTTCGGAGCTGCAAGAAGTCGGGGATAAGATAGATAGATAGATCTGTATTAACACAGCAGGAGAATTACCCGGTGAGCTTGCACGCCTATTTACGGGACTCCAGCGGCACCACGCGCGCGCGTGTGCACACACACACGCTGGCTACGTTTGTCGCGTCTCAATCCACCGTGGCTTTCGCTACAAACCATTATTGTTGTTGATTCGTTTAAGCCGCCGTAGGCTCAGCATGGCGGCAGGGTCGCTCTGAGGTCACGGCGCCAAGCTTTGCACCGCCTCAGGGCCCACGGGTTCGAATCCGGGTTTCGGGCCGCCCGTGCCGGATTTTACTCCGGGTTAGCCCGAGTACGGAGAGTTTGATGGTCGCTCACCGCAACCTTTCAGAGTAACGTGGACGTTTGGCTTTTCAATCTGGCAGGAAAATATTCACAAGTTTACGTGATGGATGTTTGTCGAGAGCGGGGCGCCCAAGTGCATGTGCTCACTTGAAGGGTTCTCATCGGAAGTAGTTCTGTGACGTCGCCTTCCGTGGGCTGTCGGCTAATGCAGGATGGGTGCACTGCTCGCTGCCATACTTCCTGACGAACAATTCATCTCTTGGCGTGATGCCGATAGGATAATTGGTACCGGGAATTGAATAGCGAGTGGCGAGGGGCGGCTCTGTTGAATAATTCTCCACTTCTCCGAAACCCGGCGCATGGGCCCCCTTGGATCTGTGTGCCCTGGTGCAGTCGCACCGCCTGCAAACTCGACAGCTAAGCCACTGCTTAGCAGACCAACACGCAACGCGGTTTCGTGTGTTTTCGCCCCGAGAGCTTGGGTACTCTGCGACTCGACCCCCAATTATATTACCAGTGTGGCGACCTTCATAGCTCACAGTGCATCCGGCACGTATGTGAGTACGCAGCCACATACATTGGTCAGTAGCTCAGTGGTTAGCGCGCTGGGCTACAAATCTGGCGACCCGTGTTCGAATCCCGCTCACGGCCAACACCAGTCATGATTTTTTTGAACCGGTCCTGGGCCTCCCCTAGGTCGACTCAGCCTCACATGAGTACCTAGTGCGGTGTGTAAAAAACATTGCCACTAGGGAGACAAAGGCTGCCGGGCGTGGTGCTGGTCCACCCACCTCCTCGTGTGCCGTATCGACCTTCATAGGTGCTCGCTAACGGAACTTGCCCCCTACGGTCTGTTAAGGCTATAGGGGGGATCTTTGTTCGTTTGTTGAGTGCACGACAAGCGGCTTGGGCAGCGGAGGGCACGCGAGTGGGGCTTACTTCACCGGCATCACCTGCCGCGCACTTCGAAGCCAAGCTGAAAGACAACGATGTCCAGAAGCTAGCCATCGTGCTTCGAAGAATCGCAAAGAAGAAGAAGACCTGCCGCGCGTCTCTGTGCGAGCCTTAAGCAGCGTGTCCGAGATCTCTTCACGGACAGAGCCTCCGTCACGCGTCGCTGCTGAGAGCTGCAGCGGCGCGGCTATCGAGTGTGCAGGCTGTGCAACTGCACCGGCGTCGCACGGGCTGGAGGGGCCCGTGTGAATGGGTTAATGGAGAGAGTGGCCGGCCCTTGCCCATAACATCCATCCATCCATTCTCTAAACCGCTTGCCCAGCAGTCCAAGAAAGGTGGACCAGACATCCCTTTCCTCAGCAACAGATTCCAGCTCTTCCCGAGGGATTCCCAGGCGTTCCCTGGCCAGCAGAGAGATATAATCCCTCCGGCGTGTCCTGGGTCGGCCTCTAGGTCTCCTCTCAGTGGGCCGTGGCAATCATCGGCGCCAATACTGACAAACAAGGCCCCATGTCAACTACCGGGGTGCGATTCTGTGTATATCGAGCATGGGTTTCGCTGCTCTCGCTTTCCGCGAGAACAAATACATTCGCATCACACGCGCTCACGTGCACAACGTGCACTCAACAAACAAACAAAGACCCCCCGTGTAGCCTTAACAGACGGGCACACCGCTCCCGCGATCACACACACACACGTGCTAACAAACGTGTTCACGCATCGACCCTTAAAGTGTAATATTAATGTACATACGTTTGTCGGTGTGGCTGCAAGCCGGTTTAGTTGCCTCTATTGTGCACGCAATGAATGTATGAATCAGGTCACCGCTTGCGGGGCGGTGGGACCGGTGGTTAATGCACGCACTCTACGGCGAACCCAGAGCGCTGAGTTCGAATCCCGTCCGTGGCTAACTTCGGGTGGCGGGTGATTCTCAACCGGCCTGAGTCGACCTAGCGGAGGCCCGGTACCGGTTCAGATTATGCATTGTTATTGTTGGTGAGTGCGAATCGTACTCGGGTGGATGAGTTCGTGAGGCGGCGCGCTAACCACTACCCCCACCGCTCCCCGTCCCAATCTGTACGGTGAAACCTCACTAGAAGTGCCAATGACAGAGACCGACTCACAGAGACGTGAGCGCTTGTTAGATCCGACCGCAAGCGGTAGCGCGGCATTTGCTACTTCTGTTGTCGATAACTTTCCGTAGGGAACTGTAGAGTGGCAGCAGCAGCTCTGGGTATGAATGTATTTATTGTAGTGATGTAAGTTTTTCACGGCTCGATTCACGATGGTTGCTTTTCGAAGTTGTTCGTTCGGGGATAGCCGTGTCGAGCGCTCTTCCTTTCTCCAACGTCGTGAAGCAGAGAGAGAGAGTGGCCGACACAGCTATCTCCAAACGAACAGCTTTAAAAAACAATCATAATGTATTTATCGCTGTTGTAAGCTACTGATTTGTTCTGGACCAACCGGACACAACCAGGAGCTTGCCTCGTCGAGGATGTGTTGTCCTTGAGAAAATGTCTTTCCTTTATAAAGTAGAGAAACTCTAACGTTTGTAATACTGTACAAAGAAAATAATAACCGTGTTGTGAGTCTTCGCCACGGCCTATATCAGGGGGCGAGCGGCATCCGAGCTAGCCTTGGAGCCCCGTTCCTTCAACCCACGTGGAGCACACGTGGAGACGCATGGTCAAGCAACCCCCACGGCCGACACGGTCCACAGAGGCCTTCATCCAGCAGTGGATTGAAAAGGGGCTGGAAATTGTTATTGTTCATTCATTCGCTATGAGAACCCACTTAATCCTGCGGTGAAGCCGGAGCCTATCTCGGCAGACGCAGGGCGCAAGGCACGGTTATTCCAATGGTGGGACGCGTATCAATAGCAGGGCAACGGGGGAAATTCATTCAGCAGGTCAATTAACCTAGGCAGCGTGTGTTTGAACTTTTGTAGGAACTCGGACTTGCCGGCAGACACTCATGTTAACACTACGAGAACAAGCAAACTGTCGCAGGAATCCCGTAAAGAGCTTGCAAGCTCGCTGGGTGGTTTTTTTCTGCTGTAATAATAATGAACCCAAGCCGGGAATTGAACCCAGGGCCTTGTTATGAAGCAGCAGCGATTCTCGCTGCGCCGCCGAGATAGACAGATGACAGTTCAGTATTACAGCATAAATTACCCAGCGAGCTTGCAAGCTCCGGAAGCGGCATTCCTGCGATACATCAAACGTACGAATTAACCAACATAGGCAATCCGCAGGTAATACAACGAATTTACAGCATTGAACGAGAACTAGAACGGGACGATCAAAAGATGCTTTGGTCAGATGGGGCTACAAGACCGGCCCAACCACCTGTGAATGTGGAGAAGCAGACCATACTATGGAACACTGCCTTGTCTGCGCTCTACTACACAACCTCTGCAGCTCAAAATACCTTGCAGAGTTCAATAAAAATGCAAAGAACTGTGTAAAGAAATGGCAAACTGTAATTTAACCATCGCGCTTCGAAGAATCGCAAAGAAGAAGAAGCATTGTGCGAGAGCAATTCTCATGCATGGAGACGCGAAAACCTGCGTCAACACAGACTAACCAACATGAATAAACGCGGCCGAAAGAGGCGAGCAAAACAGCCTTCCCGTCTGCCGCGTTTGCCAAGCGGCGTGACCGCGGATCCCTCCGGCGTCCTGGCGCCTCTCATCACTAGGGGCTTTGAGCGCCGTGGGGGCCGGAGTGCGAGGTGGGGGTAGGCTAGGCGGGCGACAGGCGCTCAGACGCACTGCAGGGTCAGCCTGTGCCACCGCCTGCTACACCGCTGAGGGCGGACAGCCAGATACATTAATCAAGAATCTCAAGTCAACAAGTTGAGCAAAACAGCGCTTTTACGCGCTGCTGGGGGATTATGCAACCCGCGCGCCGGCGTTCGTTTTGTTTTTCGGAAATGTTCGAGTTTGCCATGTGTACTGACGTAGTTTTTACACGGATCGATGCATTATGGTTGATCTTTAAAGCTGTTCTTTCGGGATCGCCGTGTTTCTCCTTCGCAGGAGAGAGGGGGGGAGCGCTCGACACGGCGATGGAGAGAGGGACACGCGCTTGACACGGCTATGCCGAGAGAAGAGCTTAGAAAAGCAACTGTCAATTTTACTACAGTCCACAGTAGTTTTGATCGATTTGGCCGATTTATAACACTTTTATATCACCCAACCCAAAAGTACTTTTTTGCCTGTGCATAATATTGGTCGCTAAAGCATTCGTGTTAAATACCCGTGATCTTCTCGGCAAACCAGAATCACAAATACGCTATTGGACGCTTTTCACCGTTGTTACGAATAAAGTATAAAATACAAAGTTTTTACCCTTACCGGCAATAAGAACACAGTGTTAAGATGTTTAAACACCAAGTGAACGCCTTTTTACAAAGGCTCCGACGTGCAGCTAGCCACACATACTTGTGGCATAACCATGCAAAATTAATGAGCCTTTGTAAAAAGGTGTTCACTTGGTGTTTAAACATCTTAACACTGTGTTCTTATTGCCGGTAAGGGTAATAACTTTGAATTTTATACTTTATTCAGAATCATAAATGTTGCCGATCTGCAGTGAGCGTGATGGAGGTGTTAGACTACGGCTGGCCAGAAGGCGGTGCTGACTGACTTAGACCACCTGCCCCACGTGTGCGGGATAGAGTGTTGTGCCATCACATGCATGGGTTTAATATCAACAACAAATTCCAGGTGACTCCTGAATACGAATCCTCCTCGTGGATTTCCTGGGTAAAATTATATTATTGTCCCATCCTGCAGCATATGGCCCTGCCTTGCGCCCTGTGTCTGCCGGGATAGGCTACGGCCCCCCCGCGAATTCTGTACGGGGATTAAGTGGGTACTGATAATGAATGAATGTGAAAGCCGCCTATGCATCTGGTGCTGGAAAAAGTAAATGTAATTGTGTGTACACAGTGCCTCTACGACAGAACGTAAATAAATAGTGCCTGTGATTTATTCTTCTTAGTGTTGTTGTGGCTGGATGTTTTATTATCCGGTGTAAGATGACTGATCTGTACAAATACAACCTAGGGGAGTCTGATCATTGGTCCATAATATAGCCTCTTTGGGTTGGGTGTCGTAAACCCACCTCCACCCGACACAGCCAGTTAGTATGTTTTGTCACGTGAACAAGACGTGCCAATGTTTGGTGTGTTGGAGAGCAAACCCACAAGGTTTACAATGGAATACGACGTTTCGATGACAGTTGCGATCAGCTTCAACTGGTGCCTGATGAAGCTGCCTGCAACTATTATGGAAACGTCCGAGCTGAAAGACAACGATGTCCAGAAGCTGACCATCGTGCTTCGAAGAATCGCAAAGAAGAAGATGGAAACGTCATATTTCAATGTAATTGTTGTGGGTTCGCTCTCCAACACACCAGTGTGCTGAAGTAGTCAAGAATTTACACGTTTTATTCACGTGACAAACCTTACTGGCTGTGTTAAATTATGACCTGATGTTTGATCGATTGTCCGGTGTAAACAGACCCATCTGTACACATGCAACGAAGGGAATCTGATAATCGGGTTGGCGTTTGGACACGTGTCACGAGACTGCTGCCCGCCACTCATACTGACGTCACCAAATCGGGTTCGGGATGTCCTTCGGTTAGATGCCAACATCACGTGGCAACTGTCAGTCGAGGCAAGGGTTGCCATCTGTCCTAGTTTTTTTTTCCCAGGATCGTTCTATTTTTTGAGGAGGTAGTTATCCTCAGAAGTCTGTAGGTTATCCCGTTTCACCGCACCCTGCCGCCTAGCTAGACTTGCCACGTGTCCTGGTTTTCCCCATGACCATCGGTCTTTGAGGAGGTAGTTGTTCTGGATAAATCGGAAGGCTTTCCTGGAACATGTCATTCAAAGTCTGGGTTGTTGCCAGTTACGCACGGTACTGTCCTCTGTGTCTCTTGCTTTGTTTACACCGTGCGTTTGTTGTGCCTCCGAGGTGGCAACTGTGGTCGAGGTTGAGGAACAAGGCATTTGACGTCACACAAATTAACAAACATCAGCCGTATAGCCTGAACGGCCTTTTGGGGCAAGTGCTGTTAGCGAGCACCTATGAAGGGTCGGCACGGCACGCGACGGGGTGGCTGGCCAGCACCCACGCCCGGCCGCCTTTGTCTCCCCAGTGACGATGTCTACACTTCGCAGGTTCTCCTTTAAGGCTGAGTCGACCTACGAGAGGCCCACGACCGGTTCAGACCATGGTCACTGGTGTTGACGGTGAACGGGAATCTGGATTCATGTATCGCAGCGGCTATTCACCGCTGTGTGTAGTGCAGCGCGCTAACCAGTGCGCCACCGCTCCCCACATACACACACGCGCTGGGGCTAGCTGCGGGGGACTTATTGAACCAACCGTGTTGTCAACATGCCAGCATCACGCTACCCAATACATCACGTGTTGCCGCACGCCGGTGGCATGACGGACAATGTGACGCGTTGCCAGAGGTCGCATTTCATTCATCGCTTGTTTTGCTCGCGGTGTCCCTGTGATGGACAGGGGTCCCATCCGGGGTATATCCCTGCCTTGCGCCCTGTGCCTGTCGGGATGGGCTCCGGCTCACCGCAACGCTGTACAGGATTAAGCGTTTCGGACAATGAATACATTAACTTGTTTTGCTCGTTGCCCGCTTTGCCAGTTACGTTCTGTGGCATTTGACCTAGCCTAGTGCGGTGTGTAAACACTGCCACTAGGGAGACAAAGGGAGCCGGGCGTGGTGCCGGCCAACCCAACCCGCTCGTGTGCCGTGTTGGCCTTCATTGATGCTCGGTAACGGCACTTGACCCGACAGTCTCTGACGGCTATAAGGGGGATCATTGTCTTTGACGGTTGCTCTTCAGGGCTGTTCTAACGGGACGTTTCGCCTCCCACGTTGGAAGCTTCCAAAGTGGGAGGCGAAACGTCGCGAGGCAGAGATGGAGATCGCTCGACACGGCTATCCCGAAAGAACAGCTCTGAAGAGCAAACCATTATGAATCGAGCCGTGAAAACCTACATCATTGTCTTTGTTGAACTCAGGCGGCACAAGGTTAAGGAAAATCCGACCTCATCGTGTTTCGATCTTGGGCGGCAGGAACCAGACAGGTGAGGATAAATCCACACGAGCAGCTCGTTTGGGTTAAAAAGAAAATAATATATAGTTGGTGCCGCGACGGTGACTGCTTTCAGTCGTTTTTATTGCTGTGATTCTGAGCAACGCGGAACGTGTGCATTAATGAGCGCGCGGGTTTATAAAACGAGGGTTTCCACATCAACGACGAACGTCGGAATCTTTTAAAGATAAACTACGATCGTACATCGTGCGTGATTGTTGTTGTTGGTTGTTGCTAAACTTGAATTAGAATCGCGTAAAAGTGGAAGTAGCGTGAGTCAAACGTTTGCATTTGACTAAAATAAATTCCGAAATCAATGATTAACTGTTAGCATTTTTGACAGTCGATTTCCAAAGCTGTTCCTTCGGGATAGCCGTGTAGAACGCTCCATCTCTCTCCTTCACGGCCTTACGGCTCCCACGTATGGAGGCATCCTCAGGCGTTCTGAGTTCAGAATTTCAAAACAACAGAGTTCAGAACGCCTGAGGATGCCTGCAACGTGGGAGGCGAAACGTCGCGAGGGAGAGAGCAAGAGCGCTCAGTGACACGGATATCCCCGAAAGAACAGCTTTGAAGAGCAACCATCATGAATCGGGTCGTGAAAACCTACACCAGTACACTACATCTTTATATCATTCGTTTTCTCCCCAAACAGCATTATTGCAGCAACGACGGCTTCACAAACCGACGACATGTAGTATTTTGTACACCCGAGTTTCTTTACATTGTGCAAATAGTTGGACATTGACATAAAATCATTTTGTTTACTCGCTGGCACAGCGTGCGGGCAACGAACATACACGTCACTTCGCATCATCACATTTACACATTGCTACATTGTGCTACGGTGATGTTTTGCAGGGAGAGAGGGAGAGCGCTCGACACTGCTATCCCGAAAGAACAGCTCTGAGGAGCAACGGGCATGAATCGAGCCGTGAAAACCTACATCAGTACAATCGAATGCTTCGTCTTTTAAGCATAGTGATCAACGGTAGCGCTTCTAGTGGCTGAATGGGTCATGTGATTGATGACCAATCGATACGTTTATTTTTGGCCCGGACCCCAGCCGGGGGTGGAGTGGTGGTGCAGTGGTTAGCGCACCGCATCGTAAATTCCTGGGCACGTCAAATATCAACAGTGTGAGATTAATCGAAGCGGTTCCAGGTCACCGTTCAGCAACCCGAGCTTAACCAGCGTGGTGAAGTAAGATCAACCACCCACGAATGATGCGGCCTTGGAAGGCCTTCATCCAGCAGTGAAGAACCTAACAAGATTTCAGGCTTTTGTTTTGTCGCCATACAAAGTATGCAATTCATCGTCAATGTCAGTACCCGCTTAATCCTGTACGGAGTCGCCGAGTGCCGGAGCCTATCCCGTCAGACACAGGGCGCAAGGCGGGGCTATACGCATGATGGGATGCCAGTCCATCGCAGGACAATGGGGGCAATTTATCCATACAATCCCTAAGTTACTTTACCCAAAAGCCATGCTGCTTTGATTAATCGTCCTGACTAAATTACTCCCAGCGCTCTGAGATGTCACAACTTGCTTACTCCTCCCCGAAGGACAACCGTTAAAAAGAGCTACATAGCTCAACGGTTCCTTCAAGCTTAAATAAAATCTGACTCACTGACTTTTACCCAACGTTCCTGTAATTCTAACAGGTTTAGGACAAAACGAGATGCGACGCGGCGTGGGAAGAAAAAAAACACACAACGGCCGGAGCGGAGTTCCGTACCGCTCCGCGTGGAATGAAACACTGGCTCGCTTAACCCACCTATCCCTGAATCCGAGTCCTATCTCTCGCCTGAACCCAGCCGCATCCCTAACCTTCGCTCCGTCCCTAACGGGAGACAGCGTGCCCCCCATCCCGGCGTGGGAAGCAACCCGGCGGCTAACAGGGTTCGGCGCCCGTTGAATCTTCCGATGTGCGTCGCTCCTCAAGGCTCGCTCAGCCTCTCCTGTTGCCGTTTCATGACAGCGGCCAGCTCCGATTCCTTCTCCTGTCATTGTACACACGCGCACACGTACGCGCACAGGCACACGCATACGCACACAGGGAACGCACACACAAACACATTCCGAGAACGTGAGCTCATCGGCCATGTCGGGGCAAAGAGCTATGTCAATGTTGATGGTGCACAGCTTGTGGCCTCCGGAGCCAATTGCAACGCCCGGCCGTCTTTGTCTCCCCACCATTGATGATACCTGACAAAGGTCCAAAGTGCCATCCTGTACGGCCTTAACACACCGTCGGGTCAAGTGCGGTTAGCGAGGCGCCGCCACGGCACAACGAGGTGGTTGTCATCACCACGCCCGGCCGCCTTTGTCTCCCTATGGGGCGATGTTTTGACGCATAGCGCCAGGGACACATTCGCGACTGAGTCGATCTAGGGGGAGGACGAGGTGGCGGCGACTCACGTGCAGCAGCGACTTCTGGATGGTGATCTGGCTGTAGACGCGCGACGCCTCCTTATCGCACACCATGCGGATCTCGTTCTTGGTGAGCGCGAACAGCTGCTCGCCTGACAGCACCCCCAGGGTGTCCACCGTGCTGCACGGCACGGGCAGCGGGTCACAGGGTCAGCGGGTGACAGGGTGAGCAGGTGACAGGGTGAGCAGGTGACAGGGTGAGCGGGTGACAGGGTGAGCGGGTGACAGGGTGAGCGGGTGATATGGGGAAGCGGGTGACAGGGTGAACGGGTGGCATGGTGAGCAGGTGACAGTGTGAGTGGGTGACGGGATGAGCGGGTCACAGGGGGAGCAGGTCACAGGGTGAACGCGTGACAGGGTGACCGGGTGACAGGGTGAGTGGGTGACAGGATGATTGGGTCACAGAGTGGCAGTGTGAGTGGGTGACAGGGTGAATGGGTGACAGGGCGAGCAGGTGAGAGGATTAGAGTGAATAGGTGAGGGTGTGCAGGTGAGCAGGTGACAGGGTGACAGGGTGAGGGGGTGACAGGATGAGTGGGTGACAAGATGAGTGGGTGACAGGGTGAGCAGGTGAGCAGGTGACAGGGAGAGGGTGAGCGTGTAAAGGTGAGAGGGTGAGCGGGTGAGCAGGTGAGGGTGGAGGTGAGGGAACATCACAGACATGTACTCGGTGTCTCATCACGGACCCCCAGGCGTGTAACAACCTAGTTCATTATTACGGAGCAGTAGCGTCCCCTGGTGACCAGCAGGGTTATGGGGGGGGTTCGAGGGGACAAGCGGCGCCAACTCACAGCACGGAGAAGCCCTTGGACTGGAGGAAGTTTGAGACGTCTTTCGGCCGCGACGAGTTGGTGATGGTGAGGAGCTGCTCGACGGTGGTGGGGCGCTGACGCGGGCGCGGGTGCACCACGGTGGAGCTGCGTCCCAGCGTGAGCCGCGACGCCAGCTCGCTCTGCATGATCTCCATCTGCGAGTCTGTGGCGCGACGCGGCCGCAACGCCACCTCAGCTGTCGGCAACGCGTCCGCGACTCTTACATTCGTTCCTGTCGCGCTGTCGCACTGTTACGCTGTTGCACCGTTACACCGTCGCGCTCCCTGCTTTGCCTCGTATCAAGTTGTTGGAATTTTTTGGACGCGTTTGTACCGCGTGTTGCCGTTTGCTTTACGCGCGTGGCTAATGTTTCATCCTCGCGCGGTTTAACGCCGCGAATTTGTTGCGTTGACCGAGCAACGGAGAGACTAACGCATCCGTCTGAGAACAAACTGAGGTTACAAAAGTGTCTGAGAGAGCAAAAGCCAAACGATGACGATCCCTCGGTGGAAAAACCCAGAGGGTGGCGTGAGCGATGAATCGAGTCTCGTATAAACGACAGCGATCCGCGATTTAGGGCCATCGCAGTCATAACGAGTTTTCGTTGAGCCGCCGGTATTTGAATATTTAGCGCCGGCTGCACAATCCGACGCCGTAAACATCAGACAACTTCCCCGTCGGGGTCACGCACCGACCTATTTGTACTCTGGACGCATCCGCGTGAGAGACTATTTGCATACGGCCACAAATTAGGCAATAAATACGTCGTAAAATGCTCGACTTTGCATCAATTATTGCCTCGTTTGCAATTGAACCGCAGAGGGCTCTAATTAATAACGAGACGAGCGCCGTCCGCCGGAATTTCCACCGCGTCCCGTCGCTTAACCGCACCGCTTTTACCGCTCGATTGCAAACTCACAATAAAATCCCCGCTTACCGCAGCAACTCCGGAAGCTACCGGCGAGCGCCGACGGTCGTCGAGATGTCGCAAGTTCTAAACCCTGGTTACGTGTGGGAGATAAGGTCGGCTCAGCACATCATCCCACCAGGGGAGATAAAATTAAGTATCACTTTTTGTGGAGGAGTCCGCTGCGGGCATTTAATATTTCCTTTCGATTCGATACCGATTTACGTTCGCGATATTTGCTTTCGTCGTCACGACGACGCAGGCCACACTCTGGTGTTTTTTTCACTATCGCAATGCACAGCCTTATATGGTTATTTAAAAAATGTGTGCAATGCTATGTGTAAATGGGTCCCGTAAAGAGCTTGCATGCCCACTGGGTATTTTTCTGCTGTAAACATCATACTCATACTCGCGAACAAAACTCATCGCGGTCTCGCAAACTCCCGACGCGGCTGAACGGCAAATTCAACTTAAAACAACGTGAACGTCACCGTCGACACTAGGCGCGCGTTTGTGACTAATCCTTCGTCGATCTCCGACGCGTCGTCTCTCGGGCGCGCTACTCACGCTCCTTGGGCGCGTGGTTGGCCGAGGAGGCGGCCGAGGCGGAGGAGGCGAGGGTGGACGAGTTCCCGTGGGCCACGCCGTTGGCAGCGGAGAAGTTCGGCGGAGGTGGCGCCGAGTCGCGGGGCGGGGAGTGCGGCACGAAGCCCCGGGACGTCGGTGACGCCAGGCCCTGCGCCCCAGATGAACTCGTAAAGCTCGGCGCGTCTCCCCGGTTACTCGACGCGGGTGTCAAATCGACGACGAGATGAACGGCCGGCGTTCGCCACCGAACGGCATTCGTTGCGTCGCAGGAATCCCGCTTCCGGAGCTTGCAAGCTCAACGGGTATTCTCTGCCGCAACAATAATAATCTATCTCATAATAAACTATCTATCAGTGTTAGAGATATGAGTCACAGTGTCGAAAATAGGTGCCAGTGTTAGAGATTGGAGCCAATGTTAGAGATATTAAAGATAGGAGCCAGCATCGCGTAACAAAAAATCTCGCTACAAGAGCTTACAAGCGGCCCGGGTATTTCCCGCTGTAACAACAAACATCCGTCATCCGCCTTCGTCTCCCTAGCAGGCCACTGTTTCTGCCCTCCTAGGCCGGGGGGGGGTGGGGATGGACAGCCACACGGCCGGCGAGCGAGAGGCACAGCCGCACAGCCCGGCCGGCATCGTCGTCGGCGAGACGGCGCCGGCGGCGGCGGGCTCACCATGCCGCTGGGCGCGACGCTTGCGAGCGTTGGCCGGGCGCCGGGCAGCATGTGCGGGAGCACCGGCTCGTACACCGTGGGCGCGCCGTAGTCCAACGGCGGCAGCGGGGGGTGCCCGGGCACGCCCGCACCGCCGCCGAACCCGAACTGCTGACGATGCGTCGGCGACAGGGCGCCCGGCTGCGGCGCACCGTTGCCGAAACCGGCCGGGTAGAGCGCCTGCGGGCGCACCACCTGTTGGCGGCCCGCCGCGGCGTACCACGGCTGCTGCCGGGCGCCGTAGAAGTCCGCGAAGTTCGCCGGCTCGTCGTGCGGACGGTGCACCCGCAGCTGCTGCTGCTGAGGCGCCGCGGGGAAGGCCCTGGGCGGGCTGGCAGCGCCGGCTCGCGGCTGCCCCAGCGGAAGCATGATGTTGCTGGGCACGTGGCCCAGATCGCCGTTCTGGTTGCGCACCTTCCACCACTGGCGGCTGTCGTCGAGAACCTGTGGCAGGGCGGGAGAGGCGATCGTCGCGGACGGTCGGCACCGAATAATAATCCATCCGTCCATTTTCAGAAACCGATTAATCCCGGCAGACACAGGGCACGAGGCAGGGGCGCACCGAGGATGGGACACCAGTCCATCGCAGGGCACCTGGGGAAATTAATCGGTACGCCGGTTAACCTCACAGCATGTCTTTGGACGGTCGGAGGAAACCGGAGTGCCGGGCGAAAACCCACGCGGACACGGAGAGAACATGCAAACTCCGCACAGAAAGGCACCCGAGCCGGGATACGAACCCGGGAACTTCTTTCTGTGAGGCGGCGGCGTTATTCGCCGCTACGCCACCGTGCGCCGCCATGAATCCGTATCGAGTGAATGGTTCCGACGGGGACCGCTGGCCCGGTACCAACCTCCAGGACGTCGTCCTTCTCCATCGACACCTCGTGCTTGTTGCGCGCAGAGAAGCTGTACGAAGCTCTCGCCAGCCGCTTTATCTCACCATCGTCCTCTCTACCGGCACACGGAACACAACGATCCCCCGAATAGCCTTGACGGACTGTAGAGGCAAGTGCTGTTGGCGAGCAGCACCTGTAAAGGCCGGCATGGTATACGCATGACGGGATGGGTGGCCATAATAGCGCCGGCAAACCGCCTGGCTGCCTCCTCCACCTCTCTGCACTTTCCTCGCGCCTCTGAGTCCTTCTCTCGTCGAATGAATATCTTCGACATTGAATGAATATGTGTGCGTTACAAATGTAAATTGTTATTATAATCATGCACGGCCGCGTTCATCCCCACTAGCAGCGATGTTTACACACCATACCGGGTACGCATTTGAGGCAAGTGGAGGCGCGGGACCGGTTTAGAAAATCGTCACACGTACACCCAGCAGGACACCTTGAGACACTGCTCATCAGACAGACTGATACTGCCGTGAAGTAACGTGGTATATACCGTTTTGTGCAATATATAACACACAGGGCCATATATATAGCACAACATATCTGGCTTCACCCAGACACTCGGATCGCAGGATGCCTAAGGATGCCTCCAATGTTGGAGGCAAAAACGTCACGAAGAAGAGAGGTGGAGCACGCGACACAGCTATCACCGAAAGAACAGCTTTGAGAAACAAATCAGACGAATTAAATTTACGATGAAATCTCAACGATCGCACGCCTGTCAATCAACTCACCTGGAACTCGGAGGCGTCCTGACTCGTTCCTGGCGGGAGACAAACGACACCCGCGTCAGGTTATCTCTCGCGTCACGACGACAACGACATGCCCCTGAAACGTGTGAACACAGGTCGGCGTGTTCCACTCAATCATATTCCCGTGTTCCACTCAATCAGAAGTAGACCGTAACGTAGATTACGGAAAAATAACTTGAGTTAATTGGGTCATAGGTGCCTACGGGCTGTGTAACACGAAGTCAGAGAGACTACATCCGGCCCGCGGTTCTGTGGGGTTCTCCACCCCTGGTATAGAAGAGAGGAGGGGATGCTGGAGTATCGCGCAAGTGAACACAGCATTGGGGGGGGTGGATGACGGAGGGATGTAGAGGTTGATAGAGGGATGAAAGAAGGAAGAAGGGTGGCGGAGCGGTAACATCTGCACCTCACAGGAAGAAGGTCCTGCCCGAGGTGGTTCGATTCCCGCCTCGGGCGTCTTTCTGCGTGGGGTTTGCGTGTTCTCGCCCCCTGTTCTGTGTGGGTTTACTCCGGGTTCTCCGGTTTCCTCCCAAAAAAAATAAAACTCATTATTAATTGGCCCATAACCTAATACATAGGATGCAGTGTCTGGCGGGTTGGCGCCGGCTAACGAGTGGTTGTTCTCTCTTCGAATGAATACCCTCGAAACGCAATTAATATGTGCGCGTTATAAATTGTATTTATTACGAAATGGATGACAGTTGGCACTGAATGGATAACGGATGAACTAAGAGGATGACAGATGGACTCAGTGGACGACATAGCGATCGAACGCACGGCGGCGACATCGAGTGGACCTCAGACAGACGTCGGGGACGACAGAGGGCATGCGGTGGACGAGGGACGAGTCAGGTGGATTACGGAGGGGACGGATGCAATGCCGAAGCGAGCGAGGTACCGGGCCGGGGAATTGGGTCTCCGGAGCGATCCTGCGTGGCGAGGAGGGCACGGGGGTGCCGTCGGGGGAGTCGTGGCCGCGGGTGGGAGGGGGGAGATCCATGCGCGCCGGCTGCCAGTTGGGGAAGCGCGGGATGTAGGACGGCACAGGCTGGTCTGCCGGCCAGTCTGCCCTGTACAGATCAACATCGTCATCATCGTCAGCTACTCAGTGTAATTGTCATCCGCGGGAGCGGCGACAGCAGCAGTGACAGTGACATTGCGATACCGACGGCTACCGAACGCTCCCTAGTATCATTGATCAGCAGGGAGGCTGTGCAGCGGTAATATCCGTGCCTCCTCACAGCAAGAAGGTCCTGCCCGAGGCGGTTCGATTCCCGCGTCGGGCGCCTTTCTGTGAGGTGGAGTTTGCGTGTTCTGTTCCCCCGTTCCGTGTGGGTTTCCTCCGGGTTCTCTAGTTTCCTCCCACAAATAAAAAAAAACACTAATTAATCAATTGGCCGATAACATTATAATTTGGCGGGTGGAGTTTGTTCTCCCCGTGTTGGTGTTGGTTTTCTCCGTGTACTCCGGGTTTCCTCCCACAGTCCAAAAGCATGCTACTACCTAGGTTAATTGGCTTGACTAAATAATAAATCACCCCCGGTGCCCTTAAATGCACCGGCGTCCCATACCGGGTATAGCCCGAATCATCTACTAACTTGCTAACCCCTCCCCGCCAGACAAACGTTAAGAATAAAGCACACGGCTAGCTAGCGACGGTTCCTCGCAGCTTAAACGCAGACCGACCGACCGGACGACCGACCGATCGCTGGAATCGCGCCGCCCTCGAACAGGTCGCCCCTTCTCACCGCGTGACGTTCCAGGCGTTGCCGAACGAGAGCCAGAGCTTGCGCTGCTCGGGCGTGGTGGCCGTGCTGAGCATGGCGATGGCGTCGCGCGTGAGCAGGGGGCTGGCGACGCGGCGCACCAGATCGAGGCTGCCGCACGCGTGCAGGACCTGCGCTCCGTCACCGCGGCGGTGGGAGAAACGCGCGTTACGGTCGTCCGTGGTACAGGCAGTGACCCCGAGTTACGAACGCCCGACTTACGAACACGCGTACTGACGACGGATGACGGAATAGGTACGTTAAAAATGATTTATGTACAGCAATGGCAAATAGTGGCTCGGGACTCGCCGAATACCGCATGTGTGGCGCTGCTTTTAATGTTAATTAGTGGGGAGACGCTCGCACGCGCAACTACAGTATACATATTTTCTTATGGCCCTTGCGGTTAACAGAGACTGACGGTTAAAAGAGTGACGGATAATCGAGTTTCTACTGTATTTAAAAAGAATCGAGTTACATGAAATGGTTTGTATTAACGAACGGGCGGACCACTTTGCGCGACGCTCAAAACACTGCGCGTTTTCAGCGGGTTATTATCATTACTGTATTATTATATTTAAGATGTTTTAGGTAAAAAATATACTATATGCAAACTCCACACAGAAAGGCACCCGAGCTGAGAATCGAACCAGAGACCTTCTTGCTGTGAGGCGGCAGCGCTACTCACCGTGCCACTGTGCCACCCATAATAGATCTTAACACACCAAATAGACACATTTTACAAAGTGTCCAATTTGCAAATAAACACAGTTTGCATTCAACCAACTGATTAATTCATTAATTCGTGTGTTTAACCCCTTGTGTTCCTCACAACCGACTGAGAGTTCCGATTACAATAAGTCACTCTTTACCTCCAAGTTGCATCGCTCTGTACGATAATTAAAAACACTTTTAGTATGTAACCGTCATAAACAAGCGCATGACTCAGGAATAAAAATCAAATGCAATGAGTTGACGCTCACACGAGCCCAACAGCGCCTTTCATTGGCCCGTTATTGTATCGTCCCACAATGAGTAACACGGTCGCACACACAGACGCACACAAACGCACACACAGGAACAAAGTCTCCATGTTATACAACCAGCCCTGCTGTTCACCTAGGCTCATGCCCTCACCCGCCAATGGGTGCCACTCAGCCTGCAGACCTGGTGTCAATTGATACAGCAATTGCCCGGGAATGAATGACTCAATAAATGCATTAGAGGCGGCCGAGTGACCGTATGGAACGTTTGCGATTAGCAGGCTGCGCGCGATTACCGACGGTGACGGTGGTTGATGACAAAAAACAAACGTACGACAGAAAGGTTGCTCTTCAGAGCTGTTCTTTCGGGATAGCCGTGTCGAGCGATCTCCATCTCACCCTCGCTCGAGATCGTTCAGTGACACGGCTATCCCGAAAGGACAGCTCTGAAGACCAACCGTCGTGAATCGAGCGGTGAGAACCTACAATAATTCACGTGTCGGTCACCGCTGGACGAAGCTCTCCCCGCGCCACATCCGCTCTGGGTGTTGTTCGACCGTACTTCACCACGCCGGTAGTGGGTTGGCGAGAGAGTGAGGCCCTCCAGGACTTATTCAGATGTCACTGGCGTCTGACTCTGGTTAGCCTCGGCCAGGGAGCGAACTCAGCTCGTCAGGTTCGTCGCGCAGGGCGCTAACCACCGCACCACCGCAACACACATACGCGCACACTAACACGCAAAGCAGCCGTACGGTAAATATAACGCGAAGGTTTTCGTGACCAATGTTATCCATAGTATAGCTCTTTGGACGAGTTAGGTATTAATGTACAGTATCCAAACATCGCGTCGAGGGACTTTGACACAAGGCTGGTCTCGACTCACCATCTGCAGCGGTGGGAAGAGGTTTTTTATCAGGTCGTCTGCGCTCGGATTACTAATGTTTCCCTTCAGCCGGGCCTGCACACGCACGTCATTCAATACGAGGTTTACACGTCACAGGTTTACTCAGTGCACATTAAATGTTGTGCGATATCATCGTGATCAGGAGCTGCTTCATCCTCAACAGCCCTTGCAGGGCGCAAGGCAACAGCTGTTACCCAGGATAGGACATGAGTAGGACGTCAGCCCGTGATGGACTGGCATCCCATCACAGGATATAGCCCTGCCTTGCGACCCATGTCTGCCTGGATAGGCTCCAGCTCACCGCAACCCTGTACAGGATTAAGCGGTTTCTGACAATGGACTGATGGTTGGAAAGGACACTGGTCCTATCCTGGGTAGAGGGTAGAAACGCCTGAAGATGCCCCCAACGTGGGAGTCGAAACGTCGTGGGGGACAGAGGGAGAGCGCTCGACACGGCTATCCCGAAAGAGCAGCTCTTCAGAGCAATTCTCAAAACTGTTTCATACATCTATGATTCGGTGTGGTTTGGTAAGGATTTTTAGAAAACGGGCAGTCCGGGTGACTTACCAGCAGGTTGAACCCGTACTTGAACTTCTGAAAAATGTCAACAAACTCTTCGTGCGGAGGAGGCTTGGAGCGCAGCGTCAGGATTCCATCTGTCGAACACAGTGAGAAGATGGAGATAAGATAGATATTTATTATTACAGCCAAAATGCCCAGTGAGCTTGCAAGCTACCACTTGATGAACAGGACTGGAGTCTAGCACTCCTGCTAGGGTCTTCCTTGGTGAACTTGTTTGGAGTCTAGTACTCCTGCTAGGGTCTCCCTTGGTGAACGGGTCTGGAGTCCAGCACTCCTGATAAGATCCCCCTGGGTGAACAGGTCTGGGGGGAGGTTCTAAACAAATAACGATCCTAACCCCCTCCGACTAAAGGAGGTTGGGGTCATGAAGGTCACCCGCCCGTAACACGCCGCTCCAACACCCCCAACACCGGGGCAGAATTTGGCCATCGCGGGCCGTTCAAACCCGGCGACAGCAATAACAACATCTGATACCGGTGGCATATTCCACGTTATCACAGTAAACCGCATGGTTGTGATAAGAGACCTCGTGCTCGCTAAGAAACCGGGCGGGTTTTTGTCGGCTCGTTAAGGACCCGCGTTAACCGGTGCGTCGCTCCGTCTCCTTTGAAGCGGCTTCGTCCCGCGAGGTTGTCTCGTCTCAGGGCGCAATAACGAGGTGAAACTGCCAGACGTAACATCGTTATCGCGAAATGCCGATTTTTACGCACGTTAGGACCGCGAAGGACGTAATCGTTATCGTGGTCACTGTCACGTTCATGGTCGTCATTATCGTGGTCACAGATCTGTTCACCGAGGGAGACCCTAGCAGGAAAGACAGACTCTAGCAGGAGAGCTAGACTGCAGGTGACATAGCTCTGGGGTTCATTGGAAGACGCGATCCCCTCCACCGTGACGCGGTGGAGGTGACCGCGGCTGCCGCCGTCGCTGTTCGCGCCCGACCTCTCACCTCCGTTCTTCTTGTTCTTCTTGCCGCGCTTCTTCTTGTTGCGCTTGTTGAGCTCCTCGAAGGCCTGCGCCGCCTTCTGCAGCTTCCCCACGAATGCCTCGATCTCGTCGAACAGGTGGTTCAGGATTTCCTGCAGACGTGGCCGGTGGCGCGCGCGACGAGGAGACGGGAGGAGAGACCGCGGGGGGAAAAAACACAAGCGACGGATCGTTGTGGGTGAAGGTGCAGCCCTGCAATTACTCCCTCGCGTCACTGCTGGAGATAGGGCCTCCGTTTGAGAACGCTCGAGATATGGCAGGATGGGGTTACGAACTCTGACGCTATTCGGTGAGATTTCACTATTTTCCATTTTATTTTATTTTTTTGTTTAAACATCCCATTCAAATATCCCGGATTGCTTTCAAGAGTCACCGATCTCGCGGTTTATTGAAGCAACTCCAGAGCAGGACCCTCCTGAAAACGAACACAGCCTCGGCCAGACTCCAGCGTCAAGACAATCGCGGTGTTTTGTCGACGATGACCTGTCATTACCGTATTGCGTGCCACGCGCATTTGCCTGAACTCCACCAGGTCCTCCAGTTCTTGCTCGAGGTCCAAACTGTTCCTGTCTCCCGCTGTGGGGGGAAGGGCGGGGGGTGGAGTGAAACTGATTGGCCCACACTAGCGACAGCTTTCTTTATAGCTTAGTCTCAGTGTTAACCAAGTGTTGCATACATTGCCAAAGCATTTCGTTTGCACGTTTTTTGTCACAAGCATGTGGTGTGGCTTCTTGCAAACTGAACCCTTTTGTAAAGCGGTGTCAATTCGGTCGTTTTTTAGATCTTAACAGTTGCCTCATTGCCAGAAAAAGGTAAAACATTGTATCTTAATTTTTTTACATAGTCCGCACACTGGCAAAAAGGTGCTCGTAGATTCGACGAAGCCGCCAGACAGGTGAACATTGGGAACGCAGCGCCACACACCTCGATCATCCGGGAACATGTTCCAGATGGCCACCTTGCTGTGTGCGTCCACCTGGCTGAGCGTGGGGGGCGGCCGAGGGGCCAGGTTGCCCGGAGGAGGATTCTGAGACATTCCCGGCTGCCCGTGCGGCTCCCTCGGCCTGCGGGGAACGGACGCAGGAAATACGATTCGATTGATCGAGACACTCTTGTCGTTGTTGTTGCTGGTGTAAACGGCTGCTGTGGCCAGGTTGCCCCGGGCTAGCCGGTTGACCCCCAATGGAGGAGGTGTTTGAGCGGAAATATTACAGCTGGATGCCCTTCCTGACGCTAAGCTCCCATCGTCGAAGAGGTTCTCGGATCATTATGTGCGTGCTATAAATTGTGTTTATTATTGTTGCCAGTTCACCGGCAATGATTGGAGCAAGTCTGACTCGGCCGATTAGACCGTGCGCCAAACCGGACTACACAGTCTTGCGTGTCTTGAATCAATGTTGCTGAAACGATGCATTCTTAGATTCTTAGACGACCGTGTGGCTGATGGGGTTGTTTAAAGTATGGTCAGATGTATACAGACAGAGTCATTGATTATTTGACATATGCGTGCCAGTCATCGCCACCCTTGCCACGAAAACGTCGGAAGACCCTCTTGGAAAATAATCGGGAGGCTCGGCGAGGCTCCCAGTATTCGAATGTTGGCAACATCGATATACGGGTTCGGTACTGTACAGTATATCTAAATCAGCTCAAGCCTCCTGTGCATCACTGATAGTTGATTGCAGCTATCAGCGAAACGTTGTACCTTCATTGTAAATGTCGTGGGTTTGCTTCCCAACATACCGGTGTGCTGAAGTAGTAAAGAATTGGCACGTGTCCTTCACGTGACAAACCTTACTAATTGGCTGTCGGGCGGAGGCCGACAGCCAATTAGTCCTGCC
>JAZEWU010000027.1:5384513-5398310 GCA_036362915.1 Geotria australis | reverse complement strand
TAAACCTGATGCACAAAACCACGGATGGCTCGAACAGCTAATGCACAATTTCAAAATAAAATACTCTTTTGAGAGTGAAAATAAAAAAAAACATGGAACATCTCCCTTCACACTGCTCTCGATATACATTTGAAGGTAGTGTGTTATTAACCCAATATAAACACAAATGATGGCTAAATCAATTCGAACAGAATGTCAAATAGATGCTCATTGGCAACAGGAAATCAAAGTACTCATAAATACATATTACACACAGCTATAAGAGAAAAACATTTACCCTTGTATGCAGTATATATTTCTGTATATATTAAATTGTTGAAAGTGTTAAGCCTTACCTTTGTAAATAAAAATCAATGCCTCTGCGATGAAAAAGAATCCAAGATACCAGCCACTCAAAAATAGTAAAAATTGCAAAGGCACTGAAGAAAGCTGCAGTGCTTAAGTTAAGGTAATATACAATTCATATTAAAATAAAACAAAATCACGGGCCCAATAGCAAGATAGAACTTATGTACAAAGTTCAAAGAATCACCACAAAAATAATTAACACTGCCATACAACAGTATTAAAAAAAAATAGTTTTAACCAATGGTCAGATGGGAAAATAATTGCATTTGTATTTGTTTATAAAGAGAGCCAGCACGTTCACATAAATAGAACATTGTTCAATGCGTAGTTATTTTTGTAAAAAAAACATATTGTACTTTGGAATGTTCTTACAAAATGTAATCACTGCCATGTGAATGGATTATTGTGCTCAGCATTATCTTCATCAAAGGATACGATCATGTTCGCTCTCCCTGCAAAGAATGATAAAACAATGTTATTATTTAGACAACTGCATTCAAGTAAATGAATAAGACATTTTCATTCTGTCTTAAAACTAACATATCTCTTTACCAATCCACTGCTGGATGAAGGCCACCCTATTGCGTGTCTGTCATGAATGTTGTTTGACCATACTTTACCACACTGGTCATTGTGGGTTCGTGAATAGGGATCTGGTTCAGATAACCACAAGATTCGCGAATTTACATTCTGGTTAAGACAACCTTAGCACACCATCACCACCACCATCACTTTAACCACCACCCGGCAGACGGCGCCACATCGTGGACAGTCAATAGTTTAAATGGTTTCGTTTTGTGGTCACTGACAACGTAACATGGGACCATGAACCATTTTGATGTAATTGCATAGAATGGTGATTCATGTGAACGGTGAGTATGGATATACCCAACCCTGCCATAAACCCTGGAATTCCTATCAGGGCGCAAATCAGGGCTATACCCATGATGGTACGCCAGTCCATAGTAGGGCACCGGGCGTAATTTATTCATCAGGCCAATTAACCCGGACAGCGTGTGTTTGAAAACCGGAGTACCCGACAAAAACCCACGGGGAAAGGCGGCACCCGAGCCGGGAATCGAACCCGGGTTTTCTTACTCGTACACAACCACACAGGGCTTAGAGTAACAACTGCTTCAGAAACAACCATATATTGATATCAGATACATTAACAGCATTCAAGAGTTAATACTCGTCTAACCAAGGTTTAACAAAAAAACACGCGATCACTAATCGCGTGCTTGTTGTATCGCAGGAATCCCGTAAAGAGCTTGCAAGCTCACCGGGTATTTTCTGCCGTAGTAATAAACATCGATCTCATCTCATTATCAAAAACTGCTTAATCCTGTACCGGGTCGCGGTGAGCCGGAGCCTATCCCGACAAACACAGGGCGCAAGGCCAAATTAACCTATGCAAGCAGCATGTCTTTGGACTGTGTGAGTAAACCAGAGTGCCCGGCGAAATCCCACGCGGACACGGGGGAGACCACGCAAACTCCACACAGAAAGGCACCCGAGCCGGGATCTATCTATCTATCCATCTATCCAAAAGAATCTTTAGCGAATTGAATTTTAAACTCCAGGCCGTCGCGTTGCTATGGAGATTGGAGCCGCTCACCGCGGGCTGCCATGTCGCTCCCTCCCAGAGTTCCTCGCAGCGGGACCCCGCGTCACGTGACGCGCCTCGCATCCGCCACTGGGGGAACACGATTCGCTAAGCCTCGGATCGATCACTGTAACGTTAGTTTTGTGTTTAACAAGTGCTAGCCAAATGAGAACTCACGGAACGAGAATGACCAGAGTTAATAATGTGCTGTGATGGTTAACGGAGTAAGGAGAAATTGAGCAAAAAATAACCGCGTTACAAAAGGACGTCGAACACGGAGTATTAATAAAACATTGACGTAGGTTGGTCAAGGCTCGATGTGTGAGAATTGCTCTCAAGAGCTGCTCTTTCTGGATAGCTGTGCTGAGCGTTACTTGGGAGGTGAAACGCCACAGCCATCGATTACGTTTCGTCAAACGATTCACAACACACGATTAGCCTTGGTCAGAGCCTGAGAATCGAATTGTTTCGATTCAACTCCCACAAGGACACGTTGAGGCGATTTCCCCTCCACACACATACGATATTACGGAACCGATCCAACTTCCTTAATCGATTCCTCTCGACCGACCTCAACAAGACAGATTGTGGAATCGATCCGAATTAACTAAGCGCTCACACGCCGAATCGTTTACTCTGCCCATCTGCTAGGCTCGGTCATTTTCACGTTAACATCGCTTAAACCTTCACTGTAACTAAACTAACAAGCTACAAGTTCTAAAGACTCTATCAGTGCCAAAACCTCTCTCACCATGGCCCTGAGGCAGACTCCCTTGACCTGCAGCGGCCACACGAGGCCGGTCGTGGACCTTGCGTTCAGTGCCATCACGCCTTACGGCTACTTCATGATCAGCGCCTGCAAAGGTGCGAGGCACCCGGCAGGGACCCGCTAGGAGAGACCGTAGGCTCTACCGTGGAGCTAGGCCGCGGAGTGGTCATGTGTGGCAGTAGGGAAATTAATGGTGGTGTACACGTGTGTAATTGAACCCTAGGATTTATAGGTTTTGAATTGTGTGGTTGTATCGATGGCAGTGGTGTTACGTTGTTGAATCGACAGTGGTTTTAATTTATAGATGGGTTTGATGGTAACTACTAAATAGACCTTGGTGTGAATCTATGTTATCTAAAGAAGTTTGCTTATTTTCAATATATGCGGCTGAGAACATGTTGAACTATATATAAACGTGTTGTGACTATAGAGGCTAATAATTGTAAGTCTAAAACATACATTAGTGTGAGTATATAATCTAGTGGTGTGTTTATAGTCTGCCGTGTTCATTGACAGGATGTATACTGTCATTTTATAAAATGTAGTCTGACATCTTCAGTGGTGTGGCTTTATGGTTTTAGAAGTTCTGAGACTCCACAAATATGCAGTTATGTGAATGCGCTGAAAGGTATAGTAATGTGCGTAGCATCTATACACAAGAGTGATGTGTGTTGAATCTATTGTGGTGTGAATTTATAGACTGTAGTGATGTAAATCTGTATGGTGGTGTGAATCTGGAGAGTGCAGCGGGCATCGTATAGAGTAGGGCAAACCTATAGATGGCAGCAAGTTCTGCTCTGACTCATGGACTATAACGTATAGTGGCAGCTTGAAATCTATGAATGTCACGTTATGAATACAGATAATTATTAGCTGGTCAAGCAAATATGTTCATGTTTGTTTTCATAGGTGGAAAAAATCCTTTTCCTAAATGTGTCTGTTCTTGACTTTTCCAACAAGTAACCGAATATGAATGTGGCTAAACCGGTAACTAATACTAACGGCAACTGTGTAACTACCGCTGTGATTTCTATGACTTCGAACGCAGATGGAAAACCAATGTTGCGGCAGGGAGACACGGGAGACTGGGTTGGCACCTTCCTGGGCCACAAAGGAGCGGTCTGGGGTGCCACTCTCAACCGCGATGCCACCAAGGCCGCCACCGCCGCCGCAGATTTCACCGCGTAAGGGTCTCGGAACGTCATTGTTGTCCCTCCAGTGGCTGATGTTTTTTGCAGTAGCTCAACGCGACTAATGGATTTATTTTGTTGATCTAAAAAAATGTTTGATTCCCTTGAGTAAGTCGGTATTTACAGGACGCGTTGCAAAGCGTTTGCCTCTCAGCCATCATCACAAAGTAAATTGTGTGTTCGTTGGCTTTGAACACCGCCGTTGGGACTATTTTTTTAAACGCCCAGTATGCATCGTAATGCTTCCAGTTGTTTGTAATGGTGATAAAAATGGTCCATGCTGTACTGCTTCAAGGCCAACATGGAATTTCTGGTGAAGAAAATGTAGCTTGGCCAAACAACTACTCTCTTTATAAACTTTGGCAATGGAATACGGTCTTTTCTCTTGTCCACAGTAAAGTATGGGACGCTGTTTCCGGGGATGAGGTTGTCAGCTTCACACACAAGCACATCGTTAAAACTGTCGACTTCACCGAGGTAAGGATTTTTACTTTTGTAAAGCTACATAAAAAATACTTAAATTTGACTACTCCTTATGTAACATCTCTATAGCTCGTGTGGTTCGATGGATGATCACAATTTTTTTTCTACAGTTGTTTTGTAGCGCCTTTAGTTGGTACGGAGGTCATGCAAACTAATGACGATATGCAGGAATTACATATTATAGTGTCACACACATGTGCACTTTACTGAATGCATCATTACACTTCCATTGAGAAAAAACATCCTAAGTACACAATATTGTCCACGGAAGTCTTTAGAAAGTAAGGGTGTAATGTGTCGAGTTATAAAAAAAAATGAAGGCTCGTGGTACATATATTAAATCACATGTGTAAAATGTAATGGTTGCGATAGATCAAATGCGTGTGATTAGACGTTACATTAGCGTATCTTACGCAAAGTAACGTAACAAAAAAACTGTACCAGCGAGACAGAAAAAATTGGAAAGAATACAAGTGGAGCGACAGAGGGCTATCATAATAACAGTGAGATAAAGTCCAGAGGCTGTGCTTGATTTAAGGTACAGTTACGTACACCTGTGCTGAGCCCGAGGGTGTGTTGCTTTGCAGGACAGTGTCCACCTGCTCACAGGAGGACAGGACAAGGTGCTGAGGATCTATGACCTGGAGAAAACAGACGCAGGTGGGTCTACACACCCAGCTGTGTTGGAAAGCATCGATGTCACCCGTAAAGAGTTTACGCTGTAGGGTTAAACACATTTCATTTTCGAAAACAAGATATCTTCCCACCGCCTGACTTGGTCTTGACATTTTTCAACTAGGGGTTTCAGGTTAGTGATGCGCTTACATGTGGACTTGAATCACTATTACAAGTGGCCTCTACGGCAGCCCACGGCTGCCTAGGCCAGATCTATGCTGACCTGGAGGGAAATGCACAGCCCAACGTCTCTCAAGCACTCCTAGATGGTGGTGTGATTAGCTCCGAGCCAAGAGAACAGCGTACAACTGACTGGCAGAATCCTCTGCAGAGTTATGTGACACGACCAGCCAATAGGAAACCCTCAAACGTGGAATGATATCCCACCTACTGCACCATATATAGATTACACCATCGTTCTGAGCTTAATTTAGACTTAAACTGAGATGTAGAATTAAACTGGGCAGCTCGGTAGAGCAGTGGTAACATTTGCGCCTCACTGAAAGAAAATCCTGCTCGAGGTGGTTTGATTCCTGCCTCGGGTGAGTTTTAGTGTGAGGTCTGTGTGTTCTCCTGTTTTGCGTGGGTTTCCTCCGGGTTCCTTCTAGAACTAAAAAACACTCATCAATTAATTGGCCGATAACATCATAATAAATAGGATGCAGTGCCTGGAAAATGTTGCCAATGGCTAACCGCTTGTCTGCGGCTGCCTTACCCCCTTCCGTGCCTTTCTGCTGTTTCCTCGTGCCGCCGAGTCGTTCTCCCTTTGAATGAATACCTTTGAAAGTAATTGTGCCACTTGCAGTCAATCGCACTAATAATAAATACATTTTATAATGCACACATATTATTCAAGTGGCACGATTACAAGCGTCATTGACCACAGGTGTGACGATGGTCCTGTGTTGGTTCAGATCCACAGCTGCTGAGCGGCCACACGTCGGGCGTGAGACGCACCGCCTGGTGCACGGGGGAGAAGCTCATCATCTCCGTCGCCGACGACAAAACCATCCGGTGAGAACGGAAACCTCCGGTGACGCGCCAACGCATTTCCTGCATGACCTGCCGTTAACCCTTGCATGCAGGCCTGGGTCTTTGGTTACGTGGGGCAGGGTATGGGGCGTGAATTGTTATATACGCTATTTAAAGGGTGGCTTTTGTTGAAAATAAACAAACACGGCAGGATACATTACAGTGGCACAAGTCAGCGATAAACCAGCCACATCGCACTGTAATGCCAGTGGTGCTAATTTACTTAAAAACTACATTCGGCAAATAACTATACAAACTCACATAAAATCGTTTTAAAGTTAATGAACGACACCCTGTTGTCACGTCACCGCTGAATGAAGGCCACCTTGGACTGTGTTGACCTTGGAGGTTTGTTTTACCATCGTTGGTTGCCCTAGAACCAGTTCAAATACAACTTACCATGTTTTCCTTGTCTGGGATTCAAACTCAGGTTACAGAGTTCATCGAGTAGTGCATTCACCATTGGGCTGTTTGCTTAAAAGCACTCTACATAACAGCATGACTTAACTCGACTTAACAAAACAGTGAATGCAACAAATATTCTGGTATTTTTTCCCCGTCTGCAATGACATCATGCTTAAAGACTGGGTGCGTGACACTATTTGCAGGCTGTGGGACCGAGCCACGGGCACGGAGGTGAAGTCGGTGACGCTGCCCATGTCAGCAAGCAGCATGGAGTATCTTCCAAACGACGAGATCGTGGTGATAACATACTCGCGCACCATCGCATTCTACAATGCGCTCAGGTAAGGGTTCGACATCCGAGCAATGTCTGCATACGCTTTCTACTTAGGCTTTTGCTCCACATCCGTGTTAAAAAAAATAATCCTCATTGATAATTTTTTCTGGATTGCCGAGTAGAGCATTCCTCCTCTATCTTCAACACGGCTATCCTAAAAGAGGAATTCTTCAGAGAAATTTCTCATACATGAAGCTGTGAAAACCTACATCGATAAATTATCGTTATTTGATTTTTCCAGCTTGGAACTGATCAAGAAATTCGAGGCTTCGGCGTCCATAAATTCAGCTTCGCTTCATCCGGAGAAGGAGTGCTTCATAGCCGGAGGAGAAGACTTCAAGTTGTACAAGTTTGATTACACCACTGGAGAGGAGCTTGGTACGTGCTTGTTGGCTCCGTTGCATCAGTTCAGTTGATTCAGCATTCCCTGTCGTACAGTCCTCCTGTATACGTCACAATTGGTCAACGATGATCAGGCATTGCTTTAAGGGGTAGGCGATTGGGGGCAGCTACCCAGGGCACAATGTTGTTGGGGGCAGAGCAAATATGAGAACATTTGCAGCTATGTGAAGGGTGAGATGCAGTGAAACAGAGTGTGCCGGGCAAGCCTATATAGGGAGAGACCACCCCAACCCTTTGAAGCACAGGAATTTCTGTTCACTCCAGAACGGGACGATCAAAAGATGCTTTGGTCAGATGGGGCTACAAGACCGGCCCAACCACCTGTGAATGTGGAGAAGCAGACCATACTATGGAACACTGCCTTGTCTGTGCTCTACTACACAACCTCTGCAGCTCAAAATACCTTGCAGAGTTCAATGAAAATGCAAGGGGCTGTGTAAGAAAATGGGAAACTGTAATTTAACATCGCGCTTCGAAGAATCGCAAAGAAGAAGAAGGCCCGTTAGGGCCTACCCTGGGTCACCTCAACCTTAAATGAGTATTTGATGTTGTGTATAAACATCAGTACTTTGGAGATAAATGCACCTTAATGGTGCTTGCTAAAGGCACTTACCCTCAAGTCTGAATAACTATACAGGGATATTTGTCTTGTGTATTCATGTGTAAGTGAATCTGTAGGGAACAAAGTCTTTGTCAGTGTCATAAACCATAACAATTGAGTCATTTTATAGCATTATATGTACCAAAGAAAATACTACTAACGTGGCAGCAAATTATCGGTTAAGCGAGTACAGCTGCTGCACAGTACAAGGCCATTCTGAGAGTCACGCTGCCGTCGCGTTGTCTGTGTGTGGCGCGCGTTTAGAGTCGTACAAAGGCCACTTTGGGCCGGTGCACTGCGTGCGGTTTAGCCCGGACGGCGAGCTGTATGCCAGCGGCTCGGAGGACGGCACGCTGCGACTGTGGCAGACGGCCGTGGGGAAAACGTACGGCCTGTGGAAGTGCTTGCTGCCTGGTGAGTAGTCACGACACACACACACCAACCTGCAAACACGCCACGTTACAAAAAGTTGCCCTTTCAGCCGCTATTTTGTGAAAATGTGGTTTCTAATTTAACAGTAAGACAACGCAGGCAGACACGGAACTCTGGCCCATGTGCTATCAGTTGTAAATGAGCGATGAGAGACTGGGCAATGAAGTTGCAGTTTTCCATGTAACTGGTAATATACCTAATGAACATTAAAGCGCAAATTTAGTGCCTGCGTAATTACTTTTACAACTTATCTTACCAACTTGATGCGATGACATATGCTACTTCCGTCCATCTGCACTGTGTGCTTAACACATCGCTCAGCAAAGCCGGTTCGCTGTTCCCTTACGCTCTTGCTGCCCTGTGTGTTCCCGCAGAGGAGCTCACTGCAGATAACGGCGAGACCGTGATCGGTGGCAACGACGGCACTCCAGAAACGAAAGCCTGAGCAATACATCCGGCGTAAATCTGCAACTCAGTACAGAGCTGCTCACGACTGGAGCAGGAATAGGAGCAGAAGCAAAGAACAACTGTGCAAGATGGTGAAAAATCGGCGTGCAAAATCTGGGGCAATAAACACTCGCCTGTTTGCCGTCAGTTGTAAATGAGTGCAATGAGAGACTGCAATGCTCAAAGCAGTCTACAAAAAGGAAAAAAAAAATAGAAACCGCAGGAGCTCACTGTGCAAAATATTGTTCCGGAAGGCTGACCGTTGCGCATTTGTAGGGCAGCATTTAAGAACGTAAATTTGAATTCCATATTTCTTATATGTAAGTGTTGGACATCGGTTCGAAGTCCAGCTGTGTAAAGAATAAGTCACATCTGTTTTCTGTATTGACAAGTGTTGCCAATATGCCGTGACCTTTTATTAATAAAAGTGAGACCAATGCGTTCCCCATCCACAGGTATTTTGCTAAGTGTAACTGTCACTGGACAGGGAAGATGGCACTTTTCTGTTCATAATATAAGCATGGTGTACACAGTGCACAAGTCTGCCTTTGTAAGCCATCTGGAATTAATGTACAACAACATCAATAAATGATTTACGGCATCTCTGAAAGTGTCTGCATCAAATGGATACAATGTCCATGTACAGTCAGTCCACTGCTGGATGAGGACCCCCCTCCTACACCATTCAGGTCGTGATAGTTATTTGAGCATACTTCAGCATTTGAGCATAGTCAGTTGAATAATACAAATCACATTTATTCGGCGATATGCAAAATACAAAAATTAAGGATATTTGGCAAATATGTAAAAAAAAACATACTAATGCTTCTAATATTATATTAGTGACGCTACGAATACCCTTTGTAACATCAACAAATATTCAAGAAAATACACATTTAATGGTTTACGTTGACAATAAGTACAGTGTTAAAATACAGCATCGTATTAACAAATCTTCGGATCAATTACACTTAAAATCCATGACCATCAACCCTGGAACATAAATCAACGTGATTTAAAAAAGCCCATATTGCAAAATATAATTACACTTTTTGAAAATGTCTCCATCGCGTACCTTCTGAAAAGTGGTTAAAAATCTGTTGGCTCTCAAATGGCCGTGCGAAAATGCCATGGGAACACCGCCAAAGGTATAAAATCTGCTTTTGTTCTTTTTACAAATATTCCCAAACCGATGTCCTGAATGTTGACGGTGGAAAGTATGTATTCACCGATGCTTGGGTTTGCTTAGGTGGTCCTTGAGAAGGCCTTACGGAGCCACAGTGAATCCTCATAGAGCCGGGGATCGCCCATTCTGAGCGCCGTCCGTTTGTAAAAGTAGTAGTAAAACACCGCCGCTGCATACGCAAAGGAATACAGATGGTTGTTTTAACCCAGTAGTTCCCAACCAGTCAATCGCCATCAACAGGTTGATCCCAGAGTCTTGAACTGTCAATATTAACTTTCGAAAACAAATATACAGGCAGAGTGGGAAAAGCCGAAATTCTGTACGGTGGTTGCATTTAAAACTGTGGTGGTCGTTTGGGGCAAATGCTAGCTGCTGGAGATAGTGTGCCAGCACGCACAGGTATTGTGCAAGCAAAGGTGTCACACTAAGTATAGGTGAGTGTTAGGCATAGTGTACATTTTTTGGGGCTTTAGTAAAGTATGATTTATAAGGGTAGATCTTATATTCCCTTTAGATTATAAAAGTGAACTTACGTTTAAAAAGATTGGAAACTGCTGTTTTAACCGGAGGCCTTTAATGGTCATCGACGAGGAGGTGGCATACTGGCAGGTTAGGAACGTGAAAGCGCTCAACTATACAGAATCTCGTTTTGCGTTAACTAAAATGTAGCCAGCTCGACTCACCGAGTCTTTGGAAGACGAAAAGTGCCAGGAGTCCGTCTGTCCACTGGAAATCACTTGGTGCAGGCCAGCGCACGTGCTGTGAGAACAAAATGCCATTCAAGTTTGATGTACATAGCATCTAAGCATCTCGAGACGCTGTACATAATCTGAGCATATACAGTCTCATCTCATTGTCAGAAACCGCTTAATCCTGTACACTGTACAGGGTTGAGGTGAGCCGGAGCCTATCCCGGCAGACAGGGCGCAAAGCAGAGTTATACCCAGGATGGGACGCCAGTCCATCACGGCATATACAGTCATTTTTGCTATTTAAGGTTCCGTGAATGTTTGAAACTGCAAGGAGCACTTTTGTCAGGCTAAAGAAAATGGAAGGATATTCAGGGGTTTAAGTATAATCCTCTAAAAGGTGATGTGGAAACAGCGATAGCATAAGAGCTTTAGGGGTCAAAAGGGCATGGGGGAGAGGTGACAATGTGACTTCATGACCAAAATACTGAACAGGTAACCTATGCCCACTAAAAATAAATTGCATGGCATTGCTACCCTTGAAATCAGCAAACAGTAGACAACAGTAACTTCAACTATATTCTTGGCAGAGCAGTGAGTTTCTATTTCATGCCTGTTTTTCTCTCCGTGTCTGTCTCGGCGACTGTTTCCTCGCTTCACAGCAACTCCCGCCACTTGTGCACTTGCTCCGCTTCTGTCTCACCCACTGTCATTGGTCTGCTTCCGTAAACTAGTTTGTTCCACTGCTGCTTAAAATAACTAACTGGGCAGCTCATCAGAGAGACTGTTTTACCATTGAATAATAATACATTGACAACCCAATGACAGGAAAAAGAAAAACACCACTATAGATTGGCCACATATCTACTAGGTATGTGACAACCCATGGATTCATCAAATCAACCATTTCCATCCATTTTCTAAATCGCTTGTCCTGGTGAGGGTCGCGGTGGCAGCAGTCCAAGGAGAGTGGACCAGACATCCCTTTCCTCAGCAACAGATTCCAGCTCTTCCCGGGGGATTCCTAGGCGTTCCCAGGCTAGCCAAAGAATATAAATCCTCCAGCGTGTCCTGGGTCGGCTTCAAGGTCTCCGCCCAGTGGGCCGTGCCTGGTAGACTTCCCGGGGAAGCCTCCCAGAGGGCAACCACCTCAACAAATCAACGTGAGGTTTATTCCTGAATGGGCTCTGACCCACCAAAGACACCCTGGCATGCATCGCTGTTGCTTGTGCAATCACGAGCCTCGACGCACCATGACCCAGACGTGGAAGGCAATGCTGAGGCTTAAGTAGAGGGCCGACGCGAGGATGGTGGCCTTGAACTTGTCTATGAGCACGCTCACGAGCCCGGCTTGGAACACGAACGTGTTGAAGAACATCAGGAAGATGATGATGACGTTGAAGAGGATTCCAACGTCCTGAATACTGCAGTGCGAAACGAAAACGCAACAAAGACGTTCCGTTCAAATCGACGCCACGATTGCCACCCATTATATAACTGATGTTATAGAATGTTTGCACAATATTTAGCACAATTATGTTTTTGTTTTTATCCCACGTGTCCGTTGCGTGACATTTTTTGTCTAAATGAACACTCATCCTATATGTCTACAGTCCTTTTGTAAATCCACTGCTGGATCGGGACCTGCCGACTCCGCACAGGTCGTGGAGGCTTTTTGATCTTACTTCACCGGGCTGGTCAATGGGAGTGCTTAAGGCGGGGAGAATAGACGTTGGAGCATACATAGTATCTGTATATTTTGCTACACCGTCCTCTGCTGAAAACGCGGTGCGCAGCATCAGACAGCTAAACATGCACCGCTCGTCTCCCGTCCAAACACAATCCAGGCTCAACTCTACTTATGTTGTAGGTGACTTGGTCATAAGCACTTCATACTTAGTGAGAAATATATGCACATTAATAGCATCCACTGCTTTTATCAGATCTGCATTATTTCCAGGGGAATATTTTTTACTGGACACTTAACGTACCACAACTTTTAACCCTTTTTGCACATCCGTCTCTGGCTATCCAACAGCGACGCATAGCAACGTGGAATAAAACATGGGGGTGAACGACTTGCGCACAGCGCGGCACTCACATGAAGAGCACGAGCTGAATGATGTTCTCTTTGTAAAGCAGCTCCGAGAACGAGTTCACCACCAGGTCGTAAATAAGCAGAAGGAACTGCACGGTCAGCACCAGACTGTAGTTGGTAACCTGCAGCATCGTCCCTGATCTGTACGCGGGCCGGCGTTCGTCTGACGTTGAGATCCCCTCTCTGGATCTATTCGCTCTTCGTGAGAGCCCTGTGCTCCGCGGCACGGCTCAGTCTGCCACCGTTCATCCCTTCTTGATCTCGAAAATCTGCAACGACAGTGGGCCGGTGGCACGCTCTTGATTCTCTTCAAATAACACCATTAATAAACGGCACCTACAGCAGCAGCACACTTCGAGCGCTCAAAATGACGGTGCTGGCTGGTAAAATCCACATTTCAACACGCCTTACTCGCGTACATTCATTCACGTACCCGTTTGGTGATGTAACATTAGTGGCTAAAGCTAAGCTGCCGCACACTGTATTAACTAGACTCTTAACTAAGTGAAGGCAGGTTCATGCAGACAGCAGTGACGCGGCTCCGAAGACACGGGATAAATATAGCCTTCAGAGCTTCTCGGCTAAGTCCCCTAAATCTCTCATACAATCCTAAGTCCCACCATACCAGTGGCAAGAAGACACTCTGCTTAATGGCAATGACGGCTAACTGTATATTGACAAGACCACCTATTGTTTCACACGCGAGTGATTTCCAAACAATTAGCCCGATAGTGAATGGTCATTACTGCAACGGTAATTATCTTGATAGCCATATGACGTGGCTTACCGCTACGATAGTTATCCTTGTTGTCAACTCTGCGCCAATGGTGGAAATTCAAAATTGGTGAACCTTTTTTTTCTATAAGACGATTAGGAAAAGAATGCCAAAAATAAACGAAATAACATTTTAAATATATACACGGCTAATTAAGGCAGAAGCAACAGACATGCATTCAAGCAAAATATTGATTAAACAGAATTTGCAGAACTCCGATACTAGTCGGCCAAAGCCTACCCTGAGTGCCGTGCCCGGGGCGATGTCCCGGGCACGGCACTCAGGAAACTGCCCAGTAGCGTCCTTCACGAACCTCCTGCACAGA
>JAZEWU010000027.1:5366855-5383050 GCA_036362915.1 Geotria australis | reverse complement strand
TTTAAAATCAGTTTTTATCCAAGCAGGAAGGAACTGTTGAGCTATGCAGACTAAATTGGCCGCGTTTGCCCTGTGATGGACCAGCGTCCCATCCCGGGTATAGCCCAGTTGTCTATTAACTTGCTTACCCCTCCCTGCTGGACAACTGTTTAAAGAGCTACATAGCTCAACAGTTCCTTCTAGCTTAGATACAAACTGAGCGAATGTGGGCGTAGTGGCCATGGCGTTAATCCCTCGACTGTCAACTTGGACTCGCAAGCAGACTTGCTCCAATGAGCTGTCATGCACAACTTAATCCCTTCTGTCATTCCATTCCACTGCTGGATGAAGAGCTCACGTGCGGGTCGTGAACGTTACTTGACCATACGTCACGCTTGTATTTTGCGGTTTAGTGAAGGCAGAGAGCATAGACGTGGGAGGATAGGAAATACTGTACCGCACAGTGCAACCACTGATTGTTGTGTACTGCCCTCTGCTGCTCACAAAGTACGGTGGTCCCTCGCTTTATGATATTAATCCGTTCCAGAACACGGATCGCAATGTCAAAACCATTGTTAAGTGAGATAAATAATACTGTACATTGTTTTATGGTAATTCGTTCTAAGACCTACGAAGTTCAACTTTTATGCAACACAAACAAGGTGTACACGGTAAAAAGTGCTGCTATTGGCTGATAAGCTACCCAAGGGGCATGCCTTTGCATCGTTGATTGGCTGCTGCGCCACCCACGATCATCCGCAGCCATATCGTAACACGTATCGTAAAGTGACACTTGATCGTTATGTGACGCTAATGTTCTTAAGGGGGGTCAAGGTAGAAGCGTTCACGTCGCGATCCCTGTCAGGTAGTACTTGGTATTGCCTGCGAATTCTACCAAACACTTCGAAGCCAAGCTGAAAGACAACGATGTCCAGAAGCTAGCCATCGTGCTTCGAAGAATCGCAAAGAAGAATGTTCTTAAGAGCGTATGTCGTAAAGTGATTGCGAGGCCGTCGTAAAACGAGGGATCACTGTAGTTACGCATCTCTATCACAGCCTAATTTAAGCAGTCATATTCCATACAACAACTCTTCAGGTTTAGCACCTGCTTAGCTTCCGCGATCTGACGAGTTAGCTCGCATTCTGGGTGATTGGGTCATAAGCAATTGAGATAGGAGACCTTTGCACCAGGTGAGAGTCCATTGAGATTAAAAGCATCGTTTTCAAGAAAGATGTAGGTAATTCGGCATTGCAAATCAATTCTAACATATGTGCAACTGTGCTTGTAAAACTCAATTGTTAAGTGTGTATTTGTGCAACACGGTGTCAGGTATGTGCACGTTTTGATGGAGCAGTGCTGAGCACATATTTCTATGAACTCAGCAACCTGAGTTTGCCTCCTGGCCATGGATACCTCGTGTGCTTGTGTATCACTGCAAAGGAAGTCACTGTATTTATTAAACATTTAAATGCCATGGCATGTCTAAACGGCTAGCAAGATAAATGAATGAAACATACCAAGAGAAAAGAGTTTAAAAATAGAAACAACAAGCACAGGGCATTACAAGCAAGCTGATAAAGTCCAACCAGTTCATACCCAGTCGAGTTAACAGAGAGCCACTGAGAAACATCAGAGTCCAAGTGAAAGTCCAGAAACATGATCAGCAACGTGGCCAGGATTCTGGAGCCTCCCCTGTACCCACCAACCCCACTCCACAATGACCACCACCAATCGATATCAACAACCAACCCACACCCCACCCATCCACCAACCCACACAACCCACACAACCACCAATGTACACGCCACATAATCACCATAGCCAATCGTCACGAAACCGCACTGCACCAATCCTCGGTGACAAATTCTCATAAGCGATATTTGTTGTTTAATGTCCCTTGCATTGTTGCACTCCACTTTTTCTGATGAGCATCTTGAGATATGTCAGCATCTTTGCATTTTTATAAATACAACGGTCCCTCTATTTACGATGGCCTCACAATACGATGACATATAACGAAACAGTTCCTAAAGAACCTTTAGACGTACGTGCGAAACGACATATTACGAGGAGACGTATAACGGGGATCCCTTGTACTGACTTAAGGGAGGGATTTTGTCTATGTGCCCACTGCCTGCAGACCTGGACTGGGTGTCCCGCGCGCGGGTCAACCTGCCCGCCGTGAAGCTCCGCGCCGAGCAGCTACAGGCGCGACGTACCGTCAAGAAGCAGTGGCAGGTAATGTGTGCAGCACAGGGGCTCATCATTAATATAACGTTGGTTTTCACGTTAAGCCCTCCCCCCCTCCCGCGGATCGTAACCTGATCGTGGTGGAGGGGTTTGCGTGTTCCAAAGCACCCCAGAGCTATGGCGCCTAAAGTCTAGTACTCCTGGTAGTTTCTCCGTTGATGTACAGGTCCAAATAACCTTTGACGAAACTAAGTTGGCATCAGGAAAGGCATCAGGCCAGTATCACCACCGTTGGGGGGCAACCGACCATCCCGGGTCAACCTGGATAGCGGCCGTGGAGCGAGCGATGCCTCTTAACGTGACGCTGGTTGCACGACTGCTAACCTGAGCGTCACGTAACCTCCCAGGCTGCGTGGCTGCTGAAGGCCGTGACCTGCATTGACCTGACGACCCTCTCCGGTGACGACACGGCGGCCAACGTCCACAGGCTCTGCTTCAAGGCCAAGCGGCCGATCCGAGAGGACCTCCTCAAGGCCATTGACATGCACGAAAAAGGTGGGTCTGTGGTGGGTCTGTAGTAATGCTTGTTGTTATTATTATTCATAATGAACATATAAATTGATCTTATTATTATTAGTATCATCTGTGCTTTAAGCCAGCGGTTTCCAACATATTGCTTTATACGGACGACTAGGTCATCAACAAAAGCTTTTGCAGACCACAACGTATGAAAGCTGTTATTCTGTTGTTGGCTTGCATAGCCTATGGCTGACGGGAGTCAGCTATTTCTAATAGTTTACTATTTTATATTATGTGATTATTTTTTTATAATAAATTTTATTTTATACGACTATTGTCTTTTGACGAACTGCCTGTAATATCCTCACGGACCACTAGTCCACGGACCACAGGTTGGGAACCGCTGCGGTAAGTGATACAAATTATAATGATGCAAGCTGAGCCATATGATGATAGTCATCATCATATAAATCATGATGTGATATAAACGATGGTGGTTGTCGCTTAGAACTGTAATGGGTGTAAATAAAATAAAACGAGTTTTTTTTCCTTCTTTATGGCCTTTTTAATCTTCAGCAATCTGTGGCGAATTAACGAGTCATGGTTCATTAAGGTGTTGGTCCATTTGTCGGTATCGCCGTGTTGGATAATCCATCCTGGATGGGACACAGATGACTCGGTGCAGTTAATGTCTTTAATCTGCTGCGGTGAAGATTGGGTCACACTCTCTCGAGACTAGCGAGTGCGTAGTCCTGCACATCCACTTGTACTTCTTCACCCCTTTGCAATTATATTTCCGGAATAGGGCCTTCCTGTGCCGTGCAGGTCTTGGGAGTAATTTGACGGTTCGTGCCCATGTATCGACGTAGGTTTTCACGGCTCGATGTACGAGAATTGCTTTTAAGAGCCGTCTTTCAGGTTTGCCGTAGCAGCCGTGCGTGCTTGGTATTGTGTCTCCTCGATTTGTATCCCCGCTCGCAGGGATCACGGTGGGGGCTGTGTGTGTTTACCCATCTCGTGTGACCGACGCTGTCAAAGCCCTCAAGTCCACCGGGTGCGACATCCCAGTGGCTTCCGGTATTTAGATCGCTCACCTCACTCACTGGACTCTCACCATTCACTCGCCGTTCTGCCACAAACTCATCTTCCTTACCGCACTCACCAAGCTCACCGTGCTCACCAATTTTCACCGTGCACTTAACGTTCTGCCACAAACTTACCACACTCACCATGCTTGTCACACTCACGATACGTTCAATGGACCGTCGTAAACTCCCCTCACTCACCACGCTCACCGTGCTCTCACCGTTCTGTCTCACACTCGCCTCGCTTGCACTCGCCAGCTCCCCACCCTGCTGACCCTCAAGTCTTAGCCCTGTCTGACCTTTCAACCTTCACCCGTGTGCTGCTCAGCCTTCCAGGAACAAATCTGCCACGGAGATAATTCACCTGCTGCCGGCGTTCGCACCTTAATTTGATTCACACGCGTCGCTGGTTTCGGCAAGTTTGTCCTTATTATTCTCAGCAACAGGCTTCGTATTAAACTCTCGTTATCGCCGGATTGAAGTGATCCGAAACGACACTTAACCAGCGCAACACAAAGCGAAGGGCCGCACTATGATTAAATCCCCCCCCCCAGCGTTTAGTGAGAATTGATACGGTCCGTTGCGATCGAGCATTTCAATTCAATTCAACTTTATTTGTCAACTCTACCATATGTACAGGACATACGCGTGCGCACTTGCGTTCGCTGCGCCAGTGTTCTGCTTTTTATTTGCCCATCGATTTAATTCAGGGGTGGCCTTTGGCCACGTGAAGCCTACCGGTATGAATTGACCCGCAAACGATATTTATCCATCACTGTAAGCATCTTAACAGGAGCGGAAAGTTTCCAACCTGGTAATACTTGCGTTTCTAATTTTAACGTGCTCAGTAATGGTGAGCTTGAGTTATTTTTCCCATTGTTATTGGTTAATGCTAAGTCGTGTTTTGATGGGTGGCAGTCAGCTAAGGGTATATGAAAGTCCCGTTAAGTTCTGAGTAAGGGAAAGGTTATCCATCGCCGCGTTAATCTCTTGCAGTGGCTACGGGGTTTCCCGCCGGGCAGACCCCGCTCAAGACGCGGCTTGAAGAAATCCGATTGGCCGTCGCCGACGGCGCCAGGGAGATTGACATCGTCATCAGTCGGACGCTCGCCCTGACCGGCCAATGGAAAGGTAGGTGTCGCATCAAGCCGACCAATGAGATAATGGGGGTGCGGCGTTTTGACCACACGACCGACGGAGATGGAATATGAAATGATGAAAGTATGGGTGTGATTACGCACCACCCATCCTCCAGTGATCTGATGAATTATCACGATTTGGTGTCGCTATGTCAAATTATGAATAAGTAAAAAATAATAATGCCCGTGTGCATTGTGAAGTTAAACAAGGTTAGTTAAAATAACAAATGAAGACGTAAAGAATTTAAAGATTACCGATACTATAAAGAATTGAGGAATGCAGACTGCTGTGCTCATGTCAAAAAGAATGCCCCCACACAGGAGTCCAGAAAAATCAATGGTGACACTGGTGAAATGAAACCAAGACGGGGGACAACCGAGAAAACGATCAACCGATAGAGTGGAGGAGATAACGCACTGATGGAACCATGAGCAATAGACGGGATGGGGTCGCGATCAATAGCAGTGGTGGATTTCTGCTGCTGCCAGTAAAGTGGTCCCTCGCTTTACAATGGCCTCACAATACGATGAAATCACTTTACGATATATGCTCTATCTGAACATTAGTATCACATTACGATCAAGTTTAACTTTACGATACGTGTTACGATACGGCTGCGTGTGAGCGTGGGCGGCATGGCAGCCAATCAGCGATGCAAACGCATGCCGCTTGGGTAGCTCAGCGCTTTTTAGCGTTTACATGTCAGTGTTTACTTCTATATTTGAAACACGTGCGTGCTGCTCTTACTGTACTAGTATTATCGGTCTCACTTTACGATCATTTCACATTACGATACGTGTTCTGGAACGGATTAATATAGTAAAGTGAGGGACCCGAACCCAGTGGCCTCCGTAAAGGGGCCAGGCAGTAGCAGACGAGCACAGCGTTGCTACGACTCCAACGATGATCTGTTACTCGTCGCGTGCGTTTGTGTGCGAGCAGCACTGTACGACGAGATCCAAGCGTGCCGCAAGGCGTGCGGAGAGGCGCACATGAAGACCATCCTCGCCGTCGGAGACCTGGGCAGCCTCACCAACGTCTACAAGGCCAGCCTCGTCGCCATGATGGCCGGTGCGTGCGCGTGTGTGTGTGAGCGGCAGGGTGTCTGTGCAGAGGTAAAATACGCAACTCACAGAAAGAAGGTCCTGCCCGAGGCGGTTTGATTCCTGCCTTGGGGCGCCTTTCTTTGCGGAGTTTGTGTGTTCTGTCTCTGTTCTGTGTCAGTGTCCTCAGGATTCTACAGTTTTCTCTCACAAGGAAGAAACACTCATTAATTAATTTGCCGATACCATCATAATATATAGGGATGCAGTGGGTTGGCACCAGCTGTCCACGTGGCTGCCTCCACCCCACCACCTCTGTAGTTTTCCTGCACTACTGACAATGTTGCCCAGCAGCAATGCACATTACCTACTTGATGCATGGTAGTCACCCATCCAAGCACCTATCCAGGCTCTGGATTATGACAAGCTCGGCCCAGGCAATGGCCAGTAAGGCGTTAGAACAAACCCCGCAGGAGGGAAACGGAGTGATAGAGCGTATCGTTTCCTGTTATTTCCGTTTTGCGTTCTCACACTTCTCGTTCCCGTCCACAGGCTCCGATTTCATCAAGACGTCGACGGGGAAGGAAGGGGTCAACGCGACGTTCCCCGTGGCGCTGGTGATGGTGCGGGCCATCCGCGAATACCACCACCGCACGGGGACCGCGGCACGTGACGCGCATCGCACCCACACACCGTGCCCCCGTAGCGTGCGGCACAGCAAAGCGGTTTTAGATTCTGTGTGAGATGTGAGTTGTGGACATTCATTCTGATAATCAGATAGAAACGAAACTAATCCACGGGGCTTTCTCATTGTGTGAATAAAGAGGCCTGTTGCAGGGCATGTTCTGTGGGGTGATCTTCCAGCGCCATTGTCTGGCACACCGGGGTGCGTTATTCATCGCGAAGGTTCCTTTGGGAAATTTCTTAATCTCATTAAACTATGCTGTTTCCACAACGAGAATTTAATTAGCAGAGGAAAAACATTTCAATTAAACATATGAGACTACACAAATTGGCCCGGTGTCTCATCGCAATATTCTCAATTACATTTTAATTGATTTCTTTCAGTGTACAGATTGAATAAAAACTCAAAGATCATACATATCTCTGTAAAATAAAAATTCATGTCGCGTTCCCCTTTACGCCTCTGGGTGGCAGGGTGGCGCAGTTGTGACATCTGCGCGTGACAGAAAGAAAGTCCTGTCCGAGGCGGTTTGACTCCCACCTCAAGCACCTTTCTGCGTGGATTTTATGTGTTCTCCGCCTGTTCTGCGCGTGTTTCCTCCAGTTTTTCCAGTTTACTCCCACAGCTAAACTCGTTAACTAATTGGCCAATAACATCATAATATAAGACGCAGTGTCTGGCAGGTTGGTGCCAGCTAACCGCATGGCTGACTCCCCCCTCTCTGCAGTTTCCTCGCGCCTCCGAGTCCTCTTTTCGAATGAATACCTTTGAAAGTGAATTAATATGTTGCGCGCGTTATGAATAGCATGTATTATTATTATTGTGACCGCCGCACGGCGGATTGTTTCTCTGCGTTTGTACGTTTCTCAGGTCGGCTTCAAGCCGGCGGGCGGCATCCGCACTGCGAAAGACGCCCTCGCCTGGCTGGTGCTGATCAAGGAGGAGCTGGGGAACGAGTGGCTGAACCCGCAGCTATTCCGTCTGGGTGCCAGCTCCCTGCTGACCGACATCGAGAGACAGGTGGGCACGGTGACCGCGTGACACAGTTCATTCCTTGCCACTGCTTCAAGGCACGTTTGTATGAAGGTCGTTCGTCGCCATCAGCACCGGCAGCATCCTCGTCATCACCGGCGAGTGAAACAATAACGTTGTTTTGATGTAGTTTTTCACAGCTCCATGTGTGACAATTGCTCTCTCAAGAGCTGCTCTTTCGGGATAGCCATGGCGCGTGTTCCCCCGCTCTCGTTCGCGAGGTTTCGCCTGATGGTGCCTCCAGCGTGGGAGGTGACACACATTTATCATTAACACCGCCCTGAAAGGGCAAATTATATAAATAGGTATCATTTCAGGCAATGGCCCTTCTGCAGTTAGCACATATAGAGGCCAGACTGATTGCGGTGAAAACCTACATCAATACAATGATTAACAGTTGGAGAGAGGCACGGTGTCTCATACAATTCCGCTCCATTCGTTACAGCAGCTCGCACTTGAACGAACGCTGCTGGGAATCATTTGTCGGTGCCCACGCCGACAGCCAGAAAATACAATTTTGTCCATGGAGGAATGGAATCCCTGGATCTTAATCACATATTCTAAGTGGACTTCGTGGCCATTCATTATGTATTTATCAGACCCGAGGTCAACTATTATTACAATTACAGCAGCATGATTAGCTGAAGAGCAGAATCACATTGCATTTTAAAATAACCATTTGATGAAATCATTACGAATGACGCAATTATTATTGTAATTGACCTTAAGGTGCGATATTAGTTAAGCGTAATTGGCCATTTCAATTTGCGTGGCCAGCTCAGCTGAAGGCAGTCACCTCGCGTATGGGGAAGCTCGCGATGACCCTGGCAGTGTGACAGAAGCAGCGAGTTGACGCGGATCCACCACAGTGTCGTAACCTTTGGGTCGATTCACCACCTCATTATCTCCTCGTCGCACAGCAAAGCAGAGCTTATGTCGTATTATCCGCAGCGCTGACCGTGGTTGTCATTTGTAAGCGACGTGTGCCGTATGTGACGGGAGCGACATTCCCGGCCGGCTGATCTCAGCGTAGGCCGTGGCTGCAAGTGTTTCCAGCAGCGTTCGTTTAGCCGGTGTGTTAGTCCTAGTCCTGTTGGAGGTTTTTCGCGGCTCCGTGTACGAGACACTTTCCGTAGCTATTCTCTCGGGATAAGCTGCGTCCAGAACACCCGATGTTGCCTCCAATGCGGGGGTGAAACTTCGCGAAGGAGAGAGAAGGAACACTTGACACGGCTACCCCGAAAGAATAGTAATGGAGAGTAAGTCTGAGTTTTAGTATAGTTGACGACATCCTGTGGAATTTGTAATCAAGCTAAATGTTTATTCGGTAGGTGTTTTATTATTACACCAGAAAATACCCAGTGAGATTGCAAGCTCTGGATGCGGGATTCCTGTGACATACTTGCAAATTAGACTGTCCTGTTCTCTCGGGTTCTCTTGGCTGGTTGAACAACATCAACTTGAATTCGGACCCAGCTGTTTTCGTCGGAACTTGACACGACCCCGTTCTGTGTTTTTGCAGATTTATCACCACGTCACCGGCCACTACGCAGCAGCGCACGAACTGTCGATGGCTTGACCCATGACCCTGTGACTTTGGACTCCCACAGTCCCTGCCTGCAAACTTCACCAGCATTCCGATCACAGCCATCATTCTCCCCAGCCCCAGCGCCCTTGCCAATGATTAATTTCTGCCCTTACAAACGATTTACTCTGAAATGAATTTAATTTTCAGTATGTAACGCTCGTATTTCTAAGTAAAAACCAAAGTGTTGAAACCACATATCACACGTGAAGGCCACGTCTATAAACACGTTGCCGCTGCTGCGTAGGTTTTTGCAGTTCAAGTTGTATCTATGTCAGGAGGCGTGTTGGTCGATGTTCTACGTGCTCAGACCGTAAAGTAAACATCAATATAACTAATTCCGTGACGAAGCTTCCGACTAGTGGAGCTAAATGTCTGATACGATGCCAAACAATACGCGGCGCAAACCGAAAGTCAGCGCAGCAGAGAGCTGTTTGATCTCCCATTACCTCTTGAAACCTCTTGAGTGTTATTGAAAGCAGTGCATTCCACAGCACAAAGACGTGTGCATTATTAGTATGTACAGCGCTGTCAAACCGAGCAGGTTAGATGTGGTCGGGGTGCCCTTGAAGGACGGCTTTTGATAACATCTGAGCCAAGTAATCCGAGCCGGCATTCTTAACAGATTCTCGATACAGGGATGAGTGAACTATACGAAACAGAACAAGAAACCTGACTATGTGCCTGTAAAAGCAACTCATCCTAATTTGCGGAGCTTTGTGCTTTGAACATTTTCTTCAAATTGGCGCCCCGACTACTGAGCAGCACAAACCTGTGACGCACGACAACTTCCCAAGTTCCAGAACCCACGTACAGAGAGGTCATTAGCCGAGTCACTGTCACGGGAGGAAGTGAACTATTGATGTAGGTTCTCACGGCTTGATGTATGATAATCACTCTCAAGAGCTGCTTTTTCGGGATAGACGCGTCGAGCGTTCCTGCTATCTTCTTTGAGACAATTCGCCTCCCACGTTGGAGGGAGTGAACTGTGATCTTAGTCCCAGCCTCGGACAGACTGCAGGTCTGTGTGTGTGATAAAGCAGGAAGCAAGTACGCAAATGCGTGGCTATGGGGCGTGTAATGACGCATTGATTCATCGATACCGATTACCGAGTTCGACGTGTGAGAAGAGACCTTGTTCCGTTGGTGTATGTTGTCGTGGCTTAATGCGATGTGACCGTTGCCACTTTACTGAGAGAGCTAATCCATGCACTGCGAATGGTATAACACCTGGATTTCAGAAGCTAAGCAGGTTCGAGCGTGCCTATGCAACCTGCTTTAAGCTGCTGGGGGTGTGTGTTGTCAACAGAAGGCATTGTCGAAAAAGCCATTGTTGTGCAGTGCTCCCACGCCTATATCTTCTTCGCCAACCCACACTGGCCAGCGTGGTGAAGCATAATATCAATGACCCCCAAGGAGTGGATTGACACAAGGGATGTATACAGAGGGCTGTACAGAAATGACAAGGAACATACCACGGGCACGCTAAGCAGCAGGGGGGTTGTGAATACACGTATAAGGCGATTCGTGTCTCTTCACACCCAGTCCCATCCCCCTTTCCCGCTGACAATGTTTCAACCGGTGGTGCAGTCCATTACGAGTTAACAAACACTTAATAGCTGCTGTAAGATTAGCTTTTGTTCCCGGAGATGTGCTTCAACCAAGCCGTGAGGAAGAGGAACCCAGGATCGCTTCGGTTACCTCTCGCCACTGGTGTTAGCCGTGGCCGGGAATCAAACTCGGCTTAGCGGGTTCATAGCCCAGTGTGTTCAATCCGCGGAGCCAGCAAATTGCATTGTGACTGAAACAAATTAATTTGCACACTCAGGTGCTACATCAAAGAGTGCAATACGCAAGTCGCATCCCTATCGCATGAACAATCGTTCTAAAATTGATCAGAGGCTTTGGCACCGCGAACTCTTAAATGTTGCATGAGAGTATAATTTGTCTGTTTAATTAGAAACGGGCCTCATTCGCTTAACATCAAATGAAAGTACCGCGTGCATTAATGAATAAATATATGAATGACTGTAATGCAATTATTATCTGTATGGGAACACAACGTGTTGTGGGGCTGTCGCTTGGTTCGTTTGGGATGTTCACGCTACAGGCAGCAGCAGTAGCCATCAACTATCCACTGCTGAACGAAGGCTGATAATCCCGTCATTCTCAGCCGGTGGGCCGCGAGCACCACCTAGTGGTCCGTGGAGACGATACCTAAGTGGGTGGCTTGAGATGCAAACGGTTAAGAACTCCTGCTCTAATCTATCTTGAACCTGCTACACAAGCCGATTCCACCGCTGCATCTTGCAGGGAAAAAAAAATATGAACTTGTATATGGAGTCGAAGGATAATACAGAGGTGAAACCGTCGTGTGCCGAGCTCAACAGCCCGCAGCTTTGCCCGCAGCTCAACGAGGTGGCGCCTGTACGAATTGGTACGGCAAGCAGGTTCCCGACTTGTTATCTGTGTGAGGTTTGGCAGTGGCGTTCATGCAAACGTGTGGCGTTTGCTTAAAACCACACTATCCGGAACGGAGCCAATCCTGGCAGCAGGCTGTCAGAAGCCAGAAACGGGTTGAGCCTGGTTGGAACTCGGACCGCCAGATTTGCCCACGTGTAAATATTGGTGTAAAACGGTTGGCGAGACTCTGGATACCAGCAAATGTCACGGACTGGGTGCCTGATAAGCGCGCGCGCGCGGGGAACTTTACCCCCTCGTTATCCTGTGACCGTGAAGTTCGATTTGAACTCCCGATAGCGACCGTCCCTTTGCCCCCCAGCAATACCTGCTGCTGATACCTTTCACCTTGTTGTCTGTGTTGTGCAAGTGTCGTTAGCGAGCACCTATTAATAATAATAATAATACTTTATTTATATAGCACCTATCATGCAAACAGCTCAACGTGCTTTGAGCTGTCACGTTGGAGATTAGGGGGCCCATGTTTGAACGAATACGTTCAAATTCTTGTTTGTCACCTAGAATGAGAATTTCTGTCTATTATTATTATCTTTATTTAACTGTAAAAAATTAAGCGCTATCCAGCATTTAATGTCATCCATCCATGCTGTGTCCGGCTCCAGCCACGCGACTTCCTCTTCTGGTGTGGGCCCCACGTGGAGGGAGAGCAGCGTGAGACCACGCAGCGATGGGGACGGGACACGGAGCGATCTTCCAGCAATTTCCCGTCTCTTCCTCCCTCTCGTCTGTTTGTCTCCACCGTCTCCACCACCTCGTCTACCTCCTCCTTCTCTCTCCTCCGGCAGTGCACGCGCGCGCCCCGCCGTCTTTGTCTCTCCCAACATGCTGATGTTTACGCACAGCACCGGTCATTTAAGGATGAGTGAATCTAAAGAGTTGTCACTGTGAGTACCTGCTTAATCTTGTACAGATTCACGGGCGGCCGGAGCCTTTACAGGCAGACACAGGGCGCAAGGCAAGGGCGGGGGGTGGGGCCACCAGGAAGTTAGCTGGCGTCAACCCGCCAGACACTGCTTCCTGTATATTATTGCAAGCTCATTGTGTATTATCTGCAGTAATACGAATTAACAACATAGGGACCTGAGGTGGGAATCGAACCTTCTCGGGCCCTACGTTTTGTGATGTGCAGATGTTACCACTGCACCACCCTCCCGATTAAGCAAGCCGCATCATAGCTAGAAGGGATTGTGGTGGTTATGAAGTGTGTTTTAACTCGAAGGCTTTCATGACCAACGTTATCCGTAGTGAAGCTCTGTTTATGAGTTTAGGTCATGTGAAAAAGTGTGTAAGTGTAGTGCACCCGTCGATATGTTGGAGAAAACAAGCGAGCACTTACCTTCAAAGATGGTACCGACGTTTCGCCGAGACTTCCACTCAAGAGACCAGGAGGGATTTAATTTGTAGCCGGTTACGTGAGTGACCGACATGACAAATACAAATTAAGCGCACCAACGTAGAAAATATAACTCCTCCGTATAAAAAAAATAAACTGTCGCCCCGTCAGAAATGGAACATACATCACAAATGTAAATCAATTTTGAATCATTCATTCCCTGAAGCGCGAAAGGCAGAGCAGCCAGATTGCTTTATTAGAATGATCATAGTACAGCATGATTAAATTACAAAAACATAACACAGACAGATGTGGGCTGACGTGCACTAATACGCAAGGTTTTACGAGTCGAATGTGCACGTGGGGTCGCGACAGTGATTGAACGCGGTGTACTAAGGTAAGCACCTCACAATAAAGACAAACGTCCCCCGTACAGACGTTGTCGGGGCAAGTGCCGTTAGTGAGCAGCTATGAAGGCCGACACGGTATACGAGGCGGTGGGTGACCAGCACCACGCCCGGCCGTCTTTGTTTCCCTAGTGGCAGTCACAGATAGACATCACCGCTGAGCCACATTAGCCCCAAAGCTGGGAGGTTCCCATTGCGCAAACTTGGCAGCGTGCCACAAACACTGGCAACTCAAATCCAGCCCACTCCGGTTGTCTGCCACACCTCCTCCCCATCGCCGTGCAACACTTTTGCTCTAGGAGATTTCGCAATAACACAATAACACGTCTGTTTGGTCCACTCACACTCCACCGCCACTCCCATCGCTAGCAATCCCACGCACCCCACCCCGCCGTATCGCTGAATCGAACTTATTTCCAGGTGGCCCTGAGCGCGGTCTGCGTCGCTTGCTGTTGCTTGTGTCTCTCTCTGTCTCTCGCTCCCTCTCTGCAGGTTCACGATGGTCTTCTATGACGATGTTGTGTTCGGGTCGTTCGCGACGCACGCCACTGTGGTGATCATCAAGATGGTGCTGATGGGACCGCTCACGGGCTTCTATAGGTTCACTCGCAAGGTGACCCGTGTGTGTGTGTCAGTCATGTGTGTGCGAGTCAGGGTGCATCTGGCCTGGCACAGGCGCCGTGGTGACGTCACCGCCACTTAGTGGCGAACAGCGGTTGTTGTTGTGAGTCTGTTAAGGCCTACGGGAGATCTTTGTTTTGTGTGTCACAACAGCGGCTAAAACGCAGTGATTTGGCACGGTAGGGAGCGGAGGTGGTGCCTCGGCCAGTCATCTCAGTCAGTCAACCCATGACACCTGGATCTGTCCCGTGACCTGTCAGTGGGCCTTCTACACTCTGCGTGGCCTCAAGGTGCACCTGGCCTGGCACAGGCGCCGTGGTGACGTTACCGCCACTTATTGGCGAACGGCGGTTGTTGTGGTTGTGTCATGGTGAGCGGTAGCTCGCTGGTTTGCGCGCTGGGCTAGAAACGTGGCGACCCGAGTTCGATTGCTGGTTCCCTGACCTCTCCTCGGTCGACTCAGCCTCGAATGAGTACCGATTACGATGTGTAAACATTGCCACTGGGGAGATAAAGGCAGCCGGGCGTGGTGCTGGCCGCCCACCCCGTCGTGTGCCGTGTGCCCAACAGTCTTCTAAAGGCTATACGGGGGATCTTTATATTTTTTTGTATGTTCACGTGTGTGTTTTTTGCGTGCGTTCATGTGTGTGCATATTCTCGTAGGTGTTCATTTCCGTGTGTTTTGTCTGGATATCTGCACGATCATCCGTGCGTGTGTGTGCAACAATGCATTCCCGTGTGTGTGTGTGTGCACGCGCGTGTATGTGCAGAGGAATGTATGTGTCCGCGTGTGTGTGGGTGGGCGTGGTGCTGGTCACCCACCCCCTCGTGTGCCGTGTCGACCTTCATAGGTGCTCGCTAACAGCACTTGTCCCTACAGTCTGTTAAGGCTATATAGGGGATCTTTGTCTTTGTGGGTGGGTGCTCGCTAACAGCACTTGCCCCAAGGGTCTTAAGGCCAGGGGTGAAAGCTACTTTACATTCTTTATCTGTTTGGTCGTATCGCAACCACCCCCTTTCCACCTGTATTGTGCTGAATGCTTCGGCCACTTTCTTACTGGTACGACGTACCGGACCGGACCGGCTTACTTTTACATCTCGGGTACTCCCGCATGTTACCAGGGGTAAGCACGTTAAAACGTCTCAGGGCACCGGGGGGCAATTTAGTCAGGACAATTATCCTAGGCAGCAGCGTGTCTTTGGACTGTCGGAGTACCCGGCGATAACCCACACGCACCGCGCTCCTATACATGTCCTGGCCTATACGGGACGGTTGGCAAGCGAAGCTGCTACAAACCCGCGCTTGCAAAACAAGGCCACGTTTGAGATGCGTGGACTATGGACCGGGGCGGCACGACGGCGTGGCGAGTAGCGCTGCCGCTTCACAGCCAGATGGGTACGGGTTCGAATCCCGGCTTGGGTGCCTTTCCGTGTGGAGTTTTGCATGTTCTCCCCGTGTCCGCGTGGGTTTTCGTCGGGCAGTCCGGTTTCCTCCCACAGTCCAAAGCATTCTACTGTAAAGGTTAATTGGCCTGCGGACTAAATTGCCCCCGGTGCCCTGTGATGGCCTGGCGTCCCATCCTGGGTAGGGTATAGTCCTGCCTTTCGCCCTGTGTCTGCCGGGATAGGCTCCGGCTCACCGCGACCCTGTACAGGATTAAGCGGTTTCTGAAAATGGATGGATGGATGGTTTCTGACAATGGATGGATGGATGGACTCTGCACCGGGATGAACGCGCGAGGGTGGTGTGATGTTGCCACGTGTTTTCAATCACACAGTGCGGCGCGTGTACATCTCTATCACTGCTGTGCAAAAACACCCCCTCCCCATCCATTCCCCCTGTGTGAACTTATGGGGCCAGGCCAATTAGCGAGCACCTGTTCTTGCATGACTGGACGAGGCGCCACACGTGTGAGTGAGGTGGTGATGTCGCCAGTAGCACGCCCGACCTCCCCAGTGTCTCCCTAATGCTGATGTTGCGTGACCACACTGCTGCAGCCAGTTGTCATTTTAGGTCGAGCTGACCTTAGGGAATGGCTCCGCCAAGGTTCACATTAGCTCTGTGCAGGATGTTGCTACTCCCAGCGATGCAAA
>JAZEWU010000027.1:5339808-5355296 GCA_036362915.1 Geotria australis | reverse complement strand
AGTCGCCCGAAGATGCCTCCAACGCACGACACAGCTATTCCTAAAGAATAGCTTTGAAACGCAACCATCAAGATTAACACATTTAACATAATCCCCGAAAATCAGCACGATGTGTAGTTTTTTCAATAATACAGAGCAGCATGGCGGTGCGGTGAGTAGCGCTGCTGCCTCACAGCAAGAATAACCTGGGTTCTTCTCCAGGCTCGGGTGCCGCCTTTCTGTGACCAGTTTGCATGTTCTCCCCGTGTCCGCGTGGGTTTTTTTCCGGGTGCTCCGGTTTCCTCTTACAGTCCAACCACATGCTGTTACCAAGGAATTCAGCTCTATGAGCCCTGAGCCACTGCACTTGGCCTAACAGTCTGTTCGGCCTATACCAGGGGATCTTTGTCCCTTATGCCTTCGATGCGCGTGCATGCATGTTTGCCTACTCGTGCACGCGCGTTCACGATCAGACAGACCACCTGCACGTGTGTGCGTGTATGCACATCTACGCGTGGGGAGCGGTGGCTCAGTGGTTATAGCGCGCTGGGCCATGAACCCTGCGACCTGAGTTCAAATGCCGCTCACGGCCAACACCAGTGACGATTTTCTGAACCGGTCATGGGCCTCCCCTAGGTCGACTCAGCTTCATAGGAGTACCTGTTGCGTTGTCTAAACATCGCCACTAGGGAGACAAAGGCGACCGGGCGTGGTGCTGGCCACCCACCCCCTCATGTGCCCTTTCTGGCCTTCATAGGTGCTCGCTAACAGTACTTGACCCTACAGTCTCTTAAGGCTGTATGGGGGATCTTTTTTTCTTTCATTGTTGACATGCCGTTCTCTTCGCGGCCCTTGTGACCCTCGGGTGAAAGGCGCTATATAAAATGCTATTATTATGATTATCTTTTCTCTTTGCACATCTGCGCGTGTCTCTCTGCGCGTGCGTGAACACCCTTCGCCCACCTCTCTCAACCCCTCCGGCCGCCCGCTCGCGCGCGTGGCTCCACATCTGCGCGCGTCTCTCTCTGCGTAAACACCACCCCCCCCTTAAACCCCACGGCAGGTTCATCGCGGTGCGCGCGCCCTTGCGCTACGAGCAAAAGCGCGTGAGCGCGCGTCAGGCGGCGCTGATCGCAGCCACGTGGCTTCTCTCCCTGGCGCTCGCCTCTCCCCTGGCACTGGGCGCGAACTCATCGCCGGCCCGCGACCCGGCCGTGTGTCGCCTGGAGCGGCCGGCCTTCGTGATCTTCTCGTCCGTCTGCTCGTTTTTCGTGCCCTGCCCGGCCATGCTTGTGCTCTACTGCTGCGTGTGTCGCGGCTTGAGGAGGTGGAGCGCGCGTCACAAGTGAGCGGATGGGTTGCCGTGTATAATTGTAGAAGTGTCGGAAAATAAGCCTGGTTCAGTGTCTCCAACGTGGGAAGCGAAACGTCACGAAAGATGGCGCATGAACACCTCGGCACGGCTATTCCGAGAGGACAGCTATGGAAAGAAATTATAAATGTGTGGATTGTTTTGAAACTGATTCCCCAACACCAGCGGCAGTCTCACCAGTGTTAGCCAAATGTTGCCAAAAGGCAAGCAGGTTTGGACAATGCAGATATCAATGCATTAGTAGCTCGGGTCGGGGAGTTTTATTCACATCGTGTGACCCACCAACCCTTGCCTCCACAGTGCTGGATTACAAGCCACATGTAGAGCTCCCACTATCGGCGTTGTGTCTGGCAGCGTGCTGTGAATAACCCAATATTCCCGCGATATAAAGAAAATCCATTACCCGCACATCGCCCATTGTATAGATTTTCTTTTCAAGGCCACACATCCGGTTGTTGACGAATGAGATGAGATCGTGTTCCCGTGTAAGTGAAGAGTAACTCATCATTCGTAACGCGTTGGTCTCAGGCGTAGGCGCTGTCGAGTGTGCAGGCGGTCCAACTGCGAGTGCGTTGGGTGTTTTTCTTCATTGTGCTTGTGCGCCACCACCAACGCAGCACCACCAACTAATTTCTTTACATACCGTACATATGTTAATTTTAAGAAATTCGCCATTAAATACAGTACCTACTATTATCTGCTCCGCCCGTTTATAATAGATTCCAGGCCACGGCTAACATCAGTGGCGGGTGATAACTGAACCAGTATTGGGCCACTCCTTCGACAGCCCGCGCTGACCAGCGTAGTGAAGTATGGCCATGTTGTTTTCATGTTGGTTTTCATGCCTTGCTGTATGATAATTTGCTTTCCAAAGCGATCTTTCGATCGCTCCCCCTCTCTCCTTCACGATGTTAAGCCTCCCACGTTGGAGGCGGTGAACTGCCTTTGACAGCAGGAAACATAGAGCACGGCACACGAATCTGCACTCAGTCTCAGAACGCCTGAGGATACCTCCAACGTGGGAGGCAAAACGAGGAAAGGTGGTTCCCCGGACAGTCATCTAAGTCAGCCTATGGCACCCTTGTCTGTCCCATGACGTCCTCGTGCACCTAGCCTGGCACAGCAGTCAGCCCGTTCTCAGTTATTGTTACTAACATACGCGCCATGCGTTGCAGATGCAGCAGCATACGACGTAGCAATGAGGACAGTGTGCGGACGGGCGAGCTAAGCTGTGTAGGGGCGGGGAGGCTGAGCGGGTCGACAACCTGCCAGCGTGACAGTTCGATCCCTGGTGAGAAGGAACAGCGGCAGCAGCATCAGCCGCAACATCGTCATCAGCAGCAGCATCGTCATCAGCAGGAGGCTGAGAAGGAGGAGGATACAAGCGCGGCCACCAACCCCGCGCTCAGCACCACGGACAGCGCCCGCCGCTACCTGCAGGTAATGGGCTCGGGTGCCAGTGGCGACCTGAGTTTCATTCCCGACCACGGCTAACGTGAACAGCGTGGAGAAGTACGGTCAAACAACACCCACCGTGATAGGACACGGGGAGGCCTAAATCTATCGGGTAATTTAAAATTGAGCAAAACAAATGTAATACCAATTGTGCTATTGGTAAGTTGGTGACATTAGATGGAGACATTTTCACAACTCACGCAATACACCTAACATAAGTGCTACGAAGAAGGGCCCTTGTCCGAAATGTCACGTATTATATATGTTTTTTCCTTTTAAGGCCACAGTATTATTGACCAATGCGTTTACATTTTTTGTTAACAAAAGTGAGATAGACTGAGTCTCAAGGTCCATTTTCAGGAGGGTCCTGATGTGTATTGACGTGGAGCCGCGTCCGTTTATGGCCGCAGGGCTCGTGTGGGAGACGAGGCACCGCCGAGGAGGCGACGGGGACGACGCGACCCAGTCGATTCATCAGCCGGAGAGAACGCAAAGCCATGAAGGTGCTCCCCATAGTCATCGGTAAGAGGCCGGGCATTCCTCCATCCATCGTCAGTACCCGCTTCAGTCATCCATATGAATCTTGTAATTCACTCATCCATATGAATCTTGCATGTTTGTTGTGTCGCAGGAGTCCCGCAAAGAGCTTTCAGGCTCTTAACATCTACATCCATAGTACAGGGATACGCCTTTCTATGGGTTAAATCACATAAAAAATAAGTGTCGTAAACCCGCCTCCAGGTTTTTTACGTGACGAAAACGTGCCAATGCTTTTACTACTTCAGCACACCGGTATGTTGGAGAGCGAAAATGCATATACCATGAATAACATTAGTCACTTGTAATATTACCAGAAAGGGTAAAACCTTTCTACCACATTGATACAATTGACACTGGGGCGCTGTTCCGCACATCCCTTTCCAGGCGCCTTCCTCGTGTGCTGGACTCCGTTCTTCGTGGTGCACGTGTCCAACGCCGTGTGCCCGGCGTGCCCGACCCCGGCGCTAGCCAGCGGACCTTGCACGTGGCTGGGCTACGTGAACAGCGCTCTCAACCCGCTCATCTACGCCGCCTTCAACCCCGACTTCAGACGCGCACTCCGCAGACGCTGCTGCTGCTGCTGCCGGAGCGAGGCGCGCCGCCGCTCTTGAAATCTTCGTGCGGGATTTAAACAGCANNGGGGGGGGGGGGGGGGGGGGGGGGTGAGAGGAAGGCCTTCAGGAGATAGCGACAAGTCGCCCCGATCTGCACCTCTCCTGCCGGTACGTGCGTCCGTATTCATTCATCGGGTGCCTTTCTGTGTAGAGTTTTCACGTTCTTCCCCGTGACCAAAGACATGCTGCCTGTGTGGTACAACGGGCCAAACACATGCATGTGCAGTCTCATTAACAAAAAACAGACGCTCTAGGTCAGAATAGCCTATGTTTATCTGAGTATTTCATGTATAATAATTAATATGGGCGGCACGGTGGCGCCGTGAGTATCGCGCCGCCTCACAGTAAGAAGGTTTTGGGTTCTATTCCCGGGTCGGGTGCCTCTCTGTGTGGAGTTTGTATGTTCTTTTCGTATCCGCGTGGGTTTTCGTCAGGTACACCGGCTTCCTCCCACAATCAAAATACATGCTGCCGAGGTCAACTAACGTGACTAAATTGCCCCCGATGCCCTGTGATGAGCCGGCGTCCCATCCCGGGTATAGCCCAGGTTAACTGCAAATTTGCTTATCCCTCCCCGCTGGAAAACTGTTAAAAAGAGCTGCATAGCGCAACGGTTCCTTGCAGATTAAATACAAACTGACTGACTTAACCTTTTCCGAGGTTCGTAGCGGAGTGTGCTAACCACTGCGCCACCGTTCCAAGGTCCGGTACTGCAAAAATGCTTCATTGGATATATTTAAATATAATTCGGGGACAAAAATAAATAACTGAACGTGTACGCACATTTACATACGCTAATACCCACACGTGCGAAAACACATTTATATTTTGTGTGCAGTAGCTTATCTATGAACCTTTGTGTGCTGTACTTCATGTGTACATGCAAGCGTGCAGTAATCTTCAAGGAGAGTGATTGCACATAGCCGCATGTGTGGAGAGATTAGTCACATAAAAGGAAGTGCCGCACACACACGTGCATTGGGATGTCATTTCGTTTTTCGTGAAACGTTCCATTGTACTCATGTAGGTTTTCACGGCTCGATGTTGTGCACCCCTGCGAGAGATCAAACATTGCGTTTTTCAGTGCTGCCCTCTGCTGCCCACAGAGTGGCCCCGCAGCAGCCTTCAATATTGTTTGCATGGTTGTCGCCCAGGGTTGCGGCAGACACAGTGATTGAACGTGCGATGATGATGTGGATTGCTGACTCGAGCATGGGTCCATATTTCCACAGGTCCCTGTGAGGAGGTTGGATTCTCGCCTCTAATCCAAGGAAATTCGTCTGAAGTTCAGCACCAGGCGGGGGTTGGTGGTTCAGCAGAGCTGACGATTTGCACGAGACACAACTCGGTCGCCTCTAGATGGCAGTGCAGCAGGTAGCTTGCACATCATTTGTATTTGCATGGGTTGTTTTCTCCAGGCACTGTATTTCCATCACGCAACAACAACAAACCTTTAAATGGAACTGGTCAAACATCCTGAAAGAGAATGTTGGGACTCGGTTTAAACTTTCCACGGTAAAATGAAGGCTTATTTGTGACCTTACACTCAACCAACTCTCATGTTCTGTTCACGGAGGTGCCCTCTGCAACTCACAGCTAAAAAGTCCTGCTCGAGGAAGTTTTCATTTCTACCTCTCTGTGCGGAGAGGTAGAGTTTGTGTATGTTCCCCCTGTTCTACGTGGGCTTCCTCCGGGTTCTCCGGTTTCCTCCCACAAGCATAATATATAGGAAAGTGGTGACTAGCGGTTTGGCAGCAGCTGACCGCCTGCCTAACTCCCCCACTCTGCGGTTTTCTCGCGCCTCCATATCCTTGTCTCGTTCATGACCAGGCCTGGAATTTACCCGCGTTTTAAATTGTATTATTCTTATAAATATCGGGTCTAAACATTACGATTGTTTTTAAATGGAGCTAGTTACGAAATATTCGCTGCTACTACTTTTCGTTATTAAATGACCAAATATAGTTTAATGGGTCATTATCAGCTAGAATTAATCTAACGAAGGCTTACAAACTTTGGTTAAAACGCGTGTTTAATAAGAATCAGCCTTTGCGAAAGTGTGGTCACGTTCTATTGCAACCCGTGCACTTTGATATAGATGTGTGTCCAGTGTATTGACATATATCTGCCATTTATCGCTGCTGACTAACCCATATCAACACCTGGGTCTGTCCCAGGACCTTCTGCTGCTAGCAGAAAGCCTTCGACACTTCACGAGATAGTCTCAATGTGCACCTAACCTGGAATGAACGCGCTGTGTCAGCGGTGCCATGAGCACTTGTATTGTTTTTGTTGATGTATATGTACAGGTATTGCATAAAATGCATGCTATCGTGTGCATGTTTATATCACATTGTTCTTTTGAATGTAGTTCAAATTTCTGTGTATATTTTGTGCACTTTATAAATATACTCTGGGTGTCTATAGCTGTTGTAATGTATATATTGGCATCAGTACACCGCTTTGTTTATAGACATTTAAATCGTTGTCAATTGTGATGACAATTAAAAAAGCCCTCTTTGTCAAACCATTCTGGATTAAATCCTTCCTCTCTGCTCTATTATGGATAATATTGGTCACGAAAGCCTGTATTAAACTGCAATAAGCACCAAACTCACAATCACTAGCCCATAACCACACTTATTCTATTGTATTATAGGGAGAAAAAAAATCACAAATTGTGCACGAATAAACAGAATAATCAAATCAAGACACATGTTTAATGCTTCCAACCACAAGGTTCAATTTTCAAACAACCAGTGCATGTCACTCGTTGAACAACTTCCATAAAAAAAAGCAGTCAACTCCATAAAGTATAATCACCATTCACAATTTCACTCAGATCACTGTTTATGTATATGTTACATGAAAAAGACCCGAGTCTTTATCGGATACAACTATATCGCTGATGGTTGCAAAATTATAACGGACGCTACACACGTCCCGCGCTTATTTTTATTTTCGATTCTTCGAAGCGTAATAGCTGTATGACAGTTTCCCATTTATTTACACAGTCCTTGGCATTTTTATTGAAATCTGCAAGGTATTTTGAGCTGCAGAGGTTGGGGTAGTAGAGCGCAGACAAGGCAGTGCTCCATAGTATGGTTCTGCTTCTCCACATTCACAGGTGGTTGGGCCGGTATTGTAGCCCCATCTGACCAAAGCAGCATCTTTTGATCGTCCCGTTCTAGTCCTCAGGCGGTTGAGTGTCTTCCACTGAATCCGTGGTGCTTCTGAGCCAGGAGGGAGGCCCGCGCTGATTTCAAATGCGGCACGTGATGTAAACAAAGCGCACGTGGTACAGTCGAACGAATGTGCGAAAGCGATTCGATCGTGACGTCAAGCCTAATTCTGCCGCGCCCCCCCCCTCCCGACGTAAGGACGTCAGTCCATGACGTAAGCACGTACGTCCCTCTCATTGGCGCGTCGCATTTCACCGCAAAATCGCATTCTGTCGTACCGCAGCCGGCCCCCAGTGGAAGGTCGCGTCCCCGGCGCTAGCAGGAGATGCTGTCGCCGCTGCTCAGGGTGGCCGTGTCGGCACGCCGGGCCATGGTGGCCCCGCTCAGGGTCCCGGTCCGTAGGTGAGCCACCGAAGCTACCGTCGCGCTCGCGGGTTGGGTTCACCCGATTAAACACACGCTGTTAATCCGTGAGTCGAGGCGCGCGGGGCCTAGGCACCAGGACGAAGCCTGGTGCTTCTTGCCAAGCACTACGGCCTCTCAATGTCACGTTTGAGATTTGATTTGCAAAGCTTTCCTTCCTAAAGGAGGTACCCTCAGGCGTTCTGAGGCTCGGAAGGCCTGAGCGTGCCTCAAGCGTGGGAGGCGAAACGTCGCGAAGGAGAGAGGGGTACCGCTCGGCGACACTGCTGTCCCAAAGGAGCAGCTGTGGAGAGCAATTTTAAAGCATCGAGCCGTGACAGCCTACATCAGTACATGTTATCGTCTGTCGCAAGTTTATCGCTCGAAGTCAGACGGTTGTCTTAGCCATTAAAATGTGTCCACAATGTTTGTGTCTGTGTGCATTCATTCTAAAGTAGGGTCACATGTCGTTAGTTTCTTTGGAACAGGGGTTATAGTCCTCGAGATGGTGACAGGAGATGGCAGCGCAGCATCACTATTTACTGTACGTGTACTTATGCCCACGTTTCACCTAGCTAAGTCACAGGGTTTCTGCACTTGCGCGTTATCAGCCTTTGTGCTGCTGTTATGTTGATGTGTTCAGCCTTGTACAGCGCCTTGCTACCGTCGGTTATATTCCAAGAATCATTTATTTTCTGTTGCTTTGGTTTTTATTGGTTGTTGACATGCCGTCCTCTTCGCGGCCCTTGTGCAGCGCTTTGTGACCCTCGGGTGAAAGGCGCAATATAAATTGATATTATTATTGTCATTCGCACCCCACGCCACCGTGAAATGGTCGAATAACCCCCACGAGCCGAACAGTGTTGGAGGCCCTCATCTAGCAGTGGATTGACAGATGGCTGTATATGCACATACGATGTTTTATTGTCCTTTGAGTAGCATTTTTTTTGGAAGTAAATTTTTCGTTTCTTGGATACACTTGTCCTTGCCCATATGAATGTGTAATTTTCACTTTTGGTTTATGGAGGCTGGATTAGCCCCTGCTTCTGGGAAAGTGGAATTTCCATCACTTTGGCGGTGTAGCCAACAATTGCTCTGATTTAAGTCAGGGGACAAATTCACTTAACGGGATGGTCATCATCAACCACTTCTGAAGCCATAAATAACATGATCGTAAATCATCAAACGTAGTAATAATAATAACCATTGCTATCCCTCGATAATCAGTGAAATTCTCCTACTTTATCCAGGAAAGTCTCACTGAATCTCAAGACTCGTCTTTTAGTAGTTTGATAAATTTGAGTTGCAGTTTTGACCATAGAAATATTACATTTTCACCATCACCTCCAAACCTAGAACAGACGCGCAATGTTACACACGTGTTTGACCAATACAGTGATCCATTTACTAATACGCCACTACAATATTACGAAAACATTTATAGGGAAAATGTTTAATTGTAAAGTCCCTTCGTATCACACCCTCTATCTCATGTAAAGTTGAAAATGTATTTCAAACACTTTGTTATTGTCATAAACGTGTAAACCGTTCATTGAGTTTATATAAATAACGCTCTTTTGCGACTTGCTTATTTATATTTGCAATACACAGATCTATGCCAGTAGCATAAATACAGATGTCAGATTAAACAATCGTTAGGCGTTGTTTTGGGATGTGCCTTGCCTCAGGCGACTGTAAAGGTGTTATTCCACAGCAAGATCTGCCAAGGTGTCGTTATTGGCCGCAAAAGCAATAAATAATCTGCATTATTGGAACTGTGTTTATAGTTTGACAAAAGTGAATGTGATGGTTGCTCTTCAGAGCTGTTCTTTCGGGATCGCCGTGTTGAACGATCTCCCTCTCTGCCTTGCGACGTTTCGCCTCCCACGTTTGAAGCATCATCAGGCGTTATGCTTTTGATCTGGGAGGCAAAATTGCTGTGTTGTCTTCAAGTGAGTTTAGGAAAACTGAACTGTGTGTCAGTGTTAGTGATTTTCTCTAACTGTCTTAGGTACGCAGCTGTCAAACTGTCAAACTTCAAAATACACAATCGTTGTAAATGAATGCACAATCCAACAATCTCACCTGAGGTCATCCAGCTGCGGATTGATCATGGCTGACCGTGTTTGACAGATCTGGTGGCGGGCATCACGCCGTCCGATATCGCCAAGCCACCGAGCCGGATCCTTACTATGTGCGCTACAGCATGTTCCTGAGCAGCTTCATGTGGTTCTGGATCTTCTGGCACCTTTGGCACAGCCCCGAGGAAGTCTTCGTGAGTATTGCAGCGAGACCAAGAAAGTCAGGTCTTTGGCAACCGAAAAATGCTATCACTTTTAATTATACCCTCAAGTGTGTGAGGCCCAGCGTGTGTATGTAACATTGTTTTGTTGAGACAATATGTGGCCACCTCAGTGGTGTTTTGATTATTAATCTGTGTATGTTGCTGATGAGTGATCTGTGTTGCTTGCTTTGAAGTCTTTGGTTATCTGTAGACAAATGTGGGTGTGGGATGTGTGATGTATACAGTGAAGGACGCAACTGTATTTGGGAAAATGTTACTGACGCATAGGGACACACAGCTGTTGAATTTGAAGCTGGACTTGAACGTGAGAGGTCTTAATGTGTTGGGCCTAGACCTGATCACCAACAGTACAGACAGGTGGAGGAAGGGAGGTCAGACAATGATGGTTGCAGAGGCCAATCAGTGATCTCCCACTCACTGAAGGTTAACTGGGATTTAGACAGAAAGCCTGGATTGCTGGATCACAAAGTATGTGGAGGGGAGTAGAGTGAGATCAGAAGTGAGGTAGGAGAGTGGAGGGAATAAGATGTGAAATGGGAGAAGCCCGTTTTCATACCACTGCATCTTTATCAAATCAACTAGTAATAGTGGGCAAGTGAGAGAGTATATGAGAACAGAGATTACAGTTTTAAAGTTCTGATAGAGAAGAGGCTTGTTATTACTAAGCCGGTATTTTAATGTTTTGTTTATATACCGGGACTCGTTCGTATAGAAACACTGATACCGGCTCGGCAGTAGCACTTTACTACGAGGCACACGGCAAGCGAGGCTCGGGGAGTTACCGAAATCTCTTCGCACCCGCTGGGCACGATATAAACATCAGCCACCTGTCTTCACTCGCCAGCCGCAATGTTTATAATAGAACATTTTATTTGTGACAAAATATGGCCAAGTTGTCAGTGCCGCAACATGCCGGGGCAGCATTAAGCCCCCCTCTCTGTTGACTTTAGGATCACTTACACGGTTTTGCCCTGCCTGGTAGGTGCTGGGATCTCAGAATACGGGAGCCCATGTGCTTTTGGCAAGAGATGGACCTTGCAGAAAGTGCACTTGTGAATTTATAAAGCCTTTGCGGTGACCTCCGTAGGCGAAACATGCTTTGTTGTGAGTAAATTTGCGTGACGGCTTCAAATGTTGGCGCGATGTTTATGCTTTGTACAAAAGCGCCGAGGAAAGTTTGAGGTTCTGTCGTTTGTTGATGAGCGGTGTGTGATAATTCCACAGGTGGATTAAAGTCTCCCCAGGCCGCCAGCATCTCTCACTCTGCTATAATATTGTAATTCAGTTCTGTTGCGTTTACTGCAAGAGTATCTAATCTCCGCTACCAACAAGCCACTGCAAGCATACGTTAATGCTAGCAATGTACACGATGGCTCTAGACGTTTGAACCAAACCCACGACTGTCACCTCAACTACAAAATATTAATTACGAAGGGCTTAACGCGTAAACGGCAAGGATAACACTCGGCACACATGCAGGTATCGAGCTCAGACTTGTCATCATGAAGACAGTGACGTAACAGCCGCTTGCATTCTCCATGAACGCAATATGGTGAGATAGTGAAGTAACTGGGCACTGGTTTGAGTGAAACATCTCTTGTACCTTTTACCCAAATATTCAACAGAAGTAAATTCCAGCACCAAAGCTGGCTCAGACAATTCACAGAAGTGACATTTGCTCCCAAGAGCTGCTCTTTCGGGATAGCCGCATCGAGCAGCATTGCAAGCTCTGGATGCAGGATTCCTGCAGCACAACAAACGCTCGAACTAACCAATGCAAACAACATACAAAATCACAAGGTAATTCAACGAACTGACAGCACAAAATCGTGCAACGATGCAACTCAAATTGTACAACGATGCATAATCATAAAGTAAACAATAACACACAGTATCGCCCGGTGACTTAAATGTGCGTGTTCCTCTTCCCTTCTCTCCAGGGCCACTTCCCGTACCCAGACTCATCCAAGTGGACGGACGAGGAGCTCGGAATCCCAGCCGACGACGAGGAGTGACGGCCGCGGGAAGCCGGATTGCTAGCCGAGCTCTCGCGCGCGCCCTCTCTGCCCGGCTCCCTCCCGCCCTACCCTCCCCCAGCGCGACGCTCCTGCTGGTGGTGTCTCCGTGTGGCCGCGGGTGACGACCCGAGTGGCCACGGGGGACCCTGTACATACTCCAGCAAATTCTGTGAACGTTGATATTAATTCTATGAACGAATAAATGCCGTCAGAATTAAACCGCCGCCGCCGCCGCGTGCGTGTGTTTGTGCCGTAGAGGTGTCGTGCGCGGAGTTGTTTTGAAGGCGGGAGCGTGTTTGGTTTGGTGGCAGGATGTATGCTTGTGTTTTTTTTACCTCCGTCTCAAGGTGTAATTCCATACACACGCCTCTCTCCGTGCTACTTTACGAACTTATGAGCTTTTCAGTTTGTGTTGTTAATGCCCATGTTTCGGATCCATGTCATGCTAAGTAGAACGCATGTAATAATAGTACTAATTGTTGCGCTGGCTGTTGTGTGGGATTGATAATGCGCGCCTGAGAGAAGCTTAGTTATTATACCTGTGTGTCCACGTGGCTCGGGTTGCACGGTGGTGCAGTGGTAATGCTCGTGCCTCGCTGCAAGAAGAATAGGGTTCGATTCCCGGCTTGAGTGTCTCTGTGTGGAGTTTGTGTGTTCTCTCTGTGTCTGGATGGGTTTTCATCGGCTACTCCAGTTTTCTCCAATACCTAAAAAAACACTTCGATAATATCTTAATACGTAGAGGACGTTGTGTCTGGCAAAACTTTGGTGCTGGCTTACCACATGGCTGCCTTTCCCGCGTATACAGCTCCTCATACCTCAGTCGTTGTTAGTGGTAAATATATATGTATGAATAAGGGGTGGGAGAACATTTTGTGAACCAAAGGGGTGCAAGCTGCAGTAAAGGTTAAGAACCACTGATCTAAACCATTCAGAAACGCCCGACAATGCATCAAAAGTGGGAGGCGAAACGTCGTGAAGCAGAGAGAAGGAACACTTGACACGGCCATCCCGAAAGACACGTATGGAGAGCAATTCTAACTGTCAACACCCGCTACTGCTGCTGTCGCGCATCAGCTTTCAAATAGTTCAGCAGTAATGACGATATCGTTCCAAATACATCCAAGGACAATCGCGTGTTGGAAAGCGCTACGGAGATACGCACGAGCACGGCCTTGTTGATATGATTTGTCTTTCTTGACAGTTGAAGTATTTGTCCAGGAGGTGGCAGGGGAGCCCCAGGGGTCACAGACGCCGGTGCTGGCGGCCCGTCGTGAAGCAGGGTTACCAGCTGTAACGAGTTGATGGTGTAACTGGGCCGGTCATGAATGAAATGCATACACACAAAACGTAATTGTACTTTAAAAAATAATTCACTTAAAAATATATGTTGAATGCAAGGCGTGTGGAGAAGGGCAGTGCTCTCTAGTGTGTGAATGAAAAGTGTTTTCCAAAGCAGTTCTGTGATACCCACTGCCAAAGACATGCTGGCTCGGTCTTCTTCTCTGCGATTCTTCGAAGCACGATGGTCAGCTTCTGGACATCGTTGTCTTTTAGCTCGGCCTCGAAGTGTTTGGTAGAATTCGCAGGCAATACCAAGTATTACCTGACAGGGATCGCGACGTGAACGCTTCTGCCTTGACCCCCGCTGGCTCGGTTAATTCGCCTGAGTAAATTGCCCGCGGTGCTCTGTGATGGACAGGCGTCCCATCCCAGGTATAGCCCAAGTTATCTACGAAATTGCTTACCCCTCTTTTTTGGATAACTGGGGGCGTTTACGAGCTCGCTTCCAATATGTCATCGCGTGCGAGTCACACATAATCATTCGTCCCACAGTGTTTCCAGTGATCAACCGAGACATCGCGATATGTAGTTGTAAATTTTATCCAACGTCTGCATTCGCACGCGACCAGGCGTGACTCAGACAGGCACAAGAGGGCTGTGATTAGGCGCATAAAGGAGCGAGCAGAAACATCTAAGTGGCGCTATTAATAATTCACGTATCGTTAATTTGTATGAATTCTTTATCAAGTGCCAGGCGCCACTCGCTCGCGTCTGTGCGTTTTCCCGAGTCGGGAACCCCCTTCGTCAGCTTGTAACTTCATATAAGCAATTACTGCTTCGTTCATAAAGGAGCAACAGGCGGGTAAATAGATGGACAAAGTATAGAAAGGTCTTCCCGTATAGCCGTAACAGACTGCAGGGTCAAGTGCTGTCAGAGAGCACTTATTAAGACCAGCAAGGCACATGAGAGGGTGGGTGGCCAGCACAACGGCCGGTCGCATTTTTCTCCCCAGTAGCGATGTTAACACACCGCACCAGGTGCTTGCTAACAGCGGCGGAGGCGGTTCGTGAAGGACGCTACTAGGGCAGTTGAAGACAGTCGCCTTCCAACAACAATAGAGGGCGGAGCAGCGACGCTCACAACAGCGAGCCGAGCGGCGTGCGGCTAAAACTCAGCAATGCGGCATCGTAGAGAGCGCAGGTGGTACCCCACTGGGGCCAGTCATCTCGTGGCACCTGTGTCTATCCCATGAACTGTCAGCGAGCCTTCGACACTCTCCGTGGCCTCAAGGTGCACCTGGCCTGGCACAGGCGCCGTGGTGAGGTCACCGCCACTTAGTGTCGACCGGCGGTTTGTTGTCGCTAAGAGCGGCTCTGTGTGGACTGCACGGCGGGGAGCCGGAGGGGGGGGCACTGTGTGTATAAAGTCACGTTGACAAGATAAGAGCGTGGTTCTTATCGAATCCAAACGGGTATCGCTGGCAAACAGCTCGTGTTTTTATTTTGAAGCGAATCTATATCTTCACATTCCCACCCATAACAAAATACAACGGGAGCGATGACAAATCCGCCGTGTATTGATTCAATACAAAGACAAAGATTCCCCCCGTGGAGCCTTACCGTGCTATTGGGAAAAGTGCTGCTAGCAAAGAGCTGGCCCTGAGCGGGTGGGCGGCCAGCACCACGCCCGGCCGCCTTTGTCTCCCCAATGACGATGTTTTCACACCGCTGCACCAGGTAGTCATGGGAGGCTAATTCGACCTAGGGGAGAGCCAGCACGAGTTCAGATCATAGTCACTGGTGTTGATAACCGTGAGTGGGAATCGAACTCGGGTGGCCGGGATCGTATCGCAGCGCGCTAACCACTACACCCCCGCTCTCCACAATTGATTTTTATTTAAGAGGGATGTTCTCAAGAGCTGCTCTTTTGGGATAGCCACGTCGAGCGTTCATTCTGTCTTGTTCGCTTACATCAATACATTGATTGAATATATATACACAGTACGTACTGCTTATATCAGAGAGAGCAACACCGCTGCACTAGTCCTGGACACATGCATCAGTCACACTGTTGACGTCGCAAGCGGGTACGGTTGTTTTTGACTTTGAAGGCGATAGCGATGGGCTGAGGATTTGAACTTACGCCCTTCCGACTGGGGGGTCAAGTTTTCTGCCTCGCTGCCACTAGGCTGGGGAGTGGTGAGAGTGCGTGCACTCTGTTTCACTTTTGCCGTTGCTTCGCAGCGAGGGCTGTTTTAAGGCCGAGTCGACCTAGGGGACCCCTCCGGCCACGTTTATAAACCTGTTGGCATCGACGTTGCTGTCATCGCCAGACGT
>JAZEWU010000027.1:5273286-5287560 GCA_036362915.1 Geotria australis | reverse complement strand
TGTGAACTCTGTGAGATGCGAGCCTTGCCCGGCCAGATAACGGCGATAGGATCGCCAGAGCGCAGGCATGTGTTCGTGTTAGCCGCGTGTGTGTGTGTGTCTTTGTATTTGTGTGTGGGGAGCGGTGGCCCGGTGGTGAGCCCGCTGGGCAACACATCTAGCGACCTGAGTTCGAATCCTGCTCACGGCCAACAAACAGTGACCATTTTATGAACCGGTCCTGGGCCTCCCCTAGGTCGACTCAGCCTCAAATTAGTACCTAGTGCGGTGTGTAAACATTGCCACTAGGGAGACAAAGGCGGCCGGGCGTGATGCTGTGTCGCCCACCTCCTCGTGTGCTGTGTCGATCTTCATAGTTGCTCGCTAACGGCACTCGCCCCTACAGTCTGTTAAGGCTATACGGGGGATCTTTGTCTTTGTCTTGATAGCCGTGAGTGTGTATCGCACACGCGGCACCGCACACCAAGATAAGGACAACTATCAAAGGTACCACCAACTCGCACCTCCCACTGACGCTCTTAGCGCTCGCACTGTTTTGCAAGATAACGTTTTGTAAAGATCAACATCGTGAATATCCACCGCGGTCTCGTAACACGTCGCAAACATGTGATGTTTTGGTGTTTGGCGAGTGTGCCTGAGCCGCAGAGTGGTTGTTGAGAACTGCTCTTAAGCGCTGCTCTTTTGGGATAGCCGTGTCGAGCGTGGCTGTTTTCTCGGCCAATTAATGATTGATTGTTTTTTTAGTTGTGGGAGGAAAACGGGAAAACCATGAGGAAACCTAGGCACAACCGGGATGGAGAGAACACACAAACTCCACACAGAAATGCGCCCGAGGCGCGAATCGAACCACCTCGGGCAGGACCTTCTATCCGGCAAGGCGCAGATGTTACCGCTGCATAACCCTGGCCGCCTAATCTCACTCGGTGCGACATTTTATCATTTGATTATTTTCCGACACTCGTGAGACGGGTGCACGACACCCCAGTGGCACGCAATACTCGCACACCCGATCAGCAGCGCCGTGCCGCGTGTCTGGGAAAGCCTCCACCGGGGAGGTCCTGGGTGCCGCTGTCTGGCCAGTCTGGCTGCTTGTTTGTTTCCCTCTCTCTCTCTCTGTCTTCTTTCGCCTCTTAAAAAGGAAGAATCCGCTGCTCGCTCCGGCTCAAGACGTGACCCAAGCAACGCGTTCCTTCTGCCATTGTGCGGCGTCAGGGCCCGCTAGGCGAGCCGTGAATCGCCGCGCCTCTTATCCGCATCGCCCTCACGCGCGCTGAATTCTTGCCCTCATCAGATCTGGCACGATTTCGCGTCCTGCCGTTTCTGTACACGCGATAAGTCTGCTCTCTTATTCTTTCTTTATCTTCTCCCCTTGCCTCCCGTCTCCCCCCCCCCACCACACACATACATCACCGCCACCCTTCCCGTGTCCCCTCTCTCGCTCGCTCCTTCAACCCAAGCTCACTCACTCTTCGCTGTCCCACGATAATCTGTCGAGATAGGGACCGAGACTCGGCTTGCAATCGGAGATGTTGGGAGTAACGCGCGCGGCACCAGCGCCTCTCCAGAGTGAGTCTGCCGCTGCCCTCTGAGGATCAATCGGGTCAATGTATGATGAGCTAGAGTGGCCATGCAGCGGTAACGTCCGCACCTCACAGAACGAAGGTCCTGCCCGTGGCGGTTCGATTCCCACCTCGAACGCCTTTCCGTGTGGAGTTTGTGTGTTCTCACCCCCCACTTCCCTCCCCTGTTTGCGTGGGTTTCCTCCGCGTTCTGCGGTTGCCTCCCACAAACTAAAGAACACTCATTACCTAACATCGTATAGGCGGTTTTAAGTCTGGCGGGTTGGCGCCCGCTGACAGCCTGGCTGACTGCGGTTTCTGAATTTTGGCTAAGGATGCCTCCGACGTAGGAGACGGAACGTCGCGAAGAAAAGAAAAGGGAACGCTCGACACGGCTGTCCCGAAAGAACAGCCTTGGATAGCAATTCTCCTCCATCGAGCCGTGAAACCCCACGTCAGTAAAATCCTTACATTATATTGTAGTGGTCGCTCAACACCTACATGAGCGATATGAAAGTCGAAGGAGTGCTGCCATTTCAGTTAGCTTAATTACCATGGTCATCGTTATCAGCAATGATTTATCCACTGCTGGATGAAGACCTACTCAAGCTATTGCCACGTCTGTGACATAAACATCTGCCTCGTATATGAAAACCGTCTAATCCGACAAGGGAACCGTCTAATCCGATGTATCAACTTGCGCGCGCTTTCCGACGCGAGCGGTTTGTTGCGTCCCGGGAATCCCGCGTCCAGAGCTTGCAAGCTCACTTGGCTTTCTCTGCTGTGATAATACACATCTGTCTGTCTGTCTGTCCATGTGCTGCTCGTTCTGTCTGCGAGCGTGAGTGCGCGCCTGTGTCGCCGTGTCTGGTCGAGCAGCGGAATGTCCGCGCGCGTTGGAAGTCGCGTTATTATTCATTCCGAGCGGCCGCCTCTCCACGCCTGTCTGCACAGTGCTCAGCGTCCTGCTCCGAGCCCATTGTCAATGTCCGTGTTTCTGATCCCGATGTCGCAGCGGGTGACAGACACCGATTCACGAAGCGATAATTAACAATAATAATGATAACGAATGCGTACTCGTCGAAAGCATCGTTTTGAGAGTAAAGACTATTTATTGACAAGGTAATGTAAAAATGTGTCCATTTAGTGTTTAAAGATCTTAACACTTTTGCTCATTTCCGGAAAGGGTTAAACCTCGTATTTTCTACATTATTTTCTACTGTACTGATGTAAGTTTTTCACGGCTAAGTTCATGATGTTAAGTAGCGCTGTCGCCTCAGAGCAAGAAGGGCGCTGGTTCGAATCCCGGCTCAGGGGTTTTTCTGTGTGGAGTTTGCATGTTCTCCCCGTGTCCGCGTGGGTTTTCGCCGGGCACTCCTGTTTCCTCCAACAGTCCAAAAACATGCTGCTGCATAAGGTAATTGGCCTGCGGACTAAATTGCCCCCGGTGCCCTGTGATGAACTGGCGTCCCATCCTGGGTATAGCCCTGGTTTGCACCCTGTGTCTGCCGGGATAGGCCCCGGCTCACCGCGACCCTGTACACGTACAGGATTGAGCGGTTTCTGAAAAATGGATGGATGCACTGATGTGGGTTTTCACGGCTCGATTCATCATGGTTGCTATTCAAAGGTGTTCTTTCGGGATAGCCGCGACCTTTCGCCTCCCACGTGGGAGGCAACCTCAGGCGTTCTACATTTTCAGAGGCGAAACGTCGAGAAGGAAAGAGGGGGAGCGCTCCGTGACACGGATATCGCGAAAGGACAGCTTTGGAAAGAAAATTCTCAAATTCGTTGCTGTTTGTGCATTCTTCTGGCCACCTCGGAGTTGTCATGGGGGTATTTGAGATAGGAATTAGGTTACGTAGTGGGGAATATTAAGGGCTCAAATCAGAGTGCAGACGTGACTTAATCGGAGATACCGGCAGCAGCCACCGACACGCCAATTCCCACAGACACCTGCTATTGTGTATTTTTAAGTGAAAGCATTTACGTATGATGTCATAGCCCTGATGTGATAGTTCATCATTATTATTGTGTCTTTACATCAATCACGGACATCTCATTGAGTCTCAAGACATACTTGGTAAGTTCGTTTATTTTTAAGTATTTCGCCCCCTGTGAAGAAACACATATAAGCACAGTACTGTACACAGTCTCTGAATGCAACGTTATTGGTTATTGGCTGGTTTGTAAATGTGTTGTGATTCTAAGTTTGGGTGAGCCACTTCCAGAGGTGAAAGTAGGCCGGTACGGTCCGGTATGGTGTACCGGTAAGAAAGTGACCTAATTTGTGGTACAGGTGGGAATGAGGGTTGTGCTTGAACCGGTAAGAGATGTGTGGGGACCGGTAGCTCAGTGGTTAGCGCGCTGTGTCACAAACCTGGCGACCCGAGTTCGAATCCCGCTCACGGTCAGCACCAGTGACGATTTTATGAACCGGTCCTGGGCCTCTCCTAGGTCGACTCGGCCTGAAATGAGCACCTGGTGCGGTGTAAACATTGCCACGAGGGAGACAAAGGCGGCCTGGCGTGGTCACCCACCCCCTCGTGTGCCGCGTCGACCTTCATAGGTGCTCGCTAACGGCACTTGCCCCTACAGTCCGTTAAGGCTATACGGGGGATCTTTGTCTTTGGTAATATATGTAACTTACGTGCAGTGCTCTGTTGTGCCTCCAAATTACGATGGTGCTTTGGGACTTGTTCTGTACTTGTGGATGGCATATCACAAATACAAAGGCGGGATCACAGTGATACATGCCGTTACTCCTGAAAAAATCACCTGGCTCAGCGGTCACCTAGATGTACAGGGCGGCACGGTGGCGCGGTGAGTAGCGCTGCCGCCTCATAGCAAGAAGCCGCCGGGTTTGAGTCCCGGCTCGGGAACCTTTCCGTGTGGAGTTTGCGTGGTCTCTCCGTGTCCGCCTGGGTTTCCTTGTCCTGACTAAATTTCCCCCAATGTCATAAGATTTTGTAACTTTCTGGACAACTGTTAAAAAGAGCCGCATAGCTCAACGGTTCCTTCCCGCTTACATAAAAAAGGGACTGTCATAGTGATGGTTGCTTTTCAGAGCTGTTCTTTCAGGATAGCAGTTGTTGCTCAACACCTACATCAGCCATACGACAGACTAAGTGAAGCACGTAAAATAATACGTAGCCATGATCGTGATAATAACGGTCGGATAGAGTGTTCCAAAGATCCCAACCGATTGTGGGTGGGTGGGGGGGACCTTTCCGATTATTAAAACGAGTTCAGATTCAGAGCGCGGCTCGCGTGGGTGCACGCAACACAGTCTGGCTATCACAATCATCATCACCACTGCAGTCAGGGTTGGTTTATTCAAGCAACAACTGCTTTTCCTGGAAGCTACGGAGGCCACGGTTGTTTGGGACCACCCGGAATGAATCTCGCGTCTCGGTCGCGTATCTGCTGTAACATTTCCACGTGGTTGCGGCGCGATACTCTCCGCCGAGTATCAAAGCGAGATACGCGCGCGGGGAGGTTGGGTAGAGCTGGTGGGGGGAGAGGGAGAAAGGGTGGCACAGAGGCTGAGATGGAACTACAGAGAGCGTGAGATTGACAGATATACAGAGCGAAGACGGAGACTCGCGGGACCCCGTGTTTTAGAGGAGCGCTAGCTGGCTTGTTTACTTGGGGAATGGAGGTAGATTTTGGGGAGTAATGCGCTGCTGTCTCTCACGGGGTCTCCCGTCGTCAGCGGGACGATCCGGGCCTTCTCGCAGAAAGTCCTGCACGAGGCGGTTCGATGCCCCCCTGAGGTGCCTTTCTGTGTGGAGTTTGTGTGTTTTTCTCCTCCTGTTCTGTGTGGGGTTTCATCCGGGTTCTCCGGTTTTCTCCCGCAACTTAATGTTAGATGTTTATTATTACAGCAGAAAAATAATGCCTAGCGAGCCTGCAAGCTCTTTACGGGATTCCTGCGACACGACAAACAGGCGAATTGACAATCATAAATACAAATATAATAATAATAATTTCAATTTATATAGCGCCTTTCACCCGAGGGTCACAAAGCGCTGTTTGGTTATATAAAAATAACCAAACAAATTTTTTTTACACACAGCATTGTACATAATTGACCAACTAAATAAATAAAAAATAAAGTTAATCATTGTGATGGGGAAAATTTTAAGGTAGCTTATTGCACATCTATATTACAAGTCCACTGTAGTGACCATTGCTAAGGGCCAGTGAACTGTGAACTCACCCACCTTACCCACCCCACTTCCCTTTGCCAACTGGGACTTTTCATTTAAATGGCCAGCTTTTTGACAAACTCAAGTATGGAATAAGTAAGGGAAAAAAAAATGTTTAAAGAGAGAAAGAGTGAGAGAGAGGGGGGGGTGGGTTGGTGGAGGTGGTGGGGGGAGGAAGATCAGAGTGCGCTTTTTGGCCAGCGCACGCTTGTGTGCGTGTGTGCATGTCTTGTATCCTTTGAGCGGCTCAAAAACGTCGGCCGATGGCTTGGGAAAAAGTGGTCGCGCCGAAGATCAAACGCGGGGCCCGGGTGTGGCGATGATGTAGTGGCCGCGTGGGGGCGCGACGGAAGGCGCCTCGTGGTGGGAAGGCTGCCTCTACTCGCCAGTTTTTGTTTGTTTTTCTCATGCTGCTCCACTCGAGAGGCCCCTCGTCCCACCCCCCCCAGTTCCCGCTCCCCACACCGACCCCTCCCCCACCTCTCTCCCTAAGTGTGTGAGCTCCAGGTACACGCCAGGCCACCACCTCTCCGCGTAAAGGCGGCACGGTGGCGTGGCGGTGAGTAGCGCCGCCGTCGTATCACAGCAAGAAGAGATTGATTCCCGGGTCGGGGTACTCCACCTTCGCGGTGGCGCAGTGAGTAGCGATGTCGCCTCACGGCAAAAAAGGGTTGATTCTCGGCTCAGGTAACCGTCTGTATGGAGTTTGCATGTTCTCCACGTGTCCGCGTGGATATTCGCCGGTTACTCCGGTTTAATCCCACATTCTAAAGACACGCTGCTGTCTAGGTTTAAATTGGCCTGCTGACTAAATTGCCCCCGGTGGCCTGAAATGTTGTAGCTTGCTTACCTCTCCTCCGCTGGACAATTGTTAAAAAGAGCTACATAGCTCAACGGTTCCGTACAGCTAACACAAAGGCCAATCAACCCATGCAGCAGCGTGTCCCCGGACTGTGGGAGGAAACCGAAGCGCCCGGCGAAAAACCACGCGGACACGGGGAGAACATGCAAACTACACACAGAAAGGTCCCTCGCACAAACATGCGGTTTGTGCATAACCTAAGCAGCATGTCTTTGCCCGGAGCATCCCCCCAGACCTGTTCACCAAGGGAGACCCTAGCAGGAGCGCTAGACTCCAGACCTGTTCACCACCAAGGGAGACCCTAGCAGGAGCGCTGGACCTCAGACCTGTTCATGAAGGGAGACCCGAGCAAACAGTGCTAAATTCCATGTGTCATAGCTCTCGGGTTCATTGGAACACGCAACCCCCTCCACCACGATAAGGTTACAATCCATGGAGGGCCTGAATGGCTATTGTATGGTCTGATATCTATTGCTATATTTTCTGCTATTGCTATCCAGAGAAGCCACTGTTCATCCTGCCATACGCCAGATGCAATGGTTAAAGTTCACGAGGGAGGCTGTGGGATCCAGGTTTCGCCAGCAGCAGGCAGCAGACACACATGCTTTGCCGTATGAATTGCTTATCCGTTGTGGTGAGTGTAGCGGCCTCTAGTGGTCAGAGGGGTCTTGTGAATCTATAACATCGAACGTGACAATGATTTGTCGGTCTTATTTCTTTGCGATTCTTCGAAGCACGATTGCTAGCTTCTGGACATCGTTGTCTTTCAGCTCGGCTTCGAAGTGTTTGGTAGAATTCGCAAGCAATACCAAGTACTACCTGACAGGGATCGCGACGTGAACGCTTCTACCTTGACCCCCATGTGTCGGTGCCAAGTTGATAGTGGTGCATCAGCACAAGTACAAAAAACTCACCACCTTCACCATTAATACTGCCTATTTACAGAAAGTAATATATAGAGTAAACAAAATAAATACGTAAACCAACTTGTAACGCGCACAAATATTTCGCACGGCAAACCACAGATACGCGGGACGGCGTCAATCGAGTCGTGAAAACCTACATCAGTAGAACAACAGCACTATCCATCGAACTGCAGAAATTCAGCTACGTGTTAAACTTGGACGTGTGGGCTTCAACGGAGGGCCCTGCCAAGGTCTCAATAACGCATGGTAACATCTGAGGCTTTCGCAGATTTCTAATAGCCGATGAGGCTGTGGTACAAATCCTGGATTAGGATGTGCACTTTGGTAACTGGATGAGACATACCTGCCCGAGGGCTTTCCATCTAATTCGCACGCACTGCAATATCGTGTCATAATAATGAATAATAATAATACGTGAGCTGCACGGTGGAGCGGTGATTGGCGCTGCCGCCTCGAAGCAAGAAGCACCCGGGTTCGATTTCCGCCCGCGGTGCCTTTCTATGTAGAGCAGTGGTTCTTAAACTGGGGTGCCCTCACCCCCTGGGGGATGCGAGATTCCCTTGCTGTGGGTGCGAGACATGCCAGGTTTTCTTTATTACTGTATATGTATTGTGAAGCTCTGTTTGTGAGTTTAGGTCATGTGAAAAAGTGTGTAAGTGTAGTGCGCTCGTCGATATGTTGGAGAAAACGAGCGAGCACTTGCAGCACTTACCTTAAAAGATGGTACCGACGTTTCGCTGAGACTTCCACTCAGCTTCATCAGGGCACTCCGGTTTCCTCCCACCGTCCAAAGACATGCTGCCAGGTTAATTGGCCTACTGAGTAAATTGCCCCAGATGCCCTGCGATGGACTGGCGTCCCATCCTCGGTATATCCCTGCCTTGCGCCCTGTGTCTGCCGGGATAGGCTCCGGCTCACCGCAACCCTGTACAGGATTAAGCGGTTTCTGAAAATGGATGGATGGAAACTAAGGCGGCTCACTATACATGGTAAAGCCCTTTCCTTTTCTGTGTCCCGTTGGCATGGCGAAACAAGAACAGAAATCTCCGGTGTTAGTGGCAGCTGGTCGCTACGAAATATTCCATCGTAAGTAGCCGGGATTAAATGATAGCGTTCTCATTTAATTTCATTTCGACCGCACATGTAGCCCGAAGAACGTACACGCTTGGACAATTTAATTTAGAATTTGCCCTATTTTCAGTTAATCCGATATCCCACTTAAATATGGTGTGACGCGTAAATACTGCTATAATACTCATCCTGTCGTATTGCTCTTTTGCCAGTGGTTATGTAAGTTATTTAACAAGGTCATTGTACTTCTTGTGATGAACCTGACTTTGACGAGATGGCATCAAGGCTGACCAGATGGGTCCACGGTTCTCTAGAGCGACGAGCGTGCGTTTCGTCGCGTATTCGTCCAATGTCGGAGGTATTCGAAGAGAGAACGATTGAGAGGCTCGAGGAAGCCGCAGAGAGGTGGGAGGAAGGCAGCCACTCAGTTAGCCAACGCCAACGTATGCCAGACACAGCGTCCTACATATGATGTTGTTATCGCCCCAGTTCATTATTAATAATAATACATAATAATAATAATCTACTTTTGTAACGCGCGCATTTTCTCCGGGCGCGTTGCACCCGTTGATTCGGAGGCGGCCGTGCCTGCCCATAATCCAGCACTGTGGACGCGACGGTTTGTGGATCACACGGGTCGTTCCTCCTCTCTGCACGTTGCAGGCATCATCATGTTTCTGAAGAACAACGTTCGACACGGCTATCCCAAAAGAGCAGCTCCTTAAGAGCAATTCTCGATTCGATTTGAAGTTATCGTCCGATGGACGGGGCACTGCCTTGACGTGGCAGGGACGCGTGAGATGCTTCAGGACAGCTATTATTACACCACGAGACTTATTAGTCATGCGACCTGAGCTATTCACGGTGACTTAGACCCCGAACCCTTTAATGGATTATCTCTGCAAGGTGATAATATTACACTCGGTCGGTACATTCTTCGTACGCTTGACCACCTGTAAGAAAATCCTAAACTGACTGCGGTGGCATATGCAGAACTAAATCCGCGTTAATCTGACCCACTACCTGTTCCTCCTTGCCGCGATGCCAGCTCACCGCCGCGTGGCATCCGCTTTGCGTTCGTGATCCACGTTTCGCCACCCTCCAACTGCGCTCACAGTCTAAGGGGCCGCATGCCTCCACCGGGCCTTCCCACAGCCCCACCCCGCTACCTCCACCGGCTTGTTAAAATCCCCCGCGCGCGAGTACGCTCACGCACACTCACGGCACAGAGGAAGGCCGCCCCAACCGCATCATCATTTGCAATCATCCCGCGAACAGCCGAGCAGCCCGTGGGAACGTATAGACGGGGTAGATTTGTATAGGTGGCCTTGCTTGCTGTTCAATCGCTCTGGTGCTGTGGGCCCACTTAGCCACGCGTGGTAGCGGCGATTGACTAACGCGTTGGATTTCTCCGTTCGTTACGTTTGATTGTAGTTGTTGTCGTTTGCCGTCGTTCATATCCTAAATTCGCAATCCTTAAACGCGGTGCACGTGAAAAGGTAATGTATTTTGATTGAGATATATTTGAAATTGTGTTGGCGATTCCCCCCCCCCCCAATCTAATCTGGTGGTAATAGTTAAAACCTGTAGCAGGTAAAATCGAAATAACAACACGAGCGACAAAATCAGCACACCTGCTGAATAACAGCGTACGAACCAACCCATAACCGGTTTACCAGTAACGGAGAGCGAGACGGCATTAGCTCACCAACCCTTGCACCTTCCAGATCATCACATCCAGCACGCTTTCTAATCATCAGGCAGCTCGGCTCAGTTTACCGTGACTGAGGCGTTTTCCCCAAAACAAACCCCAGCGGTCGCGACAGCAGCAACAGTAGCTTCGGCAGAAGCATCAGCAGCCGCGGGCAATGGGCCAGCAACAGGGCGGCTGCGGGGAGAGGCTCCCGGGCGAGCAGGAGATGGGGGTCGCCGAGCTGCAGGAGTGGTACAAGAAGTTCGTGGTGGAGTGTCCGAGCGGCACGCTCTTCATGCACGAGTTCAAGCGCTTCTTCGGCGTGCAGGACAACGAGGAGGCAGCCGAGTATCTGGAGAACATGTTCCGCGCCTTCGATAAGAACGGGGTCTGTACCGCGCATCACACGGGGCACGTGGCACCCAGGAGGTCCCGTAAAGAGCTTGCAAGTTCACTGGGTATTTTTCTGCCGTAATAATAAGCATCTATCTATTTATCTGTAAACCCCCGGTTTCACCTGTATTGGACTGGATCCTACGGTCGCTATCTTACCGGGGTGATAGTTACTAATATTTATTACTTAAAAAAACCCACTCATTAATTATTTGGCAGATAACATTATAATATATAGGAAGCAATATGGCCCCGGCAAAACCGCCTGGCTGCCTCCTCCGCCTCTCTGCGTTTTCCTCGCGCCTCTGAGTCGTTCTCTCGTCGAATGAGTACCTTCGACAGTGAATTCATATGTGCGCGTTATAAATGTTAAATTATTATTATTATTACCTAGGTTAATTGTCCCGACTAAGTTTCCCATCGTTGCGCTGAGATGTTGTAACTTGTTTACCCCTCCCGGCTGGACAACTGCTTTATAGAGCGACATAGCTCAACGGTTCCTTCCAGCTTGAATAAGAACGGACTCACTGCCCTTGTAATTTAACATTGCGCTTCGAAGAATCGCAAAGAAGAAGACTGCCCTTGTTATGGGTACGCCGTACCGGACCATACCGGCGTACTTTCACACCACACCACAGGGGTGAAAGTAACTTGTACTAAACGCTTCGGTCGCTTTCTTATCGGTACGCCGTATCAGACCGTACCGGATTACTTTCACCTCGGCGCACACCACAGGGGGTGGCTTCTGATCACGGTTGCTCAGCAAATCAAGGTGTGAAGTTAAAGTGGAACGTTAACCATGGTAGGAGCGGTAGCAGAGCGATAAGGAGATGACTGTCGGTTAGTGAGCGAGTGACTGGAGTGAATGAGTGATTACTGACGCATCAATCACCCTGACTGCTTTGCATCTATCTAGTGCAGCGCGGTGGAAACCGAATGTTTCATCCTAGATAAGACACAGTCTGTATTCCAACTTCACCCGAATTTCTAATTATAATAATTTACCGAGTTTGCTCATAAAACTAAACAAGCGCAATGCTTTTGTGTTTCATCTTTGTCCATATTCGGTGACATTCCTAACGTGGCCACCTCATACACACGTATTGGGAATGTAGGAAATCTCCCCTTTATCCGTCACCCAATGACCCGTGCCTCCTGTTATCCACGAGAGACATTGGGTCCGTAAAAACTCATATTATAAGTGGCCGCAATTCTGCAGATTATCCACGGTTATCTGCAATTTCTTTTTTTGCAGGATTTACTGAAATAAATTCACAGATAATAGGACCCGCGATCTTGGTCCCACACGTCACCACAGATGAAAGGAGTTTTTGTTCCGTATAATGTTTTGTAGGGGGTGGTGGCTCAAGTCTGCCTTGCAACAGCAGGATATTGTTTGGTGGTGTGAGTGACATTGACCCGAATTGCGTTGAGTGACTCCACTGTGAAATATATATATTTAACATTTAAAGCACTGTGTTGTTTTTACGTGCATACCGTTTTATTTTTAGAAGAAATCCGATACATTGCTTTTGAAATATAACAGTCAATACCAAATTGTCTTATCAGCCAAATAACCTTGTTTTTACAGGACAATACTCTTAAATGTTCCATCAATACACGAGCTTAAATAACAGCGACTCGCCACAGTAATGACTAACACTGCCTTATAACAAATGCATATAAAATGGGCTGATGTTTAAGGTGACGACTCTTTTTCAGTGCAGAGGCTGAGAGACGGAAGAGAGACTGATTTGTAGCTGTAGATCGAACGTTACACCGTGTGGGCCCTGACACTGGCGTGAGCACGGGAATTGCAGGGCTGCGCCTTGACATCCGCACTTTACTGGCATCTACAAACACACCCAGAGCGTCGCAACAATATAATGTAAACAGAATGGAGACAGTCTTTGTATGAATGTATATAGAGATAGATGTTTATTATTACAGCAGAAACATATCCAGCAAGCTTGCAAGCTCTTTACAGCGATTCCTGCGACACAACACACACGCAATTTGCCACGTATGTCCGCACTGGGGGATAACCGGGGTCGTATTAATCTTTTAAAAATGTATCCGCCCAACACCGAGGCTTTTATGTCTTATTCCAGCTTAACTTCCCACTTATTGCTGACTATTGCCAAACTTTAACACCGTTTCAGCTGTACATTCCCACATTTGCACGAGACAACCATTAACCCTCTTAAAGCGCCCATCCGCCTTCATCCCGAAGCACAGCGTCACGCGCTCGGAACAACATCCGTGGCACGGGCACTCCGCTAGTAGCGTGCCTATCCTCAACAGCACCGTGGCCGCGTTGCCCTGTACCCCAAACAGGACAACACCATCGACTTCCTGGAGTACGTGGCCGTGCTGAACCTGGTGCTGCGCGGAAAGCTGGAGCACAAGCTCAAGTGGACCTTCAAGATCTACGACAAGGACGGGAGCGGCTGCATCGACCGGCAGGAGCTGCGGGAGATCGTCGAGGTGTGAAGTCGACCTCCGGGGCAGAAGTCTCACAGGCCGACACGCTTCAGCCACCCCTCACTCTGTCTCGGCGCACCTCAACCATTCTGCAAGGTCTCCATCATGGGCGGCGATTGCTGTTGTTACAAGCTGCTGGGGAAGGAGGCTGTGGCCGCTATGTTGCAGACTCCGGGAGCTTGAAGATAGATAGATGTTTATTATTATCATCACAGCGGAAAAAATCCCAGTGAGCTTGCAAGCACTAAAGTCGAGATTCCTGCTTTACAACATTGGCTCATGTTTGTAACGCTGGCTCCTGTCTCTAACACTGGTTCTATCGCTTACATTGGCTCTTGTCGCTAACACCGGCTTCTGTCTCTAACACTGATAGATAGATGTTTATTATTACAGCAGAAAAAAAAACCTCAAGTGAGCGTGCAAGCTCTGTAAGCGGGATTCCAGCGATACAACAAACTCGCGAATTAACCAACATAAACAACGTATACAATCTGAAGGTAATGCAACGAATTTGAAAGAAGATATTGAACTAGGGGCTCCCCGATTCGTTCTCTGCAGCTTGCGAGGCCCCGAGAGCCCAGGAGTGAATCCGACCCCCCTCCCGCACCGTCAATGCCAACGCCGCTCTGTCCGCGAACACTTGTTCCCGGGAGCATCAGGCTGACCCGAGCCATAAATAGTCGAGTCGACCAAAACCAAACCCCAGACACAGCAGCTGCACAGCCCTTCAATGTGTGAATTCTCAACACGGTGACCCACTCTCGTGCGCCTGTCTGTGCGTGTTACCCTGCCCTGTCAATCCACTGCTAGATGAGGGCATCCCGATGACTGCTAGATGAGGCCGTGTTGGTCATGAGCGTTGTTTGGCCGGTCTTCACCAGGGGGCAACCCGGGCAATTACAGGTGGCCCCCCACAGGGAGGCGGGGGGGCATGGCCGGACGCCTGGCCTAGATACGTTTATGCCAGTGCTATTTAATCAGTGCGGGGGTGGGGTCGTCATTGAATTTTGCCTGGGGCCCCAAAATCACCTGTTCACCACGTGGTTAGTCTTCTTCTTCTTTGCGATTCTTCAAA
>JAZEWU010000027.1:5247856-5273155 GCA_036362915.1 Geotria australis | reverse complement strand
TGCGGGGGTGGGGTCGTCATTGAATTTTGCCTGGGGCCCCAAAATCACCTGTTCACCACGTGGTTAGTGTGGGTTAGGGTCACCTCCTGTCCTGGGTTTTTTTTTTCAGGATCTTCTTCCTTTTTGAGGCAGCTGTCCTCAGAAATCTGTACGTTTTCACGAAACAAGTCATTATTCAAAGTGCGGGTTTTGGCCAGTTACCCAGAGATTAGCTTCCGCCAGAGTGATGTGAAATTTCCAGCACTGGGTCGGGACTGTGAAAATGAGATGACCACCAATGCCCGAACGGTCATTTGAGTAGAAAATCACTTTAAAAAAAATTAGACTATGAATAACCCTTCTGAATGTGATGCTTTTCAGTCCATCTACAACATGAAGAAAGCCATGAAACAGGCGGAAGAGGGGCCTCTTCTCTCGCCGGACGAAGTTTGCAACCGCATATTTCGGCTCATGGACGACAACGATGATGGTGAGGCCACACAACAATAAACAGCAACCGTGTAACTCAGTGACGTGGCGCTGTTGCCATGGGATCTGGTGGTTCAGCACACCGGTATGCTGGAGAGAAAACACACAACACTTACAATGAAAATACGACGTTTTTGCTGATAGTTGCAATCAGCTTTTTTCTTCTTCTCCAGAACCTTTGTTACCGATGGAGCTTATTGCAACTACCGGCGGACCATCGTATGTTAATTGTAAATGTTGTGAGTTCGTTCTCCAACATAATGGTGTGATGCTGAAGCAGTAAAGAATCGGCACGTTTCGTTCACCTGACAAACCTTACTAATTGGCTGTGTGCGGGTCTGAGAGACGGCTTTACGACACTTTTTTTTTCACGTGACTTAACCCATAAAAAGAGATATTCTCCGGATAACATTGGCCACGAAAGTCTTCTCAGTTAAAATCTCAGCGATGATCACGTCATTGTCGTCTGGGTGTCGCGTGGTCTCGCAGGCGAGCTGTCCCTCGAGGAGTTCCTGGAGGGCGCGCGGAAGGACGCGTGGGTCCTGCGCATGCTGCAGCTCGACATCGACCCCAGCATCTGGTTCGGAGAGAATCGACGAGCGAACTCCGCGCTCGAGCAGTGAAGCTGCCCTGGGCCTTACCGACTCTGCCCTTTGCCAGCCCTCTCCTCTCTCAACACGTTTCATCCGTGTCCTCTCCTAAACCTGCCCCTTTCATTTACTTCTATTCCAATCTCTGCCCTGGCTTCCACTGCCCCGTCATTCCCGGGCCCTCTACTCTCTGGACATGCCCTCCCCTGCCCTGCCCTTTCATTGCGTGGCAGAGTGGCTATTCATCATGTTTGTTATGTCGCAGGAGTCCCGTAAAGAGCTTGCAAGCTCACTTGGTATTTTTCTGCTGTAATAATAAACATCTATCTATCACGGAAAGAAAGTCCTCCCCGAGATGTTTCGATTCCCACCTCGGGCGCCTTTCTGTGTGGAGTTTGTGTGTTCTCCGGTTTCCTCTCACAACTCATTATTTAATTGGCCAATAACATCGTAATTATATAGGACGCAGTGTCTGACGGGTTGGCGCCGGCTGACCGCGTGGCTTCACTGCCCCCCTCAGCAGGTTACCTCGCGTCTCTGAGTCGTTTCTCATCGAATGAACACCTTCGACATTGAATGACTGCATTTGTTATTATTATTATTTACTTGCTTTCCAATCCCTGCCCTGTCCTTCCCTGTCATCTGCTCTGCTGCCCTACCCTGCCCTGTCCTTTTCTTTGTGACCGCTACTTATCAACTTCTCCCACCTCCTGGTGTGGAAAGTACCTCGTTGCTTCCCCACCCCGGATGAAGGCAGCCGCACACTCCTTATCTGCCTGTTTGTTGTGAGTCGCTGCGGCTGAGGCATACGTATGGCGAACAAACTGACATGCAGATAAATCGATGTAGGTATCACAGCTCGGTCGTGCAGGCTTCGGAATGATGGAGCGTCTGACGTCGGAGGCTTAATTTCACAGAGCAGGGAGGAGGAACGCTCGACGTAGCTATTCCGTAAGAGCAGCTGTTAAGGTCAATTCTCACAAAGCCAGATAGACTAAAAGGAACTGCATAGCCAGTGGGTGTACCAATTCTGATCATTCATAACAATAATTTACAGCCCAATTTCAATCCACTGCTGGATGAAGTCCTCCCCATGCCATGTTAGTCATGGGGGTTGTTTGAGCATCCTTCACCATGCTGGTCAGTGTAGGTTGACGAAGGGATAAATACGAGAGACCGGTTTAGACATTAGTCGCAAATGATCTTAGCCATAGTCGGGAATTAAACTCAGGTCGTTGAGTTCAGGCCAGTTCTTCCAACCATAGCACTGCTGTAATAGCCCAGATTAGGATGATGTGTATGACACGAGATATTATTAACAGTTGAGCCAATAATACTCACTCATATAATTGCTGGTTGCAGGCTTGTCATTATTCATCGGATGATGCAAATGTATCCTCACACGAACGATATATCCATCCCATCACGCGTGTAATCATCGTTATTTACCGTTTTTTGTTAATTGCATGCCAGTGTTAAATTTAGGTTCATCAACGGAGATAGATAGATGTTGATTATTCATTCATTCATTGTCAGAAACCGCTTAATCCTGTATAGGGTCACGGTGAGCCGGAGCCTATCCCGGCAGCACAGGGCGCAAGGCAGGGCTATATTCAGGATAGAACGCCAGTCCATTACAGGGCACCGGGGGCAAGTTTGTCCGCAGGCCAATTAACCTTTGCAGCAGCATATATTTGGACTCTGGGAAGAAACCGGAGTGTCCTGCGAAAACCCACGCGGACGCGGTGAGAACATGCAAACTCCACACAGAAAGACACCCGAGCCGCGATTCGAACCCGGGGCCTTCTTGCTGTGACACTGCAGCGCTACTCACCGCACCACCACTGTACCGCCCTGACCGACGATATGTGGCTTGGCTAACTTGTGTGGGTTCTCAGTCTGGGTAATCGTCAGCATTAGCAGCCGGAAATCCTTGGGGCTGCTGCATTGCTGTCAGGTCGCTTTGAGAGCCGAGCTCTGCGCCAGCGTGACCCCCGATGTGACGGATAATGCAGGTCACCGCATTCTCCCCAGGCTTTTGCCATGCCCTCCACGAGCAAGTGACGGCTTCGTCAAAGCGCATTAGTTTGAAAACGTGCCGCAATTGGGCGATAAAGCTCCCGCACTCAAAACGGAACAAGTGGACACGTGTAAAAACGACTCGCGAGGTTCGGTAACATCTTGTGTTCCTTGGCTACGGATTGCCGTTTGGATTACCGGGGAGTGAAGTGACATGTTGACATGCCAGGATTGGCGTGTGCTCTGTCGTCACGAGTTTGAGCCGATGTTGAGACGTTCACGTTGGTTTATAGTGATTAAATAAGCAATTGGCGGCTCTTGTCCAGTCAGTCCACTGCTGGATGAAGGCCTCCTCCCCATGCTCGGCCGCTCATAGGGGTTGTTTGACCATACTTCGTGATGATGGTAAGTGCGGGCTGGTGAAGACTGGTTTAGATGTCTATGGCTGCGGATGTTAGCAGCATGAATTGAGGTGGCTAAAAAAAATATGTTTTAAGTTCAGGACACAGCCAGTGGCTAGAATATATACGGGCCATATTCATAGTTGCTGTCAATAAAACAATGAAATCCTCTGCATTGAGCAGGGATCTAATCGGAAACAGACATTTGACTGTAGCTGGTATGAATTCTCAAACCTTTGGATTTTAAAGTGACTGTTAACTTTTATTTGTTTCCTCTGCCTGTGACTGACTTGCTTGTCGCTATAGAATGACCATGCCCACTGCTTCTGTACAGCAGCTTGGGATGCGGCCGCATTTAGACGCTACGTATATAAATACGCAATCTACTTCATCGTACGGTTGTATTCTTAAGCACTTTGTGAGGTTTTGATCCCGAGAGTTACTGTACATGAATGTAATCGTATTGTCGCAGTGGAATTGTAAATGTCACGTTTGTTTGGTAGAGGTTGGTGACTTTGTGGGTTTGCAGTTTTAGGACTGTTTTAATTGGACGTCACTTATTTGGGCTTCTGCTTTAGACCCCATCCCTTTCTGTTCAGATCCCACCACCTTCCCGTTTAGACCACGCCATCTTCCCTCGTTACACCTCAATCCCTTTTCCTATAGGCCCCACCCTTATCCAAGTTCTGCTGAGAACAGCAATATATCATAGATTGTGTCGTGTGCAATTTACATTTTTACACTGAATTTTGAAAGTACGTCAAGTGAATGTATAGCCTAGCTTGAATGTGCAGTATTTGCTGTTTCGTATACCGCATTTGCCTCCATGGAATAAAACGATGTGCTTTGTCCTCACGCGAAGGGAAACGCTCTCAAAGACTCAGCTGCCTGTGTATTGACTTCAAATTATAAATTCTACTTCAGTCCGTATCATGGCATTCATTGGTCGTGGTGTACAAATCCACATCTCTGTGTTGAAGTTGCGGAGACGTAGCCTTTGTGGCCCACGTTGACTAGCCAAGGAGGCCCGTACGTAGTAAGCAAGTCCATCCCGTGTCAATTATTTCTTCGGCATCCCAATGCCTCCACTTGTCACTGACACACGGGCTTTCAGATGCCTCCACATGTGACGGTTTTGTGCCGTCATTCAGAGCCCTTGCCCTAAGCAAGGATTGAGAGGGCACAGGGCTTTCTCACTTTCCAAATGTTAGCAGCTCTTCTGCTACGCTGTTCTAAACACCACTGCAAAGCCCTCTATCCCACGACTTAGCAATGAAGAGGCTGAGTCATCCTTAGTAGATAACGTGCCAAAGGACTTTTGAATGGCAATGAGGATTTTAAATAATTTCTCCACTGTAGCCCACGGTCAATTAGGCTTCTTAACGCTCTAATATGGAACAAGCGGGTTATCGCGCCCTAATGGCTTTATGTTTATTTTGTATGTAGGCTGCACTGTACTAAGCTTGGCAGAAGTGGTTATTATACTGTAATTGGGTCTTGCCCAATTGAGACTCAGATGTAATGATGCGAGTTTTCAGCACTGGACATCGACCTAGGGCGTAAAGCCTGAATCGGAGCTAATCATCCATTAATTGCCAGAAACCGCTTAATCGTGTACAGGGTTGCGGTTAGACGGATCCTATCCCGGCAGACACGTAGCGCTTGACAGGGCTATACGCATGATGGGACGCCAGTCCATCACAGAGCACCGGGGCAACTTAGTCAGTAAGGCAATTAACCTATGCAGAGGAAACCGGAGTGCTCGGCTAAAAACCACGCGGACACGGGGAAAACATGCAAGCTCCACACAGAAAGGCACCCGAGCCGAGATATGAACCTGGGACCGTATACCTGTGAGGCGGCTGTGCTACTCACTGCGCCACCGTGCCGCCCCAGAGATAATCAGCAATGAGCTATCGTGCATTATGGCTATAACGAAAGATTAGTGGGGCCGCATTACGACCACGTAATGCTCTTGCCAATAACATCTGGAAACCCATCAAAAACAGGTCACACCAGTCTGGATTTTGCCTGTGAAAAGAAATGCTGCTGGATAGGGCTGGGAGGGGGGATTTTAGCCGTACTTGTCCACTCCGTGCTTTTTTATGCACACATAAACAAGCATTCCCACGTAACATTACCACTGTTGGGGAAAATACTGTTAACGAGCACTTCTTCTTCTTTGCGATTCTTCGAAGCACGATGGCCAGCCTCTGGACATGGTCGTCTTTCAGCTTGGCTTCGAAGTGCTTATGGGGTGGCACGGTGGCGTGTTGAGTAGCACTGTCGTGTCACAAAAAAAGTCCAGTGTTCGTATCCCGGCTGGGGTTGGTGCCTTTCTATGTGGAGTTTGCATGTTCTCCCCGTGTCCGCGTGGGTTTTCGCCGGGCACTCCGGTTTCCTCCCAGTCCAAATACAAATACTGCATAGGTTAATTGGCCTGCGGACTAAATTGACCCCGGTGCGCTGTGATGGACTGGCCTCCAATTATTGGTTTAGCCCTGCCTTGCGCCCTGTGTCTGCCGGGATAGGCTCCGACTCACCGCGACCCTGTACAGGATTAAGCGGTTTCTGACAATGAATGAATGGTAGCTTATATTTTATCCATCCCAGAGGGGTGATTGGCTAGTCAAATTTTAATTCATCCTCTTCACCTGGACCACTAATAGGTGGCGTCACCGTTCACATCATTGTAGAATTAGCTGACGTCATATCTGACCATTTGTCCAATCGGCTGACACGAGTAATTCCTCACCTGGACAATTACTAGGGACGACTTCACGTATCAAACCCCACGAAGCCAGGGATGATAGATGGCGTAACCGAATCTCGCATGATTTCTGTGTTGCAGGAATACCGTAAAGAGCTTACAAGCTCACTGGGTATTTTTTGTGCCGTAATAATAAACAGATATCTATCTACCAGCTAACGCATGGCGCGCAATGTCATTTTGTGACGTCTAAAACTACGCGTTAACCCTTCACGACCTCGTATATTTCCAGTGGTAACAGTTACATGACATCATTATTTTGGAATGTGGCGTCACCCGCCAGGTCTCTTCCTCCGTGAGAGTAGGGGGGGTTAGAAGTCTCGTCAGTACAATGTCTACCACCCCCCACTCTCTGCCTCCGTTGTGAACTACCGCATCGAATTATAAACGACAGCGTTAAGAACACGAGAGGGAACGGCGGGAGGCGAGCGGCAGCCGCCCGCCTCATCGGGTGCGTGTCGAGACCAGAACCTAAAACACGACAGGTGCCGACGGGCCTACGGTCGTCCGTGGTGAGTCCTACCGGACATCGTGCAACCTCCCCGGTTGGGAATCTATCCGAGGCGCGGTGACACTCCCAGGTCGGGGCTTTTGGTAAATAAGACACCATTTCTGAACGGATTAAGAATCCACAAACGAGACGCGAGCCAGTACAGCCATGATCTGTTTGTTGGGGTTGTGTGAGTTAGAAAGTTGTCTCGTTGTAAGTGCGTGTTTTTATAAGTTTAATTGAGGTGGGTGGTGTGTTATTAATCCGTGTGCGGGTTAATGTATTTATAATGTGACGTGACTGTAGGTGGCGCTCAATGGGTCTGGAATAACTCCACGGGCATTTAAACTCGTTAAACGCCACCAACCAGATGGTTTGAATTCGCCAGATTTTTGAAAATATTCAAAAGATAAGGAGCGTTTGAGCCTGTTGTTGGCAGTAGATGTCAGTGCAGGAAAAAAATCCACTTTCTCTGCACTTCGCAAACTGCACTGACCAATGTGGGGAAGTATGGTGATATGTAACTTACGTCCTGCAGGGCGTTAGGGAAGGCTGTCATCCAGCAGTGGATTGGTACAGAGGCTGTATATGTATGTTGAGAGTAATTCTAATGCATGCACACTTCCAAACAACGCGTACATGTGAAGGAACGTGTAATACACGCCGTCGTTCCAATGTGTTGCACATTTTGTTAAATGAATATTTTTTTATGGACGCTTTCTTAGGCTGACCCATAAAGCTGACATGAAGGATTGATGCGTTCTCTGAGGGATTTACCCCTGCGGGTAAATACTTGAGAATATTACGTGCTGTGTCGTGTCGACAGCCTTTAGCCATTCCACTGCTCACGTCAGTGTTGATCATACCCGTTATTTCACCATAGTTCTCTACACTCGCCCACTGATGTTAGTCCATCAGCATTATCGATCTCCGCTTAATCCTTTACCGGGTCGCGGGTAGCCGGAGCCTATCCCTGCAGACAAAGGGTGCAAGGCAATGCCATACCTAGGATTGGACGCCAGTCCATCGCAGGATACTAGGGGGAAATTTAGTCAGGCCAATTAACCTATACAGAATTTCGTTAGACTGCGGGAGGAAACCGGAGTACCCGGCGAAAACCCACGCGGACACGGGGAGAATATGCAAACTCCACACAGAACGGCATCCACGAGGTCAGGTTCATAGTACAGTTCCCTAACCACTGCTCCTGCTTCACCACAGTACCGCGTTGTATTTTATGTTGTAGGTTTAAACAATGTGAGTGAAGTTTTCCAAGAGCCAAGGTTTTACTCGTTAGAACCGGGTTGCATTTTCTTCAAAGGTAACCTCTTAGAAGCCTTAGAGTAATCGAACTCAGGTTCTTGAGTTGAGAGCAGATCGCCACTGCGGCAGTGCCTCGCCCTGCTCCATGTTAATCCAAAGCGCCTTTGATGCCAGTCAAGTGTATAAGTACCCATCACGTGTCTCGTCAAGACATAAACAGTAATGTGGTCTAATGGCTTTTATAGGAGGTGCCACTACTTTGACATTTATATGCCTCGAGAATGAATGGCTAATACAGTGTGTATATATGAGAGTGCTTCCACTGGGGATATGGAGCAATGAAATCAGATTGTGTGGAGGTGGAGTGGTGGTTCGGGGAGGCATTCATCCAGCAGTGGATTGACCATGACTGATGGTGAATGAACACAAACATTTCCCGTATTTACAAACGTGTTGTTCGTTCGGGCCCTGTGCTATGGCGCTAAGCCATGTCCATTTTTGTCCTGTACTGTGCACCTACATCTGTGCTCCCTGCCTTCATTAGCCTGAATTAACAAGCATGGTGAAGTATGGACAAATGCCTCGGCACGAGAAGGCTGTCATTCAGCAATGGGTTAACACCAGCCTGTACATGCACAGCACACGTGTGTGTAACCCAACCGAAAACATGTAGTGCATAACCATGTTGGAGTCAATTGAGACAGCCTCTCTTTCAACCCAGACCAGGCTTGCGTTCGCTACATTAACATTCCAGGGCATGAGTCCCAGTAGACCCAGCATGCGAGACAGCTGTGTTCTGCTGGTCTGACCAGTGGCATGTCTGCCCAGCATCCGAAACACACCCATACCCATCAGAGCAAACGCCTATCGCTGTAATGCCCACGCTACATGCATTATCTGCTAATCAATATTGTAAATACGAATGGAGTGCAACCCCTTTAGACGACTGGCTTTCTCTTTCTGCTTGAGTCGTTGCACTGCTGGTGGTTGGAATTCTCTCCAGTTGTCTCTTTCTCCGTTTTTAATGACCTTGTTTAATGACCTTGTTTAATTTGACTCTCTAAACTCTAAAGGATGTATTCGCCGTTTCATGTTTGCCAATGAAAACTGTTCATACATCATTTCAAAATGGTCCATATATTCACTTGCTTTAAATGATCCGGTTTTTCCAGGTCAACACATAGTACGAAGTGTAATTTCCAACTGTAAATCCAGTACAATAAATCTGTGGACCATCTGTCAACAGTGAATGGCCATTTCCTCAAACACAGCCCACTAAATATATGTTTTTTCTGTAATATGCCAGTGTTAATGATGAGGGTGGTGAGTTTTTTTTTATTTGTAATGTTTTCATTAATGGCCCTCCCACAGAGCAGTCACAAGGCAGTGTTTGTTAATAACCACCGTGGTAAAGAATTTTTAGACTCGACGTCAATACCACAGCCAGAGTGGTTCCAAAAATCTGTGAATAGAGCCGTGTGAATTGCTCTCAAGAGCTGCTTTCAGGAAAGCCGTGTGTCGAGCGTTCCAACTCTTCTCTTTCCCCAACATTTCACCTCCCACGTTGGAGGTGTCATCATCAGGCTAATTAATTACTGAGAGTATTTCACACCACACATCGAGCCGTGGAAACCTACATCAGCACAAAAGTTCCACGTTTTTCGTGCGGCTGATTTGTGGCCGTTAGCTAGATAGATCTAGATAGATGTTTATTATTCCATCCATCCATTTTCTAAACCGCTTGTCCTGGTGAGGGTCGCGGTGGCAGCAGTCCAAGGAGAGTGGACCAGACATCCCTTTCCTCAGCAACAGATTCAAGCCCTTGCTGGGGGATTCCCAGGTGTTCCCAGGCCAGCCGAAGGATATAATCCCTCCAGCGTGTCCTGGGTCGGCCTCTAGGTCTCATTCATTTTCTGAGTTATCACTGTCAATACCTGCTTACTCGTATACAGTGAGCTTGCAAGCCTTTTACGGGATTCCTGCGACACAACAAACATGCGAATTGACGAAAATAATTTAAAATCAATAAATAAACATGTATTTTTAATTTAACCAACAAGAAAACCACATTTAATCATTGTTGCGCGTCCCGCTAGGTGACGGTGCCGACGCCGCCTTCGCGCAGTGAGACGGACCCAGCCGACGGACTGACGGCGCAGCGCCGGCGGAGCGATGTGGAACCGTCTGTCGAGCATCGCCCAGGGAGTGAGCGGCGCCGCGGAGGAGGTGCCGCCCGCCGGCCGCCTCGACTCGGTGAACACACGCACGCACAGCGCCGCGCCGATCGAATAACTCGAACCGCGTGCCAAATCCAACACGTGCTCGCGAACGCTGGGAACGCATACAGATTTTACAAAGTGCCCACGTTTTTATAAAGTCGAGGATTTAATGTGTCACGGGTGCCAATAAAATACGGAAATTAATGGTTAAACAAAAATAATGTTGGTGCAGTTGAGGCGTTCTTGTTTGCCGTGCTGTGGGGGATATTGTAGGTGACTCCTATAATTGGTAATAATAACTCCTCTCATTCATGGTTACCCGTTGATATGCAGATCATATGCTGAGGTTGCTTCATTTTCTGGGAAACTATTTCTTACGCAAGTAACTGTTCAGATAATTATTAACCTAGCAGCCGCAGCATTCTTCTTACCGTGAAAAGACAGTGGTAAGAAAAGTGGAGTAGATCAATTATAGCCTGCAGATTACAGGAATGCATATAAGAGGTGTTTCACTGTGATCTGGACGTGATTATTCTCTCCTCCCAGGTTTTATTGAGTGGTCAAGCAGTCATTTGTTATGTCGTGCACATAAATCGCCATCCAACTTCCTGTTTGGACCAAGTTTGAGTAGTTATTTTTACATATATGGCTCGTTTTTCGTTAGTTTTTCACAGAAGCGACTGTGTGACACAGAGACCCTTGTCCACCCAAAGCTAAAGGCTGTCTCCCTTGCGGGGCCCCTAAGTTTTACTAATACACGTACTGTACTGCTTAGTCAAGCTAAATAGTTGCCTCAGATGTAAATATATATATTTTTTTATCAAATGTCCTGCCAACAATACATTAGTGTGCTCAATACTCAGTCAATGGTCCGACAAAGCCAATTATTGCTCAGTGATCCAGTTTGTGGAGTGGTTAGCCAGGACATTTCCATTTTGGTAGCTGTAAGGAATAGGGTCCTCCAGACTTTGTGGCTCTAGAGAAGTGCTTCTTAACCTGGGGTGCACGCACCCCCTTGCCTGTCCAAGATGTCCTTGCTGTTGGTGCAAGACATGCCAGAGTGTTGTATTTATTGTATTATGTACGTATTGTATTATATATGTGTTTATTAATATGGGGTGCTTGAATATATTTTAGGAACCAAAGGGGTACAGGCAGTAGTAAAGGTTAAGAACCACTGATATAGGGTCTAGAGCCACGAGGGGCTTAGTTGGCAAGCTGCTGCTGTGGTTGTAGTTGGAATGTAAAATTGGGGCTTAAGTAGGAGTGTGTTATGATGTGGATGGACCTACTTTGGATTACACTTTATTATCTTGCGGAGGCCTACATCCAACAAATAGCTAAAGTACGCATTTAACATGTAATTCCCATGCAGCATCAGTGATTGATTCTGATATGTGCAATCAGATGCATGAATTGTGAGCCTAAGAATCAATTTTAATCGATCAACTGAATGCGTTGGTACTTGCCTCGTAACTACCGACGTGTAATCACAGAATTAAATAGGGTTCATTGCAGAAATATAACAACATTCTCCAAGCATGACAAAAACAATTCTGGCATTGTGCGGATCCTCAATCCAGGTAATGGCTGACAGTGAAGCGGCGATGCTGGTGGTGATGGCGGTGGACTTTAAACGACACCATCCCTCGTAAATGACCCTCGCTACCCGTGTTTGTGAGCAGCCCCGGAGGAATGCGGCGGGCGGCATGGAGAGAGCGGACATTGCGCCGGGCGGGGACGATGCTGCCGACCGCCTGGTGCAGATGGAGGGGCTCGTGGCGCAGCTCAAGGAGCTGATCCGTGAGAAGGACGGTCAGCTCAAGGCATTGGATCAGCAGCTCAAGGCGAGTTCCGACGATTGTCGATGTCGTCGGTCGTTTTTTTGTCACTTCTGGATGAAGGCGCTTCGCAAGTAGTCATCATCTTTCACGGTCGTGCAGTTCGGCAGTCCCATTTGACTCCCGAGCACCGGTCTATTTCGTTGTCTATCTCCGTAGTGGATCGATCATGGGCTTGTTCTCTCTCCTTTGGTTGACATTGTTGGCCTTGACAACAAGCCATCGTCTGGCCATGTTATTGTTGTGTTTTCCGGTTTAAACGGCTGATATTCAGGTTGACCCGGGTTACTGATGTCAGAGGGTCTTGGGATTGCTGTTTGTCTGGAACCTCCCCCCAGACCTGTTCACTCAGGGAGACCCTACCAAGAGTGCAAGACTCCAGGTGACATAGCTCTGGGGTTCATTGGAACACGCAAACTCGTCCACAATACGGTTATGATCCATGAGGAGCTAATGACTATGCGGTTAATATTTCTTCTGATTATCTTCTGCTTTTATGGCATCCGGGAATTTCCATTCAGAATTATTACAATGAGTAGTGCAAAGAACTGCCCTAGAAGATGACTTCTCAGAACTGCAGATGTCTTAGAGTCTATTTGCCAAAGCCCTAATACAATGTGACCCACATGTGTATTTGATTCACTTGTGTATTATTTGATTCTTCGTGCTTAGAAGAATCGCAAAGAAGAAGATGTGTTTTCCACTCTAAAGAGTGGTAATCGTATTCAAATTAAAAAAAACATCACATTTAATTCTACAAGTTTAAATATTCAGAATTAATAAGACGAAAATAAGCTTATGGCTGTTTTTATGCAGTCATTGGTGAGCAGCATGAAACCATCAATTCACTCCCCTTGAGAGCACAGTGTAACTAAGATCTTTACTATATAACATCTGTACCGTCACAGGACGCCCATGAAATAGAGCCTAACAGCTCATTGGGCCCTTCCTGCCGAAATAAATAAAGTCTAAATCTAAATTAATCACATTGGCTGGAACTTGAATCCTGCATTTCAGCAGTGCTTGCTCAGTGCTCTGAGAAACTATTAGTCCCCTGAGCTGCCCGCTAGCCTCCAAGGGCAGTAAGGCTTTATAAAGCTCCTGCGAAGCTTTTTTGCAGTTGTGCTGCGGAGCTCCCAATGGGCTCTTCGTTTGTGCTGTATGTTTCATGGCCTGGTACCTAAAATCTCACTCCCCGTGTGGGAAAAGCTCCGTGCACTTGGAGATAAATGTCAAATGACATGCTGAACAACACGCGGTACAACCCGAAAACACAACGGAGAAGCTTAATCATGAATTATTTCGTTAGGGATGGATGTGCAAACATAAAGTGCATTTTGAGTCGTAGTAAAGGTTACACCACCCACAGCAGCCTTTACAACCAATATGTTGTCAGCAGGGGGCATTGGAGCATAATGCATTGTAGTGCTATACTTACCACGTCTATCCTCCCTGGCTGCAGCAATCTGCGCTTATGAACATGGTTGAGCTGTCCTCAGATAACCCCCAGGACCCGCACGGTGCGGCGGCCCTTCATCCGGCAGTGCATTAAAAAAAACAGCTGTACATGCATAATTGTTTATATACGTGTGTCATTGTGATGAGTACCTGGTGCAGTGTATAAACATCACCACTAGGGAGACAAAGGCGGGCGAGCATGGTGCTGGCCGGCCACCACCTCACGTGCCGTGCTGACCTGTTGTGTCGCAGGAATCCTGCAACGAGCTTGCACGCTCGCTGGGTATTTTCTGCTATAATAATAAACATCTATCTCATAATTTAATAAAATCTAACCGGTGGACGCGAACAGTCTGATAAAGCTATACATATAATCTTTGTATATATCAGTGGGCTATGACCCCCCCACAGGCCAGCGGCAAACGTTGCAATGACTTAACGAGCGGCGGGAAGCTGATTGCAACTATCAGCGAAACGTCGTACATTCATTGTAAATGTTGTGGGCTCGCTTTCCAACATAGCAGTGTGCTGAAGTAGTAACGAATTGGCACGTTTTTGTTCACGTCACAACCCTTTACTGATTGGCCGTGTCGGGTGGAGGCGGGTTTACGACACTTATACATTTTCACGTGACCTAACTCATAAAAAGAGCTAGACTATGGAAAACCGCAACGCGTTTCCAGCACCAACAAAGCGGGTCGGCGCGCCCGGGTGTTTCCCAGGACGAGCGGCAGGCGGCGGACGGAAAGCTGTCCAAGCTGCGGCTGCAGTCGAAGGCGAAGACGGCGCAGTGCGAGGAGCTGCGCCGGCAGATCCAGCAGGCGACTCCGGCGCCCGCCGCAGCTCACGCCAAGGGGTCGGCGTCGGCGCCCGGAGGACCAGTGCCGGGCTCCCCCGACCCCCCACGCGGCGGGGGCGAGCGCGGGAAGGTGCGTGTGTGGACGGTGCCGCGCGCGTGTAAGGGCCTCGGCCTGTTTCCTGTGCGGCCTGGCAGTGTGTCGCCAAGCCACACAGGCAGCAAACCAAAACACGACACGCTACCGAACTTCCTAAAATAATAATAATAGTAATAATAATTTTACATTTATAACACGCACATATTCATTCAGTGTCGAAGGTAGTCATTTGACGAGAGAACGACTCAGAGGCGTAGCGAGGAAAGTGCAGAGAGCCGGAGGAGGCAGCCAGGCGGTTTACTGGCACCAAGACAGAGTCAGGATGAACATCTAACTCCGCCTCGCTTTATTAAGGAAAGAACAAGAGAACGTGTATGTGTGTGATTAAACTCAATTAATTGGCGCCAACTAACACTGTGTCGAACAACAACACCGCTTGTGTAGAATGGCGGCCGCTCACCCCCTATCTCGCTCTGCGATCACGTGACCACCACTGACGTCACGACCGCTAAAGTCGCTACCGCTCACGGCTCAACGTCACGGCCACGCGAGACACAACAGCGTGTTTCCCAGAGAAAACCTTGTCGGTGGCGGTAATCCCAGAAAATCGTTGTCGGTGGCTAATGCGTTTATAAACTTGTCAATTAGCCACCGCTTATGTGACCGCGCAGAGAACAGATGCGGCGCGCTTTGAGGCGGCAGAACTAAAGGGGATAAAAAGGCAAAGCAAGTGTAATTAATTGGACTGTGAAGACAGATGTGGCGTATTTGTAAATGATGCGTTGTTATTGCCGCGTTGAAAGGATGAATAGAAAATTCGAGTGAATTAGTCGGTAGGTCTCCAAAACATACGACGGATAATTAGGTTTCTCAAATTGGATTTGAGGCATAATGTCTTCGTGTTGTCGTGACCTAAATGTTATGAACAAATGAAGACACAGTATTGCTCACATCTCACCCCTGTGATGCCCATTTTAGTCATTAGCAATAATCGTTACTTTCACTGTCACTTTGGGCCTCTTCAGTGCAGCTGCTGCAGGCCTCTCAATAGATTGTAGGCATAGCGATCACTATGGATGCAACTATACAATACGTATATTAATACCAAACACTTCGAAGCCAAGCTGAAAGACGACGATGTCCAGAAGCTAGCCATCGTGCTTCGAAGAATCGCAAAGAAGAAGAATGGCACTAATTCAGCTTGGGATGTATGTACACACAGTACGATTTCAAGCATGTGTACTTCTCTGCTATCAAAGGCGAGTTAGAGACATCATATTGACTTAAGAAAAGTAAGTGGGCACCGACAGGGTCGATGGCGAGTGGTCAGCGACGGAGTGGCAGCCCAAGGAGTTAACATACGGATGTTCCCTGAGCGGATAAAGCAATGGGATCAACTCGTGTGCAGGTAGATGCACATAGATTCAGCCTGTTGCTGTGCAGCCCCAATGTTTTGCATCGTCGCCACTTGTGCCACTCGATGGCTGCAGGCTGTGGACGGAGAGCCCGAGCAGCAACAGCAGAACGCCAAGAGTCGGGGGAAGATGCTGCTCATGAAGAAGAAGATTGATGAGCTGGAGAGCTCTCTCGCTCAGAAGAAGCTGCAACTGGATGAGAAGGTAACGCTGGCAGGAAAAACTACCGCGTGTCATATGGCTCGTCAGCACGGTTGTATACTCGCAACATGGGCAGCTTGTGGCTGCGGGGTTGTGAAGGCCAGGGGCGTAAATGTTGGGGCATAGTACAGTACAACAACAATGATACATGTACAGCCCTCTGCTGCCCACAGTGTAGCCATCCAGCAGCCTCTTACCACATGTTTTATTCATGTTGGTCACCTATCTATTCACTACCGAGGCTCAACCCTGCTTAGCTTCAGAGCTCTCACAAGGTCGGGCACATTGAAGATGATTTGGTCACAGGGGGGCACATATTACGTGCAGGTGGTTTAATTGGTTATTTTAAATTGAGGGCAATGTGTTATTATTCACCAGTATTGGATAGGCACCAAATCAGCCCGCAGTGGAGAAAGTGCCGAAGAAGCCACTGCCGCCACTTCACAGTTAATTTACTTCACCTGCACACGTCACCTGAGACCGCAAACCTTACGGTGGCGTTTGTAGCCAAACCTTTCAAAACCGGAGCCACGGATCGCCGTTGGCCGTACGGTGTTAACGCGCGCGCGTGCGTCGCTCGTTCCTGGCGGCAGTCGGCCGAGCTGGAGGCCCAGCGGCACCGGGGCGAGGAGGTGGACGCCATGCTGGCCGACATGCAGCGCAGGCTGGAGGAGAAGGAGGCGCTGATTGTCCACCTGCAGGTGTCGGCCGGCTCCGACAGCCAGGGAGCGCCCCACGTCACCGCCAGTGCCCAGGAGCTCCAGGTGATAGATAGATAGATGTTTATTGTTACAGCAGAAAAATAGCCAGTGAGCGTGCAAGCTCTTTACGGAACGCCTGCGACACAACAAAAATGCGAATTGCTGACGGTACTTAAATTAAAATATATACGATGCTGCTGATAATGACGATGCTGATGATGATGATGCAGCTGTTTTAATTTTTATAAAGCAGATTTTAAAAATTCATTGAATGCGTATACAAAAATAATACATTAATACTGTGAATACCCAAAACATTATTTACAAAGCTTTTTGTTTATATCCAAAGGGTTCATATGTTATGGTCATAACTCATAATTTATCCCTTATAACTTTGCCTGAAGTCTATCTGTAACAGATGACATCACTGGCAAGATTCGCTTACGTTCCTGCCAGTCCTCCTACAATCACATCACTTTTATCGCTGAAGGCAAAAATAGACTTTGTGAAAACCCAACCATATTTTTCACGTTACTATTCCCAGCCACAGAACAATGTTGCCAAACATCGATATCTCAGGGCGTGTGAATCAGCATATGAAAGCAAAACACAAAACACGCGCACTATAACACTTTTTAAAGTGTACTCGCGTTGACAGATCCAGATAAATCACTGGGGAAAGCAGACGTCTTTTCCCCAGCCTCCCACACCAATGCCTCCTCCGCCCCACTGATAACGTGCTCCCGCTGTGCCTGGCCTCTGGTCTCCGTCACTCGGCAGGATCTGCAGGCTCGACTGCGTGCGAGCGAGGGTGTGGCTCGCGACCAGGCCGCCCTCATCGCGTCTCTCACGCGCAAAGTGGAGGGCGGCGAAGAGAAACTGGCGCTAGCGCAGGAGGGTGTGCAGAGGATGCGAGACGATTTCCTCCAGAAGGAGAGCATGTACGAAGAGAACGTGAGTCAAGCTCCGTCATCACCATCGTCGTCATTTAATATTTATGCCCTTGCCTGCTTCTCTTTTTACATCGAGGGGCATTGAGTTTACCGTGAATATGGTGCGACGTGGGTGGCTTTGTAGCTTCAAAAGGGGGCAGACCTTATAGCTAATCGCCGGCATTGGCACCAGCAAATGGGCACAGCCAGAGCTCTTGTAAATTCAAGCTTTGGTTTCCCAGAGATATGGCAACAGATTTGGATGAACACCACCATCATGTTAGCACCTGATTGCCAAGCCAATTTAAGAGTTTCCTTTAATCTGATATACCTTGAAAACAATGGTCCACATTACGTTAAATATGCACATCTCATTGGAGATCCACCTTTTCACAAGTTAAATTTGAAAGAATGCCAGCGTGCGATTGTGAAAACACCACGTAGACCATCGCCCACGTGAGCCACTGTGAACTCTGTAAACTAAATGGAGGCATTGACGCAATCCAATCTATTTGTAGGCTAACTAATCTGTACATTGACTTAAAATTTGCTAAACCTCCATCCATTTACAAGAAGAAAAACCAGCAAGTAAGTTAAGCTTAGGACCATTGCTATCATTATCAACAATCAGGCCTGGTTTTCTGGGTATGCTAGTGCCCTGGGAGACATTTCTAGATGTCCTACCTCCCTCCAATACCATGCAGGGGCAATCTGCCCTTGCAATGAACATTTTGTACCCCTAGGTAATACAATGAAACTACTATGCCAACTTTGGTAGAGCCAAATTGTGCGCTGGTCTCCGGACAATCCCTGAAAAGAGCACTTTTTGTTTAGGACCTGCGTTGTGACTGCTAGCATGAGAACAGCCTGATAAAGTTCTACTGTAATTCCTGGTCATATTTTTTTCTCCCCAATGAATAAAACACAGGCGCGCATGCTGAAGCAGATGGTGCTGGACAAGGATTCGCATCTGCAGGAGCAGTCACGGCGACACGAGCAGGAACTCTTCCTCATCGAGGCCAAATCGGACGCCAGCGCCGACCTCCAGCAGGTGTGACCTCACACCCGTCGCGCTTTCGTCGCCCACGTGTTGTGCTTGCATGTGGGTGCACGCCCAGACTGACACGCACGTCCGTCCGTGTAATTAATCATAATAATAACAACGCAGTTTCTAACGCCCGCGATATTCCACGGACATAAACGGCCGTGGGCCTTGAGGCGCGGAGCACAAATATGCGCGTGATCTCATCTTCCAGAGCTGTTCTTTATTAGTGGTATTGCCATCGTGCTTGTTTTGCTCAAAAAAGCTTTGCTGAGGATCGAGACCCTTTTAGGAGGGTCCTGCCAAATTTATGCAGTAGGGGGGCGATGTTGCTTTGTGTAAAAATATGTTTAGGCATTGGGATGTTTGGCCAGTACCAGTTATTGTACATTGTATGTTTTATTAGCTACGTGACACAGGGTGGTGCACAAACTCACTGCAAGACTTTTCTCTCGTGTAGCGATGCAGTCAACACGATTGGAATTAAATTGTAGAAAAAGATTGCACAGCGAGAGGATATGTTTTCAGGTTGTCGCTGCACCGGTTTGTCTGACGTGCACGTGATGTGACTGCTCGCGCCACCTGCCCTCTCGCACATCCGCAGCTTCTCAAGTCACTGAAGCAGAAGTTGCAGGAGAAGGAAGAGGTTCTGACTGGAAGGACGCAGGTCGTCGGCATGCTGCAGAGGGAAGTGGACAGCCGCGACCACAAGCTAAAGGTCAGTGCAGTGACGGGTTTGTGCGGTATATAGCAGGTGTGAAGACGAGTCATCCTCCCAGCGATCTGTTGGACTGTTTATGGTTTATGAGTGTGATTTAGATTTGGGACTAAATTTATTTTCACCATATTGTTTGTATTGTTTATAAATGTATCCATATCATTTGTGTAGTTACGGATTTGAATTTTAGCCGAAACAACCCATTAGCATCTCATTTACATCTACCTTGTGTATGAGTGGTATCAGCACTGGAGGTTAGCTGCACGTTCACATTTAAATAAAGCTTTGACAAATCGTTTCACTTTGAGTGATCCACCATCCTACTCGAATCTTCAATTATATATATTTTTTAAAGCATCAAAAATAACTGCCCAGAATAAATACCAAATCCATGTCATTTATTCCCCCTTCGCCCAGAGCCTGACGGAGACGCTGTCGCGACTGCAGTCTGAGCACTCGAACCTGCAGGGCCGTCTCGAGGCCGAGCGCCACGTCTTCAAGGCGCAGCTCCGGGACCTGCGACAGAACCGACCCAAACATCACGCTCCCGCTCAGCCGTCCGCGGCGGCGGCGGTTGCGGTGATAACGGACGTCCCCTCGGGGGCAGCCCAGCCGGCGGGCGAGTTCGAGGCCTGTTTACCCCTCGCGGTTGTGGAGAACGGCAGCGGTGAGCGAGGGGAGCTGGAGGAGCACGTGGAGGCTTTGAGGAACCGACTCGCGGAGATGGAGGAGGAGAGGTGTGGCCTGCAGCTGCGGCTCGCTTCCTTCGACGAGCTGATGGCGCAGAACGGTGCGTTGCCCACACGGCTACGTGGACGCAACCGGCTGATTGCAAATTACATGCTTCCCGAGCGAAACGATAAAGCGCCCCTTTAAAACGGGTTCGGCTAAATTCTATAAGCATGAGTGTTTCAAAATCTATATGGCAGGGATGGGGAACCTTACAGTTCAAGGGCTGGATATAACCCATAACTTCTTTTCACTTGACCTGTGGCCACATGAGATAAAAAAATATATTTTTATCCAATACTGCAAATATCTTAGCCTCACGACTTAGGTACATTGCAATTTCACCCCCTTCTTTTCAGTTGGTTTAGCCGAGCAGTGGCCCATCTCGGGTTACCACTTACACTCTTTCCATTAGCTGCTTCTGAACCGCATAGGGTGTGGAATAGCATAGGCTGATGCTGTGTGCACTGGAAAGCTGATAAAGTGGTTCCTTGCTTTACAATATTAATCCGTTTCAGAACACATCGTAATGTGAAACCATCGTAAAGTGAGACCAATAATACTTTAGTACAGTAAGATTAGCACACACGTGTTTCAAACAAAGGAGAAGTAAGAACTGAGATGTAAACAATAAAAAGCACTGCTATTGGCTGAGACACTACCCAAGCGACATGCTTTTCCATCGCTGATTAGCTACTGTGCCACCCACACTCATGCGCAGCCATATCGTAACACATATCGTAAAGTGAAATATTCTCGTAATGTGATACTACTGTTCTTGTAGAGCGTATATCGTGAAGTGATTTCATGGTATTGTGAGGCCATCGTAAAGCGCGGTTACCACTGCACTGTGTCCGGTGTGATGCCACATCCATGCATTGCAGAGCTGCTGTCGTCAAGGGTGGCTGAACTGGAACAGAAGCAAGTGGCCGGCGTGGGGAGCAGTTTACCCAGAGCCCCTGTGAGTGTTGCCCTCCTAGCTCTGCCCTTTTGTCTTCATTCTCTCCATGCCCGTTTGTGTTGATTATCACCCTGCCCTTTTGTGGTCACGTCAATCGGGCTTTTTCTCAAAGGAAATGCAAATGCCATTCGTAGCTCGCACAAGTGGGGAAACAACGCTTACATTCTGCATTGACTCATTTAAAGGTCCGTTATGGTGCGTTCAAAATAGGCTGCTGTAATTAAGAAAAGGACAATGCAGAAACATATTAGCGAGTGTTTAAAAACGCACGCACGTATCAGCGTGCTTGTAATATTCAGATAAAAGATGATCATAATTATTGAGGTCAAGGGAATGTAAATTAGCAATGAACGCGGCACAACACACGGTTTTTATGTTGCAGGAACTTGGGTCCGCTGGTGACGTCCCAGCTGACCTGGTCGAAGCCCCCATCCCTGCCTCTCGCGTCAACAGCTCCTCAGAGGATGGAGACAGCGCAACAGGTTTGTGCCGCCACGTTAAGCTCCAGCCATTGTTTTCCATCAATCCACCTCCATTCATCTCGTAATTCAGTACCCTCCACAACCTGGAGATGTGCACAGTGGCCCGGTGATGTTGACACTGGTCTGGTGGTTGCGCCCGCGTGTGCTCCGGTGTGTGCTCCAGGCGAGCCCGGCATGCGCGGTTTGGTGGGGGCGCTTGAGACCGAGCGGCAGCAGCTGCAGCATCGCGTGGCGGAGCTGGAGGAGCGGGCGCACGGCCTGGAGGAGGACGAACAGCTGAGGGACCGCATCTCTGAACTGCAGGTGAGGTGACACAGCTCCACATGGCCCCACAAGGTCCCACATGGCCCCTACATCGTTCCACGTGGTCTTACGTGGCCCCACATGGCCCCACGTGGTCCCATGTGGTCCCACGTGGCTCCCACGTACAAAACCTTGCACGAGGGGTGACGCTGCAGCTGTGGGGGTTGTTCTCCCTGGCAGCGAATTCTTCCTAAGACCCGTTTTGCTGGAGTGGGACTTCCACTTACTCGTAGGAAATCAAATCACTTGACTGTTGATCAAAGTTGAGATTTAAGTTGGGCTGAGTGTGCAATGGCCCTAATCCAGAACCGACGTACCATGGATTGAGAAATGACCGTACGTGTACATGAATATTGCATGTGTGTTTAATAATCCATCAAAATGAAACACCGTGTATATAGTTATTTTGATGGATTCTTTTTTTTCCTTTGGAGCTTGGAAATGGTTTCAATGCCTCCGAGGTTCCGCCACCCACTCACCCTTGTTTGTATTTCACATATGTGGCGAGGGTCGCTGATGAGTAGGAGCGGTTGGTGCACACTGTACAGCCGTGTGTGCCGACGTTTACACGCTCGGCTGGGTTCGTGTGCCACGTTTGACGGTTGGGTCCGCAGAAAGGGAAAACACAGAGAGCCGCATTGTTAGAGACGGCAACACAGCTGGCTCCAATTATACCAACGCTCCACACAGCGCCCTGCTGTGACAACCACTTTAGCTACACAGATATACACAGTATCCAGTGTTGTTTGTGGTCTAGAAATGCACGTACTTCCATTCATGTGACGTCTGTCTATATGACGTGTGTGTGTGTGTGTACATGATAATTGTATGGGAAATAATATCGTAATGGTCAACGCCCTGCGTTGTGAACCTGAAAGCCCGTGCTCAATTCTCAGCCACAACTAACCTTGGCCTTAAGTTGGTCGACTCAGCCTTACGTGAGTACTGGAGTGTTGTGTAAATGTCAACACTGGGGAGACGTAGGTGATCAGGCATAGTCGCTCGGCCTCGAAAGACAACGATGTCCAGAAGCTGACCGTCGTGCTTCGAAGAATCGCAAAGAAGAAGAAGAGGCATAGTCGCTGGCGACATCACTACTATGTGTAAACATTTTTATTCCAAATACAGTCATAATAATAACTATATTGTATAATGCGCACATTCATTCAATTTCGAAGGTATTTATTCGAATGGTGATAGATATATAATGGCTGATGAAGCGTATTCGTGTTTAATTGGTGCATTTGGCATAGCTCTGTTTTATGTGGGCAGATAGGTGAACATTTGTTGTCATGTGCCTGATTTTGCAGCGAGAAAACGGAGTTCTTCAAAGCCGCCTGTCTGTGAGCATTGCTGATCTCGACAGCAAAGTTTTGCTCATCTCCACGCTAAACGACAACATTAAAGGGTGAGTCTTCGGCCATAAATAAAAATCCGAGATGACTATTCCTATCTTCGTACGTGTTCTGTTATTTTCACGCGCACGTGAAGCGCTTACGGACATGAATACGTAATTCAAACACGTAATTACACTCGGGAACCCTAAAAGTAAAGGTCTAATGATCCTGTAGCTCATTGATGAATGTGGAGTCTCGCGCTACTGTAATCATTTAATGCGTCCGAGAATTGCCGTTTTTATATTCCTATATCAAATTTTGCCATAGGCTCACTTGACCCTTGAAGACACTAAAAGCTGCGCACAGTCACATTTTCATAAAAAGAGAAATTCATAACGACCATGAATCCAAACTTCCCGGCATTGCCATGGGGTAAGGATAAATCATGAATCATTATACGCCTATACAAATAAAACCAACGAGGCTTTCCCGAATAAATAAACAACATTATTATTATCGTCATTTTTCCACCAGCACGTGTACGTAATGTTACGACTTCCAGCTGCGCGCCTGACTATCCACTTTCCCTCCTTAGGCTGACGGAGCACGGGGAACTGCTGTCGGGCTCGCTCACCAAGGCGGAGCGCTCGCTGGCGCAGGCCGCCGAGAGGGCGTCCCAAACGGAGGCGCAGCTGGGCCAGGCGCAGGCGTCTGTGTCGCACCTGCAGGCGTGGGAGGCCCGCGCCGCCGAGACGGCCTTGCAGCTGCAGGGCGCCAAGCGCAGCGTAAGGGCCCGCCGCTCACGCCGCACCCGGCCACACGGCCGCCACCAGCCGCGCGCGTCCGTGTTTGTTCGTAGGGGGAGTGGTGGCGTAGTGGTTGGTGTTAAGAGATTGCCGGCAACTCGGTTCGATTCGCAGGCCACAGCTGTTGTCGCGTGCACGGCCAGATTGCGTGTGTCGTTAGCGAAAAGGATTGATTTTCATTCATCAACCGAGTGTCTGGTAATGAAAGTTAAAGTGGTTTTCCTCTGAAACACCAGCATGGTTTCCGATGATTGTCTCCGATTGCGTAATGACGATTTGGTGTAAATTTAACATTCCCACGGCGTGAACTAATTTCCCAATCAGAACCACCCCCAACCAACCAGGATTTGAACTCACAACCTTCCGAATGTGGGTTATGCACTCTAACCACTGCACCATCCGTCCGGAATTGGTTATAATATCTTGTACACTACATGTTCTGTTTATGTTGGTGAATTTTTCGGCTTTTTTGTAGTACAGTATTTATTTAAACCCCGAGGTCTTCTTTCCAATGGAAACTCCTGGTCTCAATGGAGTCTTACATCAGCTATTGCCGCTAGTGACTTGCAGTAATTTTATGTAATAATACGTGCATGTTGGCCGCATGGATGCACATTGTTCATGTGGGCATGCCGGAATGGCTGTGTGCACTGCCACTCCGTATTAACGTGACACTCACCCTAACCCTAACCCTGTCTCATCAGATCTTTAAAGCTGAGCAGGATTGAGCTTAGATAGTACTTAGATAGGGGTGGCACGGTGAAGTAGTGAATAGCGCTGCCGCCTCACAGCAAGAATGTCCCGGGTTCGAATCCCGGCTCGGGTGCCTTTCTGTGTAGAGTTTACATGTTCTCCCTGTGTCCGCGTGAGTTTTCGCCAGGCACTGCGGTTTCCTCCCACAGTCCATGGTGTGATGCATGCCATTGAGCATAAGAGTTGATTTAAATTTAACATGAGGACTAATTTACCCCCGGTGCGCTGTGATGGACTGGCGTCCCATCCTAGGTATATCCCTGCCTTGCGCCCTGTGTCTGCCAGGATAGGCTCCGGCTCACCGCAATACTGTACAGGATTAAGCGATTTCTGACAATGAATTAATGAGTACTGAGATGGGCGACCACCATGCACTCCAAGTTGTTATAGGCTGCCGCAGTGCCATATGTTGGGCAGCAGAGGGCAGTGCAGCAAACTATTATACTGTACCGTGCTTTACATGCTCCAGTGTCAGTGCCTCACATTCATAAACCCACATTCACC
>JAZEWU010000027.1:5228712-5247724 GCA_036362915.1 Geotria australis | reverse complement strand
TTTCTTTTGTACCATGACTTTATAATGTAATGATGTAGTTTTTCTTAACTGGATAAGGCATATGCTCACACTTATAACATTGCATTTTTATTAATGTAAGAAAAAAATAATTAATAGTAAAATAAATTTCAGAACATTCCATCTATGTTCTAACAATAACAATATGCATTATATACGAATCCAAATGGAAACTACATGTCAAGTCCTTCATATTTACACATTGAGCATCCATCCTGTGCTCTTGAGTGGAATGTTTATATAGCTTACTTCAACGAGTCTACAGTGGAAGGGGGGGTGGTACCTTCATATCCATCGGCCTTTATCCGGCTCTTTAGGGCCGCTCATTCTAAATTACTCAACCTTGAAGCCCATCGTAAAACAATACCCGTTGGTTCAAATTAGAGCTTTGGGCTGCGCTCCAGAAAAAGAAACAAAAACCTGTTTTGTTACATCCTTGTTGAACTTTGACGCGATGGCAGCTTCCTCCGAGACACCCCCGCGGTTCCGCCAGCGTTGGTACAGGCTGTAAACGTGGCAGATGCTGCTTCTGCCTCCTTCAGAGGCGCTTTAGACACAGGTCCCCAGCAGCAAGCTTCGCTGTCCATAACATCGCCACACGGAGGGAAGGTAATAGACTGTGTCTTCCGCTCCCAAAGCTTTCCCTGTCCGTGTTATTGTCTTTAGGGCTGCCGATAAAGGGAGGCTTGTGGCTATCACTTCGGAGTGGTATTACTGTATGTAGGTTTGCTTCGAGACTCTGCGATTGAATACCCAGGAAGTACAGTACAGCGTGCAACACCGACTGCCGGCCGTGATGTTGTCACGAAGGATTGATAATTGTGGTGTTTTTGTTTGAATAGTGTTCACTTAAACGTTCATTGAGCGTTCGGTCAAGGTCTGTTGTTGTGGTTTGCTTGAGCGGTTGTCAGAATCGTAGTTGTACGTGCGGTGGGTTTTTTGTGTGTTTTGACTCGTTCAGTGACAGTGTGTTGTGCGTCGTCTGTAGATGGCAGTGGCTAGCAGAGAGCACTTTGATCGTTTCCAGCTGTGAGGAGGCAGCCTTGCCTTTACAGCCGGGTTAATATAAGGCAAGGAAAAGAATGCTGCTCTGCCAGGCGTTTTCTTATGAAAGGAAGGGTTTTGTTTTATGTCAAAGCAATTTGATTTTGAGCGATGAGACTTTTCTTAATACCTCATACTACCTCACATCTTTCACAATATCTGGCCATTGTGAAAAAAGTAGGCCAAGCTACCCTCTAGAAAGGCTATCGTGGGCTCCCACTAGTGGAGGGCTTTCAAGCATCAGAGACATGAGCCAGCAAACTCAGAACTGCACCTTTACCTGTGGTGAAAATCCGCCTGTGACCAAATAATCTCAGATCTTGTCAGATCTCAGAAGCATGACTGAACCTGGAAAGTTCTCGGACGAGTGACCACCACGCACCAGCACACTGTCATAGGGCTGCAGGGCTGTGTGTTGGGTAGCATAGGGCATTGTAGTGTGCTGCGCTGTTATGCTCCCATCATGGTGAAGTATGGTCAAATATCCTTCATGACTAGCATGGCATGCAAAGTCCCTCAGTTTGACATTCGGGCTGCACGTGTACGTACAGTAGGGTTACTTGAGGCACATTGTTAAATGTCAGATTGTGTACCGTCTGTGATTGCATGAACCACAGCAGTCCCATAAAGTTTGTCTGGCTGGGACCTTGCCCCCTCTTTTATCTCAAATATCGCACAAGCACCACTAAAATCCTGTCAATATATTTCTGAAGCGGAAGGGAGGTGTGGGATAGGCAGAACTGACACCAGTTTTGACCTTAATCCAGTCAACCCAGCTGAATCCTTCCAGTGTCTGAGGTATCTTGCAAGCTACAGTAACACCAATGCCCGTGTGTTTGCTACGAAACTTAAGTGCCACGCGAACATTGAGCCCCGACACTGTCTACTGTTACATACTGCGTAGGCGTTCCTTGCGACGTTTTTGTACATCCGTCTTTGCCGTTCAAATAGTCTGGGTTTGGTTTATCATAGCTTGCCATGCGATTATTCACCACGCTGCTCCCCCCACCTCCCATTGATATGATGAACTATCATGGTTTGAGGCCATAATTAAATTCGAGAACTGGTTTTTATTGTTTTGTTTATACTGGTAATTGTTGTAGCTTATTTCGTTCATTTGTAATATTGGAATATGATTTGCATATACAGTAGTTTGCATGCTGTACTTCGTGTTAGAACTAGTCACTTATGCCACGAATGTGTTGTGAATGTAAGATTATATTTAAATAAATTGTTGCACTGTTAAGCCCCTAATGATAGCACTGATAATCACGTGTCATTGCCTAGGCGTTACCTTTTACAGCAAATGTTTTCGTTCATGGCAGTAGGCGTTCAGCGTTTATTAACATCGCCCACCTGACTGTATGGTTCTCTGTCTTTGCTGAAGCTTGAAGAATTGACGGTGAAATATGAAGCTCGCGATGCGGAGTTCAACGAACTGCAGAACACGTTCGACATTCTCAACAAGACATTAGAAGCCACAAAAGAAAAGGTATTGCGTCGTCAGTCTTGTAATCATTAGCCTTGGTCAATCCACTGCTGGCCTCCCCAAGATGCCACCATCTCCCACTATGCTGCAATGTAATAATGCACCCAGCACCTGCACATCAGTTGGCTTCATCGCTCAATTTATTATTGTGGTTGTTTTCTTGAGTTCGTTCGTTATAAAATTAGTATCAGGTATTTTTGTGGTCATGTTGTGAGATGGAGAATGTTCATTCGCTACTCAGGCAGCTATCAGTGTACCACCTTGTGTTATAAAACGCCCAGAGGATCTTCCAAAACCACTTCTGAAGTCCCTTTAAACAGACTTTATTAACAATCAAATTATAATGTTTCCATGAGACTGACGCGTGATTGAGTACTATATAGGACATGGCAAGTGGGTGCATGTTTATCAGGTGTGGCATAGTGCTTAGTCCACTGTGCTATGAACCCAGCTACCTGAGTTTTATTCCTGACCATGACTAACATTAGTGGCTAACTTTCATTTGAACTTCAAGGTGTCCCATATAAATGGAACCATAGGGAATGCATCAGGCATCATCATAAGTGTATAGTCGATATGGTTTCATTCATAAGGGACACCATGTATTTAAGTTTAAATGAGTACCTTGTGCGATGTGTAAAATATCAGCAATGGGGAGACAAAGTCGGCCTGGTGTGGCGCTGGCCATCCACCCCTCATGCGCCACTGCAACTTTCATCGGTGCACGCTAACAGCTGTTTTCATCCGCAGCCGAACAGTACTCTATTACGTATAACATCGGTCATGAAAAGCCTTTGCGTTAAATCCTTCATCGACCTAACCGGGGCACCTTTGCCCCGACCTTCGCAGGCACGGCAGCACGAGGCCACCGCCGCGTCCCTGCGGCAGGAACTGGAGCAGGCGGCCGAGGACGCGGAGCGGCTGCAGTCGAGTCACGCGGAGGAGCGCGGGCGGCTGATCGCGGGCCTGCAGGAGCGCGAGCGGCAGCTGGACGCCCTGCAGGAGAGCCTCTCCGAGCAGCAGCTGGACGGCGCCCGCGCGTGCGAGGGCCTAGCTGAGCGCGAGCGCGAGGTCGAGGGCCTGCGCGAGGACTTCGCGGAGCGGGAACGCGAGGTCGACGCCCTCAAGGAGGCGCTGGTCGCTCTCGACAGAGAGGCGGCTGCGGCCAGAGAAGGCCTCGCCGCGCAGGAGCGCGCCGCGTCGTCGGCCAGCGAAGGTATCGCCGAGCTGAGCGCCTGGCTTGGGGGCGCGCAGGCCGCGCTAGCGCAGAGGGAGGAGGAAGCCCGACAGCTCCGCGGCGATTTCGGCGCGGCGGAGCAGGAGCTGAGGTCCCTGAGAGAGGTCGTCAGAGAGACCGAGGACAAAAATCGTGCGCTCGCCGAGACCGTAGCGCAGAAGGAGGAATTGATCAACGGCTTGAAGGGGAATATAACGGGCACGCAAGAAGAGTTTCACGTGCTCAGGGAAGCTGTTGCAGATAAAGAGAGAGAAAACAAGCTGCTGATAAAAACCTTGGAGGAGAAAGCGGCCGAGTTAAACTCCCTTACCGACAGCCTTAAGCATTCGGAGCAGGATTTAGCATTTCTGAAAAGTGCTGCAGCGGAAAAGGAGGAAGAATTGAATTCTCTACGTAAGGCGTTGTCTGACAGAGAGCAGGAGAGTGCATCTGTTAATGAGAGGCTAACTGATGTTCTCAAACAAGTGGACTGCCTGCAGCAAACCCTCGCCGATAAAGAAGCATTTCTAGGTAGTGCCAGAGAAAGTTTTGAACGAGAAACAGAATTGTTAAAGTCACAAGTTGGAGAGGCGGAAAAACAAATCGCTGCTCTCCAAGAAAGAAACAGGATTAAAGACACAGAAAACACCAGGCTCACGGAGACTTTGTTTGAAAAACAACAGGAAGCGGTTTCATTAGAGGGTAATAATTCACAAAAGGATCAAGCAATTTGTCAACTTAACGAAGCTGTGAAGTGCAGGGAAAAAGAACTCGAATCGATAAAGGAGCACTTGGCTGAGAGAGAGCAAGAGGCGCGGTTACTAAAGGAAGCCGTGCAGGAGAGCACACGCAGGGTAGAGGCTCTGACCGCAGAATTATCACACACAACCAGCGAGGTCGGACAGCTACAACAGTCGACGACAGAGAAGGAGCGTCAGATACATTCTCTGAGGGTATCCGTCAATGAGAAGGAAAAGCAGGTCGTCGCTCTCCGTGAGAGCGTGACCGAAACCGAGTGGCTTGTCGCCGCCAGGGATCAGGACTTGCGCGACTTACAAGCAAGGTTTGCCGAGGCCGAGGCTGCGAAGGCCTCTGTGGAAGGGAGCAAAGAGGAGAAGAGCAGGGAAAACAGCTTGCTGAAGGAAAGTCTCACATCAAAAGAGCAGGAGTCGCTGTTGATTTCACAGACTTTGAGGGAGCGGGAACAAGAGCTCGAGGCTCTCAGGGGACACTTTGCTGAGAAGGAGCGGGAGGAGGGAGTGCTGAGAGAATCCATCAAGGCGACGTCGCAGAGGGTTCAGACGCTGACAACCGAATTATCGGATAAGGACGGGGAGATAAGTGCTCTGAGGCATGACATCGCTGACAAAGACCTGCAATTAAACCGTCTTCGGGAAGAGAAAACAAAGGTGGAGGAATCTCTCTCGGAAAAGCTGAATGAGATCAACCTGCTGAGCGAAACAGCGCTTCGCGGAGAACAGGATCTGCGGCAGCTGCAGGAGCGGTTTGGCGAGGCGGAGAGAGAGGCGTCTTCGCTGCGGGAAAGCAAAGCCGAAAAGGAGCAGGAGAACGCGCTGATCAAGCAGAACCTTGCCGCGAAAGACGCGGAGTTGAACTCGGTGCAGGAGACTCTGCGGCAGAGGGAGCAGGAGCTGCTTTCGTCGAACGAGAGCGCCCAGCTGCAGCTGCAGGAGAGCGACGAGCTGAGGGAGTGCTTTGCGGAGAAAAACAAGGAGCTGAAGCTCATCAGGCAGGCCCTCGAGGAGAAGCAGAGCGTCGTAGCCTCGCTGACGGAGCAAGGCGATGCGAGTGATCGCGACGTCCGGGCGCTGAAGAACGACCTCGCCGACCGGGACTGCCGCGTAAAAGAGCTCGCACGGTCGCTCGCGGACGAAGAGCAGAGGCGCGTCTCCCTCGAAGAAATCGCGCAGGAAAAAGACCGAGAGATCGCTTCCCTGACGGACAGGTGCGCCGCTGCGGAGAGAGAAGCTCAGTCGTTGCGGGACAGGTTTGCGGAAGCGGACAGAGAGATAGCGGGGCTCAGAAAGAGCGAGTCAAAGAAGGATAAAGAAAACGCCGAACTGCGAGATAATTTAGCCGCCAAAGACACTTTCGTCGGCTCTCTTGAGGAAAGCCTGAGAGGCAAGGAACACCAGCTCGCGTTCCTTGGACAGAATTTCGTCGATAGGACACAGGAGCTTGAGCAGCTGAAGAAGAACTTTGCCGAGAAGGAGCACCAGCTGAACACGGTTACCCAGACGCTCGAGCAGAGCAACGAGACCGTGCGGACACAGTTTGCCGAGCGGGAGCAGCAGATCTACTCCCTGCGGGAGTGCGTCTCGGAAAAAGAGCACGGACTAGAGGCTTTGAGGACAGCGCTAGAGGAGAGGGCGAGGCAGAGCGACGTGCTGAGCGCCAGCGTCGCGGAAAGGGAGGCAGAGATACAATCGCTGAAGGAAGTTTCGGCGAAGCAAGACAAGGAGCTGCAGTCGGTGAAAAAGAGTTTCGGGAAAGCCAAGAGGGAGGCTCATTCGTTGAAGGAGAGCAAGGCGAGCAAGGAAAAAGAAAACAACGCGTTGAGGGAGACCTTATCCGAAAGAGAAAAGGAGGTTGCGTCATTGAGGGACAGCTATTCGCTAAAGGACGAAGAAATCCACTGTCTCGGTGAGTCACTGAAGGGAAGGGACAAAGAAATCGAATCGATAAAGGAGCACTTGGCTGAGAGAGAGCAAGAGGCGCGGTTACTAAAGCAAGCCGTGCAGGAGAGCACACGCAGGGTAGAGGCCCTGACTGCGGAATTATTGCACAAAACCAGCGAGGTCGGACAGTTACAGGAGTCGACGGCAGAGAAGGAGCATCAGATAAGTTTTCTGAGGGAATCCATCGAAGAGAAGGAAAAGCAGGTCGTCGCTCTCCGTGAGAGCGTCACCGAAACCGAGCGGCTTGTTGCCGCCAGAGATCAGGACTTGCGTAACTTACAAGGAAGGTTTGCCGAGGCCGAGGCTGACAAGGCCTCTGTGGAAGGCAGCAAAGAGGAGACGTGTCGGGAAAACAACGTGCTGAAGGAAAGTGTCGCGTCGAAGGAGCAGGAAATCTGTTCGCTCAGAGAAATTCTCGCGGGTAAAGAACAGGCGGTTGTTTTGCTCCAAAAGAGTTGCGGAGACACACAGAAGCAGCTGTCGACTCTGAGAGAGGATTTGAATGAAAAGGAGCACAGTTTGGTGTCACTGCAGCAGCTGCTGGATCAAACCAATGAAACTCTGAGCTCTGAGTGCGCAAAGAAGACAGAGGAAATTAACCACCTACAAGAGACTACCGGCATCCGGGAGAAAGGAATAGATTTACTGAACCAAACTCTTGCAGAAAGAGAGCGTGACCTACTTTCCCTAAAGGAGGTCTTCGTGAGGAAAGACGAAGAAATTAAATTGCTCAGCGAGAACGTCACAGAGAAAGAAGCACAGCTTATTGACCTGACTGAAAAGGTTACTCTGAAGGACAGCGAATACAGCACCCTTCAGCAGTCTGTATCGGACAAAGAGAGAGATATTCTCCTTCTCAGAGAGAGTCTCTCTGAAGCACACGCGCAAGGCGGCTTGTTGACGGAAGCCATCGCAAAAGCGGAGCGAGAAATCCGTTTGCTGAGTACGAGCGTTTCTGACGAGAGGGACAAGCTCTCCGAGTGGGAGCGCGAAACCAGGTACCTCAAGGAGGTCGTCGAAACCAAAGAGAGGCAAATCGGCGCGCTGTCCGACAGCATGGCGTCTGAGGTGGGCCAGAAGGACGGTGCGATCGAGAGCCTGCAAGCAGAGATGGAGAGACAGAGCGCCGAGCACAGGAACCGCCTGGAAGAGCAGGAGATGCAGATCGCCGCCCTCAAGGAGCAGCTGTCCAGCGCCACGCAAAAGTTGCAAGAGGATGCGTCGCTGCACAGGCAACAGGTCGAGGCAGCGCAGGCAGAGCTGAGGGAGAGGACGGCGGACAACGAAAACCTTGGTGCCTTCCTAAAAGAGAAGGAGTCGGCGCACGAGGCGGAGGTGAAAGATTTGAAGGACAGGTACAACGGCCTCTTGGCCCAAAACACCGACGGCGCAAAAGCTTACGACGACCTTTTCCTGCAGGTCGACAATTACCGTCGCCTCGTCGAGGAGGGACAAAAGGAGGTCGCGAACAAAGCTCGCCTGGTGGCCGACCTGGAGAAAAATCTGGAGGAAACGAGCGGCGAGCTGGGAGTCGCCCGGGGCCAGTTGACGGCGCAGGGGGCGCTCGCGGCAGAGGAGAATCAGCTGTTGAAGGCGCAGATGGCCGAGTACCTCGAGTCCCTGACACGCGCAGAGGGGGAGCTCGACGGCCTGAGGTCTCGCGATGCAGACGAGGTGCAGAAGCTTCGGCATTCGCTCCAGGAAAAGGAACAGGCATTCCTTTTGCTGCAGGAGAAGTTTGCGTCGCAGGCCGAAGGAATGGAGGCCCTGAGGGAGGTAGTGCGAGCCAAGGAAGAGGAGTGCGCCAACCTGCAGTCTCTGCAAGACAACGTCGAGGCATTGGGCAGAGAGGTTGACCTTCTGCAAGCAGAGCTGCAGGGCAGGAGCGATCGCATTAAAGAGCAAGCGTCCCAGCTTCAGCAAAAGGACGAGTCTCTGGCCGAGCTGCAAACGAGGTACGACGGGCAGGGCGAGCACCTGGACGCTATGAAATCGCAGTTCAAGCAAGTCGGGCAGCGCTGCGAGGAACTCGCCGAAAACGTGAAGCTCAAGGACGAGGTCCTCCAAGGCCTGCAGATGCAGATCATCGCTCAAAGCCAGGAGGTGGAAGCTCTCAGGAGCGGCAGCGAGGAGGCGCAAAAACACCAGCTCACCCTGCAGAGCTTGCAGCAGCTTTACGACGGGCAGTGCGCGGAGCTGGACGGCCTGAAGAAGTGGGTCGAGCAAGAGGTACGAGACCGACAGGCTTGCGAGGCACACTACCAGCAGGCCCTGCAGCAGAAGGAGGATGAGCTGCAGAGGATGGTGCAGGCGGCCCAGACCGGCGACCTGCTCACGGAGCGTCTGAGCAGCCTGGAGAACGAGCTGCGAGCCAAGGACGGCAAGGTGCAAGAGGTCCAGCGGGAGACGGATGGCCTCCAGCAGAGGCTTGGTGAAGCGCAGGAGCAGCTCAGGAGGAGCGAGGAGATGATTCGAGAGAGGGACGGCGAGGTGCGGGAGCAAGCGCTGGTGCTGGGCGAGCAGGGCGAGCGGCTGAGCCGTTTGCAAAGCACCCTGGATGATAAGGAGGCCGAGAGGGGGCTGCTTGAAAAATCGCTGTCCGACAAGTCGGCAGAGCTGGGTGAGATCACGCAGAGTCTATCGGACAAGCTTGTGGCGCTGGAAGAGGAGAAGTTCGCTTTGACGAATCGCGTCAAGCAGCTGGACAAGGCCCTGAGTGGCACGCACCAGGAGAAGCTGTCGCTGGAAGCCGACCAGGCTGCCCCGCCGTCACCGGGCAGAGAAAAGTTCTCGACAGAGTCGCAGGAGAAGGCTGAATACCATCAGATGGAGCTGCAACGGAAGACGAATGAAGACAGCTTTACTGCTGAAGAAAGGGATAACCTTCAGGCAGAATTGCTGAAACGAGAACAGGTCATAAAGCAACTCACTGAACAGCTCGACGCCGGAGGAAGGACCCCCAAAGTGGACGTAGATGCTGTAGATACCACGGACACACCTCCTATTGTAAAGGAAGAGGGATCTCTCGTGAGCAGCCAGCCGCCAGCCTCGCACGAGCAAGAACAACACCAAGGTGCGGCAGAAATGCCACAGAGTGCGACCGCCACTCCGCAACAGGGTGGAAGTGAGCTAACATCGCAGGTGCACAGTCTTGCTAAGGAAAATAAGGAATTGAGCACAAGGCTGGAGACAGTTGTGCAGGAGAAAGAGATGCTTTGCCAAGAGCTGCAAGGTCAGATCAGTTTGTTACTCAAGGAGAAAGAAGACCTCCTGATGAACGCAAATTCCACGGAGAAATCCACACAGCCGCCAAGCGGTGAGGTGGAACTTACGCTGACCGGACACGAGGAAGAGGACAAAGAGCATTTGCGCAGTCAAGTGGAAAGCCTGATGGCAGATAAACAGGGGCTCGTGTCTAAAATCGAGTCACTGTCCAAAGACAAGGAGCAAATGAAGAAGAAGCTCCAAGCTGCACTTGTCATAAGGAAAGATCTGATGAAGAAGGTTGCCGAGCTGGAAAAATCAGGTTCCCGTGCGAAGGAGAGTCAGGAAGAGGGACAAAACGTGGCGCAGCTTCAAGAGGAATTGGCCACGCTGGCCGCCCAGCTCGCCGAAGCACGGCAGCGCCTCGGTGAGAGGGAGCATCAGCTCGAGGAGCTCGCGACACAACTCGCGAACAAGGATGCCGCTATAAACTCGCTCACAGAAACGCTCTCGGCCAAGGCCTCGTTGATCGACGAACTGCAAGTCAGAGTGCAACGGCACGACAGTGAGGGCATATCCAAGCCGGACGTTTCGTCCGAACAAAACGTCCCTGAAATAAGCCAAGCCTTGGCGGAGAAGGAATCGAAAATTTCAGAATTGGTGTCCATCCTCGAATCCAGGAATGCATCATTCGAGGAGGAAAAATTGCAACTGCAGCAGGAGCTTGATGAGCTCCGCGCTCTGAATGACAGCAGCGGCAGCATGGAGGCCGCGGTTATCGACGTGCAAATGGAGGACGTGCAGGCGCTGCCCGGCGCCGGTTCGGTCGCCGACGGCACCACGGTCCCCGAGCTCCAGTCCCTCCTGCTGACGGCGCGGCAGGAGAAGGAGCAGCTGCATCGGAAGCTCGAGGAGGCCCTGCAGTCGCGCAAGGAGACCATCCGCAAGGCCCAGGAGAAGGACAAGCGCCACCGCGAGCAGCTGAGGCAGCAGAAGGAGGAGCACGGAGAGCTGTCGCAGAGGGCCGTCGTGCAGGCCCAGGAGCTCGACGAGCAAAACGTCAAGATCCTGGAGTTTGAGACCCAGCTGGAGGAGAAGCAGGAGATCATCTGGAGGCTGCGCTGCGAGCTGCAGGGCCACGAAGCTCGGTTCGGGGAGTTGCAAGCCTCCGCGGAACGCTCCGATGAAGATCACCGAGCCAAGGTGCTCGAGCTGCAGGCTATGGTAACGGAAAATCAGAATGCTGTGCAGAGACTGGAGAGTGAGTTGAGGAGCAGAGACGCTGACACGGAGGAGGCCTTTCACAGGATGGAGGATGAACATCAAGCTCAGGTAACGTTCTTCCAAACGCAGCTGGATGAGAAGCGGGTCACCTTCGAGGAATTTCAGAGCAAGCTGCAGGACAAAGAGAATGCGGTTGCCGAATTGAGGAGCCACCTGGAAAGGTTGGAGAGTGACCTTGACCAATTTAACGCCGAAAAGGCCAAACTTTTGGCCGAATTGAACCAAGCTCAGGACGAGCTTCGAATGAAGGAAGAGGTGAAAACTGCTTTGGAGGCAGCCTTGCAAGACCTGGAGTCGAGGCACCAGCAAGAGACGGACAGACTCCGCGAGCAGTGGCAGTGTGCTGCGGCCGAGAGCGAAAGCCTCAAGCTTGCCCTCGAGCAGGTCGGCAAAGAGAACACCACGGAGAAGCCACGGAGAAGTGACGGGCCCCGTGACACGGGGGAGCCTCTCCAAGCAGAATGGCCTATTCTTGATCAGCAGGTGGAAAGTGTTAACGTGGAAACCGAGCGGCAGCCCATGATGAGTGCAGCGATGCGATCAGCGAGCGATGACGGCGAACCGAGCACATCCGTAGACCCCGACTCACAGGAGCTCTCGCTGTTGAAATCTCAGGTGGAAATGCTGAGGGTCACCGTGGCCGAAAAAGTCGCGGAGCTCGAGCGCCTTTCTGGAGAGATCGCGGAGCAGAGTCAGACTGTGGCCGCGCTGAGGGCCACGCTGCTGGACAGAGACTCGGCCGTGGACGCGCTGGAGACCCAGCTGAGGAAGGAGCAACAGCAGCACGAGGAGGTCGTGTCGAGGCTACGGGTGGAAGCCCAGGAACTGCAGCAGAAACCGGCGCCGGAGGAAAGCCCCGACGGGGACGCCAAGAGCAAAGATATGCTCAATCGGAAACTGCAGGCTGCTCTCATCTCGAGGAAAGAGGTCATACGGGAAAACAGCGTCCTGAAAACGAGCAATGCGACGCTGTCCGAGGAGAAATCCTACTTGCTCAACAAGATTCTGTCCCTTGAAGGACGATTGGCCGACGTGAATCAGGAGCTCGAGGCTCTGTCTGAGAAACTCGCGTCGGCGCAAGAGGAGAAAGCTCAGGAGGAAAAGGGCAATGCGTTGGGTTTGGAACGCAAGCTCGCCGAGCTCAAGAAAAGCAATGAAGATCTCGTCGCGAAGGTCGGCGATCTCCAGGGAGAAAAGCAAAAGTTGATCGCGGAAGTGGATCGCATCCTTGAGGAAAACCAGAGCCTCGAGGGGTCCTGCGAGAGCCTGAAAATTATGATGGACGCCGTCACGAGAGAGAAAGACGGCATGGCGAGAGATAAAGAGGAACTGGGCAAAGTGTTGGAGGGCATGAAGCAAACGCAGGTGACCGAGGGTTCGGAGTGGCAGGCAAAACACCAGGAGCTGCGCGAGGAGTACGAGACCCTCCTGCAATCGTACGAGAACGTGAGCGGGCAGATGGAGCGGATGAAGCACCTCGTGGAGAGCGTGCGGCAGGAGAAGCAGGAGGTCCTGTCTCGGCTGAGCGCCTCCGAGACCGAAAAGCAGGGCCTCGTGAAGCAGGTTGAGGAGGCCCAGGGGGAGGGCGAGAAGCTGAAGGATAAGATGAGAAAGTTCGCCAAGACGAAGCAGCAAAAGATTCACGAGCTGGAGGAAGAGGTGGAGAGGCTGGCTCTGGAGCTGCAAGGTGTTTCTGCCGAAAGGGAGAGGACAACCTGCAAAGCCGGTATCGACGCCGAGGTCACGGAACGAGACGGGCTGCGCGGTCGGACCGACGATGAAAATCGCTCCCTGCAGGAAGCCCAGGAAGCACTGCGACGCGAATTCGACGAAAAGGAACAGGAGACCGAGTCGTTGAAACGGGAGTTGCACGAGCTCAAGCAGACGCTGGACGAGCTGAGCGGAGAACGTGAAAGGGAGCGTGACTCATCGGGAAGACACGTCGACGACAAGACTCTGCGTGCGGAAATCGACGCCCTTAAGCTGCGCGTGCAGGACCTGAGCGCAGAGCTGACGCAGAAGGACGGTCAGCTTCAGGCCGTGCTGGCTGAGAAGGCCGCACTGATTCAGAAGGTGGAGGAAGTCTCGGCACCGAGAGCAGAAGAGAGCAGGCAGATGTCCTTCGCCGAATTGCTGCAGGACGACTTCGGCAGGGAAGGGGAGAAAGAGCCAGTTATCCTTGCCGAGAAGGTGCAAATCCTCGAGGACGACAAGCAGATCTTGGAAGAAGAACTGGAAGGGGCGCAGGAAGCGTTTGGCAAAATAAAAAACGAGAAAGAGGCACTGGAAATGGAACTTGTTAACAGCAACCGGAGGCTCCAGGAAGAGTCGGAGGCGCGGCAGAGACTGCAGAGCGAAGTCGAGAAACACGAGGCCGACTTAGCCGACATGAAACGTCGGTATGACGAGCTGGAGCGCGAGAAAGGAGACCTGGAGGAGAGCTTAATGAACCAGATGGCTGAGCTGAACGGGACGATCGCAAACTACCAGGAGGACATCGCCTCGCGCGGGGAGAGAATGACGGAGCTAGAGAACGAGGCGCAGGCCTTGCAGGCGATGCTGCGCGACGCAGAGGAGGATAAGCAGCAGGTGGTGCTGGAGCGGCAGCAGACGCAGACGCGGGTGGCGCGGGAGTTCGAGGAGCGGCTTCGCTCCGCGGAGCGCGGCAGCGAGGGCACTCGGGGACGGGCCAAGGAGCTCCAGGAGCTGCTGCGCGAGAAGCAGCAGGAGCTGAGCCAATACCAGCGAGACTGCATCAAGTACCAGCAGAGGATCACCGGCCTGGAGAAGACGGTGAAAGCGCTGGAAGTCGTGCGCAACGACGTTCAGGGCGAGCTCGGCACGGCGAGGAGCAGGCTGAGCGCCGCCGCCGAGGAGAAGGCCAGGCTCGAGGCCGAGCTCTCGGAGTGCAAGGTCAACCTCGACGACACGCAGAGCGAGGTCGCGCGGGTCCTCGCCGAGAGCGACAGGCTCAAAGACGAGACGCAGAAGAAGGAGGAGCAGCTGAGAGCGCAACTCAAGCGGAGGGAAGACGACGCGGAACGCAAGGTCGCGGCTGAGCGGGAGAAGTGGCGCAAGGAGCTCCAGAGCATGCACGAGCAGCTAGAGATGCTGAGACGGGAGAAGCTGCGCTTCGAGGCGGACACGCTCGACCTGCAGGCGACGGTCAATATCAAGGACCTGGAGAACCGGCAGCTGCAGAGCAGCGTCAACGAGAGCCTGGCGCGCCTCGCCGCGTTCACCCGAAGCATGACGTCGCTGCAGGACGACCGGGACCGTGTGCTCGAGGAGACCAAGAAGTGGGAGAACCGCTTCCAGGAGTCCATCGAGCAGAAGGAGAAGGAGGTGCTGTTCAAGGAGGACCTATGTCAGAAGCTGCAGGATGAGGCGAAGAGTCTCCGCGTCCAGGTGGAGGAGCTCGGCATAAGGTCTTCGAGGCTCGAGGAGATGAACGGCGAGGTCGAGTCGAGCTACCAGAAGTTCGTGGCGGAGCACGAGCGGGAGAAGGACGATTGGATCTCGGCCGATAATGCCCTGACCGAGAAGCTCAACGAGGTGAGCAGGCTGTTCGCGCAGGCCGAAGACGAGCTGAAACAGCTCAAGGACAGGAACGACAGTCTCGTCGATGTAAGCGGAAATGCGGAGAGAGCCATGGAAGAACTGAGGGCGTCGCAGGAGCTGCTGCGAGAGGACATTCAGCAGAAGGAGAAGGAGGTGCAGAGGCTGGCGCTGGCCTGCGACGAATTACACACGGACGTGCAGAACCAACGGCAGCTCACGGAGCAGCTGGAGGGAGTCATCGCGAGGAAAGAGGAGGCCATCTCCAGGCTCCTGGTGACGAAGGAGAGCGAGGTTTCTGAAATCCTGTCCGACGCCCGGCAGCGTCACGAGCAGGAATTGCGCCAGCGAGCGGAGGAACTTGAAGTCGCCAATGAGGAGAAGTTGAAGGCCGAGAGAGACCTGCAAAAGATGGCAGACCGCCTGACGGGCATGGGAGCTAAGGTGAAAAAAGCCTACGAAGACAGGGACGGCTTTCGGCTGAAGCTCGAATCGTTCACCAAATCGATGGCTTCCCTGCAGGCCGACCGCGACAACGTTGTCTCGGAGTACAAGTCGCTGGAGGCGCTTCACCTGACCAAGATGGCCGAGAAGGACCAGTTGATCCAGGACGCGGCGTCCGAGACCAACGGCCTCCAGCAGGAGATCAGGGACCTCCTGGCGCAGGCCGACGACCTGAACGCGGAGAACGCTCGGCTGAGCGCTCAGCTCTCCCGCTACCGCGAGGACCTGGACCAGGTCCTGACCCTGAAGGACTCCCAGCGCAAGCAGCTGTTGAAGAAGCAGCTGGACAAGATCCGCGTGCTCGAGAACGAAAAGGCCGACGTGGAGAGGGAGGTGTCGCGGCTGCAGAGGGTCGCGGCCGAGAAGGAAGAGACGATCGCGTCAATTCGGGGCGACGGCGAGCAACTGTCGGCGAAGGCGGAAGGCCTCGAGATGGAGGTGGCCCGCCTGGTCGGGGAGAAAGAGCAGCTGTTGAGGGACGACCGACTCGGCGAGTTGCAGCGGCAGCTGGACTCGGCCACGGCAGAGTGCCGGCGGCTGGGAGAGGAGCTCGCTGCCGCCGAAGGCAAGGTGAAACAAGCCGAAGGCAGGCTTGTTGAAGCCCAACAGGAGGCTGACAGAAAGCTGAAGGAAGCCGAAGCCAGCTACAACAAGGTGATAACGCGTGTTCAAAGTGTCGCGTGTTTTTATCCTTCTTTGCAAGCTGTCATCCTGTATTCTTTGTGATGGGACATACATGGGCTAGAGCTGACAAGGAAGTCCGTTTACAAATGAAGCAGTAACCGTATTTTAATGGGTGAGCCGACAGTGGGTTAAATATACAGACGTGGTAATTGAGAATAAAATTAGATGTATACGATAATTGAAGCAGCTAAATTACGAAAAAATTACAATGTTTCGCTTAAAAATATAGGCCACTGTGATTATTGTGTATAATTATAACTCGACATTAATTCAATGCATGACGTAATATGGCAGGGTTTTTATAGTATATTGGCACAACGATGGCTTTGTAATTAAATTGTTAATATTTCACAAATGTTAAAAGGAAATAATTATGCAAGATGGCACCAAATACATTACACGTTCACAAGATAGCTGTTTGAAAATAGCCTACCATTTAAGACATTTTTTACTTGTGTCATTCCATCGAATGCATCTGCGAACCGTAATTGACATTAATTTGCGTGCCATTCATCATCTAGCTCTTTAGAGTTTTAAATTCATACTATTAAATTTAATATGCTTTATGCGTTTCTTTCTAGCAGCTCCTTCTTGCACTAATGGCCAAATATATTTTGACATTTGCATGGATTATGATTATTATTGACGGTAATCTATGATGGATCTGTTGCTTTTTAGTGATTGAATGTTGTTGATGGTCTTGAGTGTAATGTTTTGATGATAATGAGAGCACGATCATAATGGTGGTGATGAATGATGATGGAAATGATGACGTTGGATGAATCTTTTAATAATTACAACAAAGATAATCATCGTATTTGCAATTGAATAACAAACATTTACCTTTGCCAATCCGTTGACAACAACCTCGCCATCAGCAACTACAGGATACCTCTATCTTAAGTTGATGTTGACGCTTAACCATTGACAAATTTATTGCTAATTACGACAATCATGACAAATCGAGTAACCGCAACCGCGCGACAAACATTTACAATAGCAAGTTGAAAACCCTCGCGTTGACTGCTTCAACTGCGCGAGACATCCACGCTGAGCCGAGCCGGTCGCGCCGCCGCTCTCTGGACCCCGCAGGATCTCGCGTCTTTGCGGCACGAGAGCGGAGTGCTGCGCGTGCAGTCGGAGACGAGCGACGATCGCGTCGCCGAGCTGGTTCGCGAGCTTCAGGCCGCCGAGCTGGCCGGCGCCCAGGCCGTCCAGGAGGCCGCGCGGCTCGGGGAGCAGGGCCGCGCCCTCCGAGGGGCCCTCGCGTCGCTGCAGGCCGAACGCGACCAGCTGCAGACCGGAGCAGGCCCCGCTGAGGACGCGGGAGGACGGTCGGGCGGCCGCCGCGGGTCGCCGGAGAACGACGAGGAGCTGGCGTCGCTCAGGGCGGAACTGGCGCGGATGCGGGACGACTTGGAGAAGGTACGAGGGACGTCGACGCTTACGGACCCGAGGTTGAAAGCGTTTCGGGCGTTGGTTTTGCTGTCCCTCCATTTGTGATGTGCTGCAACAGAGTATATCCACCTCTGGCTCAAGGCTATAGATGGGAGTCGAGCTATGTCCTACGCTCGTTTTTACGAGAAAACCGTAGACTGTTTTTGTTCCACGGCCAATAAAGATAGATGTTATTGCTGTGATTGTGTAAGTGCTTATGGTTTGAATAAGCCATAAAATGAAAATATGGCACACGGTGGGTGTGTGTGCACATTGCATTTCTGGATGAGGGCCTCCTCCAGCCACGTGGATTGTTGGTGTTTTGTTATACCCGGGCCAATCATTATAGGTTTGTGATTTTGGAATGCATAGAAGTAGGTGCAAATAAGTTCAGCACAACTATGAATATTTCCAGTATCACGCATAGGGCAGGGCCGGCCCAGAGTTCCACAGTGCATTAAGTCTTGTGCCAACACTTATTTATGTATGTACTGTTGTAGGTTTTCATGGCTCGATGTTTGAGAATTGCTCACCATAGCTGTTCTTTATTATTTAAGTACGGCCCCCCATCTTTGATGAATCAAGTAACTCCCGTGGCACGTGTCGCTAAAGCTAGCCACGTCAGAACCCCGGCTCGCCGCCAGTTCTTCATCGCAGACATAATACGACGGTTGCCCCGCAGGCGCTCGACGACAACGAGGGCCTTGCCGGCGAGCTGGCCGCTCTCCGCTCCGAGGAGTCCATCCTCCTCCCGGAGTCTCGCGTCGACGAGGAAGAAGAGCCGGTGCGGGCGGTAACGGCGCGCGCCGAGGCTGCCGCTCCGAGGGAGCCGCGCAGGATGGAGGAGAGGAGGCTGGGCGCGGCGGCGGTGGCGTCGGCGCCGGAGCAGAGCCAGGCCGAGGTGCAGAGCTTGCGGAACGCGCTGGCAGCGCTGCAGGACGATCACGACCGGCTGGTAAGCGGAGGACGAGCTTGGCGTGTGTGCGCGCGTACACACGCCAAGCGTGAAAAGTAAATGGATTTCGCGGTACTGCCCTCTGGTTGCGTTGTACTGAATTTACGGCTCGACGCGTGACAGTTGCTCTCCGTAGCCATTCTTTCGGGATAGTCGTGTCGAGTGGTCCTAACGGATTAATAACACCAACAATTACCCCGACTGTTTGCAATTCATGCACTCGAGAAAATATTTGTTTAAATCCTACTTGTAACCCTCGCAATGCTTTGCAAACACACGCGTGCTCCTGTCACCCTTGTCCCTCCTGCGTGTGCCCTGTGCCCCCCGTCCGGCGATTGAACACAGCTGGGGGAGCTGCGTGGCCTGCGCGAGCAGTACGTGCGCATCGGCGAGGAGAGCAGCGACATCCCGCGCCTGAGGGCCGAGATTCTCGACCTGAAGCAGCAGGCGACGACGGCGCATCATGCGCTGCAGGACACGCACCGAGAGGAGGTGTCTCTCCTGCAGGTGCAGGTGTCGCACATGCGGTGAGTGACCGTGAGCGAAACGCTCGCGTGCAAGCCGTGTTTGTGTAGTACGAGAGTCTGGTTTGGCCACTTGCGGTGTTTATTAGATACACGATTGGGTCAGTGGCATTGCTATCGAGTGTGCAGGTGGTGCAATTGCACCGGGGCTCACGGGCCGGAGGGGCCCAGGCACAGACGGCTCGAGTTAATTCCTTGCTCCAGGGCCGTGTTGACCCATGCTATGATTGACTGGTTCTTGTATTAATAAAAATGGCTTTTACAGTGGATCTGTAACCGCCTAGGCCAGATTTGTGTTGACCTATAGATGGCCATGATAATGAAGAGCCTACAGCTAATTGGCGAGATCCTCTGCAGAGTTATCATGTGACACGACCGGCCAATAGGAACTTTGTG
>JAZEWU010000027.1:5216800-5228647 GCA_036362915.1 Geotria australis | reverse complement strand
CGGTATGGACAATCGCATGCATACAAATGAATGATTTCTTCTAGAAAATTTGATGGAAATTAAACGCGAACATTACATTAATGGTAATGGGACACATTATGGAGTAATTGAAACATTACAAACGGGAATTTAAACCTTCATCAAATCATGACTCTGAATCGTGGAAATCCATCACATTCTGAAGGAACGGCACTACGGCTGGATGCACAGATTTTGTCAAAACTCAACGTGTCCGTCGTTTCAGGTTGGACAACGAAGCGTTGCTGACGGAAAACCATGCGATGAAGGAGCAGTTTTTGGCAACGCTTGGCGACAGAGACGCACGCATCCTCGAGCTGCAGAGGTTTTGCCAAGAGCTCAGGTCTCAGAGCGCCGGACCGGGCCAGAATCTCACCACGGGAAAGGTATCGCCTCAACAACCACATCATGCCTGTGGATCAAATGGGGGCCTTGTATTTTGGTCATATATTGGTGCACGTTGTATCGACGATTCAACTTTTTAGAAAGTTTATCGTTATGTACGGATATCGCATCGCCGAGCCGTAGAGGTTTTGCCAAGAGCTCCGGACTTTTGTGTTAATTATTCAGACATCCATTGTCAGAAACCGCTTAATCCTGGACAGGGTCGCGGTGAGCAGGAGCCTATCCCGGAAAACACAGGGCGCAAGGCAGGGCTAGACGCCAGTCCATCACAGGGCATGTCTTAATTATACAATATACATTTAGTAGTAGTTTAATCGTAGATACACAACGCAGTGCCTACTATAACTATGAACATACAATAGAGGTAACAATTACAGACATCTTCTCAACTGCCTTGATATAAGCACAGAACATAGAATATCGATGTTCACAGATCAAATCCATAACGTGAAATGTTAGTGAAAATGTGAGTTAAATATATTGTCTACAGTCTCACTGCCATCCGCTTGCTCTCGCCCTCCCTACAGGCGGCCGATGGAGACAGCCCTGCGCCGGAGGAGGTGCTGCGGCTACAGGCGGAGCTGCAGCGGTGCCTGCAGGAGCTGCACCAGAAGGAGCTGCGCTGGCAGCAGCTCAACAGCAAAGTGCGTCCTTCTGCAGTCCGGGTCTTGTGCACGCCAGAGATAACCGGGACTTGCTCCTCTGATGCGCAGAATTTGGTGGAAGCCCGGGTTAATTGTGGCGACTGGCGGCTCAGCCTGCTAAAGCAGTGACGGGTAGTTATTCTGGAAACAGCGGGGTGCGGTAGGTTCCCCGCAAGCTTTATTGAAGTTGGCACAACGTTCCTAATTTCTCTTAGCCGTTTGATCCACGAGCGCTTTAAAACTATATTAAGCCGGAGGTGAAGCGGATGCTGGAGAAAAGTTAAAAGGCAGGCGCCAGGTTTATTTTTTCGTAAATGAGAGTGCGATGCCGAGCGAAACGCTCGAGGGATCGAGACCTGTCGGAAATTGGGCCACTTTGGTAATGAATGCGATCGCAAAATATTGTCAGACGTAGGACAAAGATAAACATTGATCGAGATGTTGTGAACGTACTTCGCAATGCTGCTCAGTGTCGGTCGATGGAGACAAGCATTGTAAACATGGTACCACACAAGTACGACAAAACAATGCATTTTTCCACATTGCCCCGATGCAGTCCACCCGATAATCCACATTAAATCGGCTCCCGATTCTCACCACAGTTGCTGTTGGCGGTGGAGGAGCGCAACGTCCTGGCCGGGCAGCTCAAGTCGCGCTCGCTGTCACTGCGCGACGCTCAGCAGCGGCTCGGCGACGTGCAGAGCCGCTACCGCAGCCTGGAGAGCGAGTGCCAAACCCTGCGCCACTCGCTGAACCACGGGGACAACGTGAGGCTCCAGTACCCGTTAACTTGCGTTTGCGTCTCACGATCCCTCTGTAGCAGAGACCGAAGGCTGTCTGGTGCGGGCCGATCGGTTTTGAGGACAGTGAGTGCGTTATCGAGGCATATTGTATGCAAGTTCTGTGACAAGCATGTGGGATTGTTGCAAACTTGACGCCTTGTAAAAAGTGTCATGTGTCTATTTGGTGTTTGAACGTCTTAGTACCTCTTATTGCCGGAAAAGGTGAAACTTCCTTTCTTTTGTATCATGTGTATAGTACTGGCAAATAGGTCCTCATAGTTGTACACTGTTGCCAAGACAGTCTTAATGTTTTATGGGGAACAGACTATTGCGTTCTTTCGTTTAATAAAAAGCGCATATGTGCGTGCCAACTTGGCAAATGTGCAGTACAACTAATGCAACTTATTGGGAATTTTACTTTTAAGATGTCTCAATAGGTGGCCTTCATTACAGACTGACAGAGAGAGCTAATGCATAAATCCTGTAAAGCCTGCCAGAGGCTGTGCTGATGGTGATGTGTGTACACAGGGCAAGGGAGAAGGGGAGGAGGAGGTTCCACCGGGAGCGCCGCAGGAGCGAGCAAGCACTCGTCTCGAGGTCGACCCGTCGGAGGTGGCAGAACTCCAGCGCAGGTTAGCGGGACGACGCTGGGTTTACAGACACCGCTCACGGTCACGCGCCAGTAGGGGGTCTCGCAGCATAATTTATTCACCGCCCCACAACAATTTGACGATGTTGTGATTTGGGTGTCGATTCGATTTTCGGTATCAATTGTGTCTAGCTGGCGTTTCATTCGTTCTTTGTCATTTAATTAATGAGCCTACGTGTAACGTCATCATCTCATCTGAATGTTATTTGCATAGTCATCAAGGAAATGTTGCTGGCCATTAGTTTTGAAACAAGGTGATGAGGTCACATGAGTTGCCATGATTTATTTTTTATTCTTGCCAGTGCTATGTTATATATTTCTATACTATATTTAGAGCACCTCCTTCCATGCTGTGCACGCACGTCTGGACATTTATTGTTTGCGACTCCAGACTGACCGAGACGGAACAGCTTCACGACGTGTCGCATCAAGAGCGCTCTCGTTTGGAGGAGAGCCTTAACGAGGAGCGTGAGAGGCGCGTGGCAGCAGAGGAGGCCCTGGTTGAGCTGGAGGAGAAGATGAACCGGTACAGACCGTGTTTAGTGAACGCCTCACTTAATGTCCTTTATTGCCTCCGACCAAATAACGCAAAATGCACCAGATCACATTTCGGAAGCTAAGCAGATTTGTCCGCTTTTTTGCGAGGCCTCGGCCAAATGGCGTGTCTTTGACTTAATCTGTGTCCCCTCTATCCAATTTTGAGCTTTGTTCTTCATTTCGCTGTACAGACCCGATTACTTGAAGTCGTCGAGCGTAATTTTTGTATCATCAGTAACAATCGTCGCATTTCGAGTGCCTTTTCATTTTGTTTGTGTACATCGTTTGGCAGGCTGGAGACAGCACCCAGGCCTGCCGTGGCCACGCCTCCTCTCCACGAGCACAGCATCATGATGGACTCGGACGACGAGAGGGAAGCGCTCATCATCAACCCTCGAGAGCACCACATTGTGCGCAAGGTAGCGTTGAAACAAAGTGTTAAAACTCACTACCGCTGTCACCAACACTGCAGTGCACAATAAATTACAAACAACATGCCGTCACTGTACACGGGAATACGTACACACACCGATCGTATCTTGATATTAATCGACACTCGAATTCAGAGTAGAATGACAGCTGCCTGGAATATTAGCCATCTATATTTTTTAGAATTCTTCTCTGAAGATGGGCCATCGGTAAAATTGTTAGGCTATTGGTTAAATGTATGTTATATGCAGAGTTAATGGTGAAAACGGTGAGTGTACTTGATTTTGGTTGTATACCATTGACCGTGCAGTTTCTTATTTATTTTAAAACAAAATGTTTCCATTTAGTCATCCAGTGTGCAATAGCCAAAGGATATACTTTGACACTTTATCAAAAATTGCTAAACAAATGCCATTCCTCTTTCTTTGCCAATGTTTTTGATGTAGAGGTTGCCACCAATGACAACACAGATGAAAAAGATCGTACATTTGTATGACCATTCAGTTGAGCTGGTTCAGTCGTGATGCAAATTTATCACGTCCACATAACGGCGTCTGAAACACATTATTCTCGTGATATTCTTGACTGAAAAATTGCCTTCTGACAACAACACAACTGCATGCCAACATCCACTCCTCCACTCCGGCAGTGAGATCACGGCGCATTTTTGACACTCGCAGCAAAACCATGACCATTTTGTGGACAATTATTTTCCCAAGCCTTCTTGTTTCACCAAGGAAAAAAAATGCAAATGGTTATGACTCACCCCCCCCCCACGCATTTCTCCGATCTGTCACAAATCATTTTCACAAACCATTTGCTCTTTTCCATTCTAAGTGTTTTTCCACTTTACTTGTATTGTCTATCTCAAACCTTATTTCTGGGTTTCTTTTCCATTACATGTTTTTTCCACTAGAAGGATACATTGTGAATTGCTCTTAAAGGCTGCTTTTTCTGGAAAGCCGTGTCGAGCGTTCCTCCTCTTTCATTGACGACATCCCAAGTTGGAGGCACCATCTGATGGACAGGAGAAACGCTCGGATACAGATATCCTGAAAGAGCAGCTCTTACGAGAAATTCTCAAACATCAAGGCGTGAATACCTATGTCAATGCAAAGATACATTCTGGGAGTGTGGCACATAATGGTCGGGCGTCTTGTGTTTCATCTTGGCAGCTGTGAGATATCTGGCGGTGTGGCACTTTACACTACCTCGGGCAGGACCTTCTTTTCGCGAGGTGCAGGTGTTGCCACTGCATCACCCTGCCGTTTCTGCCATCCTGACCGATCCACGGTAGGCGGGTTGCCCAACGCAGGTTTGCGTTGTGTAACACACGGCCCGTTTTTTCCCCCGTTTCTTCTCCGCAGATGCGAGGAGGAGGGTGGTGGTGCCGCCGCTGGATGGGAGGTCGTGCCGCCTACTGCTCGCGGTTACTGCGGTCGCGGCCGCTGGCTCGCGTTGCGCTCCTTGGTTACCTTATCGCGCTACACGTCGCTGTGCTCGTCTGCTACCTCGGCCTCCTGTGAGGCGGGAGTCATAGTCCCGCCGGCCATGTGGCCGGCTAGCTTGTCTGCCTGCACCAAGCACGGCAGCCCAGGTTTGGACTTCAGGCAGCCTGTCTCACACGCTTGGCGCAAAGTAGGCAGGGTGCGCTTCAGTCAATGAAAACTGTATTTATAATGTCGAGTCCTTTACTCGCCCAAGATAACCTCATCTCAGTTGCGCTGGTTTTAGTCGGGAAGGTTGGCCCATTTTCTGTATTTCCGTGGAAAATGGACAATGGCACTAAAGTGTTGGAGATTTCATCAGGAAAAATAGATTATAATAGCTGGGACACGTTTCAAGGATGGAGGAGATTGTTACCAAGGCAGGTGTTAGCAGTACCCAGACATTGGTGAGATGCTGAAAGCACAGGCTTTATAGGTCAAATGTTGATTGTAACAACAGGATCCGGTGAAAGGAAGCAGTGGCAAGTGTGGCATTAACGGCTTTGGCCATGATGCACCTGAACATAGACCTGAATAATGCGCTCTGCAAAATGAACTGCAAATGTACCAAAATAAGCTACACCAGAGCATGCGATTGTCAGACAGTTGCTTATAACCGAAGCAAAAGTCTTATCAAAAAATGCATCCATGTAAAACAGGGGTGAAATTAGCTTTAATTTTATTTGTCAAGACCAGTCTTCTTCAAATAAAAGAGATCCTCTTTAAAGACCAGAGGAAATTTAAGAGATCATAAGTTTGGGTACTGTATTTATTTTGGTAACGTTATGGGCAGTTTTATCTTGGTCATATTTTTATTTTGTATTGCAAAGAGACAGTTTTGAAAGATCGTCTTAGGACAAAAACCCCATTTAGTTTCAACAGGACAAATGCATGAGCTCCATGAAAAAATGAAAAACATTTGACGGTTGCTTATACAGACCACAAGTCCAGTTGTAAAATATATCTGTTTTTTGGATTTATGACAGGTGTAGATATTTTTGTGGACCTTTGTGGGAGGTGCATTATGTGATAAGGTACATGTACAGTCCTCCCAGCAAACTGCAATGCTTTACCCTCCTAGAGTTTATCAAATGGTGTGTTATGGGATTTGAACGTGTAAGAAATAAGGGCGGTTTCCATGGGGTAATTGTAACGTTTCTGTATAAAAGAGGTTGAAACTATTGAAAACCTAAAAGTGCAATTCTCTTGGAGTATTTGTTTATATCTTTATTATTTAAAATGCTATCAGATTGGACACTGATTCTCTTTTGGTGCAGGTGGATTTAAAATGTTGTTATCTCACTACAATCATAGCTGTTACAGTGTGGGTTGGTTTTTCTCCTCATGCTCTTTAAAACACAATAAAACTGCTTTATAATGGGACAACGGTGGTGAAATGTTAAAATGCGCGCTAGACCGATCGTTGTGTTGTAACACTGAGAGATGGCGATGGTTTGGGGAGGCATTCATCCAGCATCATGGTATGCAAACTATATGCTCATTACATTCAGAATGGAAAGAATAAAGTTGTACAAATGAGAAATACGTAGTAAAAATTAGACAAAAGGGAATTCATCAAAATCTCACGACCCCCAAATCATAATGGTTGATTGAATCACTGTAGGGGTTAATCTTTACATGCACGTGTGGAAAAAAATCTACTAACGAACACCTTGGTAATCACGTACCAATTTCCACATAAATCCACATTAACTATTCTACTATAAGAACCAATTTAATTGGCTGCAACTCCAAAAGAGATTAACTTGAACCTTACTATGAATTCTCCAAACTTCAGTTAGTGTGGATTAAAAGTCAAGGATATTCAATTAATGCACAGGGAAGGCCACCACTTTGAGCTTTGAATTTGCACATTGAGCCACCCAGACCAATTTGTTTAACGTACAGGGGGCAAAGTGTTGTTCAAACGTGGTGGTAATGTGCAGTAATGAGCTGCTGTGTTGAAAGAAAATCCATAAATGAAGTACGTGCCAGCAACTTCAGTTCTTTTATTGTATTTTCTCACGTTAGCTATTCCCTCAGAAATAAGTTATTAGCAAGTACACATTTTTAGTTCTGATTTTAATCAAAGCAATGGAATTCGTGAACCCAGATGTGTTTACAAAATGATGACAAAGCTTAGTTTATTTTACATATAACTCAACTATGTAATGTTTAGTACCCTTTAAAATTAACTGTCGCATAATCCTTTCACAACATTTAAATTGGTCACAAATTTGGATATTATGCATTGCATTATTTTCCCCCATGAAATAACATTGACAGTTGCTTAAATAACGATGCAGATTATTATGTTTACAAAAATACAGTACATTCAAAATAACAGCCATATGAAAATACAGCACCTTAAAAAAGCTTAACATCTTTCAGAATACTACAGTGATTACACTAGTAAGGCTCACGTTTCACTCCCAGTGGAGGACTCTTGACATTGCAAGGCCTCCATGTCACGTTGAAATCTATGTGCTTGAAGCAGGCTCCACAAATATACCCCACATCCAAAATGTAGATCAGTATTTAAATCTACACAAAGCTTACTAAGCAAGCACACTAGATAGTTTTCCTTCACAGCATTCGAGTCAAACTGCCAGACCTTAAATGAGGGCGTTTCCAATTCCAGTTGTCGTAAACCCACCACAATCTACTTTTGCTTGCTTACCAGTCTCCTCCATTCAAATACAAATGACAGTAAGTCGATATAAACCTCACCTCGTGGCTGATAAATGGTATTACCAACGAGTGTTAACACTAATCATCAGGCGAATAGCAATCATCAGATTAATTTGAATCGGCGCCCTCTTGTCACATGGAGGGCACACACGTACGACCTCTAGCATAATTTCAGTCATATGGGACAAACAGGATTTTATTTATAATCCGCATTCTCAACAATGTAGTGGAACGTGTTTGTTTATCATCCGGCCTATGCAACATGTAATTACCTATGTTGTAACTGAATGAAGAGGATTGGAAAATGTGGAAAGGCAGACGTTGGTTGGTTGCGAGGACTGGATTTTTGTAAACCCGACCTTAAAGTATCCTCGAAACAACACTCGAGGTAGTTGTAATCGTCAAGAGTAATGTTATATTAGCTGATGAGTTTGAGAGGTGGCATATTGGCACTATAAATAATGACATTGAATCCTTTGAATGAGTCCTAACGTTCCTTACCAGTCTACCGCTCCAAAGTGAGACTGCACACTTGGCTGCTGCAATTGTGGCCATACCGAATCTGCTGCACACCAGAAAATTAGAGTGAAAAGACTGCAGTTCTGAACATTAATTAAAATATTCTTGGGGGGTGTGGCGCTGCAGTAGGTTATCGCATTGCGCCAAGAATCCAACAATCTGTTTTCAATGTTTGGCCATGCTTAACATCCTTGGTGAATGATATCCAAACAGGTTCCTGGTGCACCTTCACTTCACCAACCCTCGGTGACCAGCATGGTGAAGCATACTGAAACAACCCTCATGACTTACATGACAATGCCTTCATCTAGCAGTGGTTTACAAAGGGCTGTAAATTATAATTTTACTATAGATGTACAGCTTGTACACATGCATCGACCACAAAACCCTGCAGGCAAACGTATCGTGCAAGAATTTTACTCAACATTGTTAAGGTGAGTAAGCAACCTGTGTACATACCCTCGCACATGTAAACCATGCAAATGTAATGGCAAGGATGTGTACAGCACTGTTAACATGACAAATGCCATTTCATTCATGAAAACGTGAAGTGTAAAGCTAAGCTGCCTTTTATAAAGTACACAAATAGGTTTAGCAAGTCCGTTGCAAAGCTGTCATTGCGGGTATGTGGGTGTGATGAATGCATTTGGCAAGTTTACTAGGTGTGTGGATTAACCTTACTTGTGAAACTACTGTTGACGTGAAAAGGGTGGCTAAGTTTAATGAAGGCTCTTTGGGAATTTCCGAAGCAGAATCATAAAAATGTACTCATGCCATGGTATGATTGCTAGATATATTACATAACTTAAAAGGCGATTGTTTACACTTTTTTTTAAATACGCGAAGCTTCGAGAAATCGTCACTGCAAGGTTACGTACGGCTTTATGCAATACCTTTGTAGATGTATAAAATACGTTTGAAAAGTATACTGAGAACTTATACTGTCTGAGAGAATGTTGATGAAAGTCTACTGATGGCTCATGTGCTTATACTGCATTTGCAAGTGTGCTTTTCCTAACACAACCCATAAGGAAACTGCACTGTGTGATTCTGCATTAAATAATCGTGTTTACTTTCACAATGGTAAACATTTTTGACTTGTTTAAACACCACTAGCATTCGTAATTACAGCGTCGCCTTAAGCAATACGAGTTTACAAATGGATCTCCGTCGTAAAAACACTATGTGCTAACCTGCGTGTTTCGTTAAACATCTCTCTCAATGTGAGCTTGGCTCAGCCCCGTGCATTTTTCTAAACATCACACCACTCGGTACACGTTCAACCTTATAGGTCCGCCTGCTGCGCCTGCTGCTCCTGTTGAAGGGCTTCGAGGCGGTGGAACAGGGCGGCGCTGAACGCCTGCCGATAAGCCGGGCTCACTGTGTCGAGCAGCGAGTAGATGGTCTCATGGGGCTGTCCATCCAAGCTCTCGTCCACCAGGTCAAACGCGTGAGACACGATCTGGGTAGCACAGGAGACAAAGCGGGGGTGGCCAGGGAGAGACTGGAATCTCAGTGCAGTCATGAGTAACATCACGCGCCCTATTGTGTTTTATGCCCGTTGTAAACCATCTGCAATTATTTAGAACTCTTTGTCAAGCCACTGCTGGATGAAGGCCTCTGTCATGTGGATCGTAGGGATTAACTGACCACCCTGGTTACTTGGGGTTGATGAAGGTGAGTGGATGTGAGAGCAGAGAAGTGCGGTCTAACAACAGATTGTGCAGCATTGCCCACCATATAATCCCGCAGTATGCCATGCACGATGGCTGCCCATCGATGCATTATCTAGAACCAAAACAAGTTTATGGTGATTTGTTCATAGGCTATATAGATTCAGCTGGTTGTTATTCAGGACATGTATACCACGTTTACAATCGCACATCCGAGCCAAGCCAGCACCAGGCCTTCCTTCACTGGCTATTTTCAGTTTCACGACCTTTCAGTGTATTCGAAGCAGCTTTAATCCTTTCATTTTTGTTGCTTTGGTTTTTATTGGTTGTTTTCTCTTTCGCTATTCAGCGCTTTGTGACCCTCGGGTGAAAGGCGCTATATAAAATGCTATTATTATTACCAACCTGGCACAAAATCATGATACGCTGGCCTAACGAGACATCTGAATCTGGCACTGGGACAATCATGACCAGGCACAGGTTCATTGAATGTTAAGACTGCAGGACATAACCAGCTTCTGCAGTGGAACAACAGCTTGGCACTTGCCTGGTCTGCACCAGGCTGGCTTGTCTCTGCCCCTACGAGAAAATATATACGAAACGAAATATGGTCGGGAGTACAGGCAGACCTTGAGGCCCATGTCAGAGAGCTCCACACAGTAGCGCTGCCCCTCCTTGGTCTCCAGGTTGATGTAGGCGAGATACTCGGAGCTGGGCAGCGTTCGCGACAGTGCCATGGCGCGCACAGCGAACACCACGTCGTTGATGATGGCGTCGGCCTCTATGCGCATGTCCTTGCACTCCGTCTCCCAGTCGTCCCCGTCCATCCCGGATGCGACCTCTTTCCTGTCGAGACAAGAGCAGGGATGTGCAGCGTTAGCACAGGTAAGTGGTCTTCTTCTTTGCGATTCTTCGAAGCACGATGGCTAGCTTCTGGACATTGTTGTCTTTCAGCTTAAAGGTGCAGTGACACCTGTTGCGGTGTGCGACCCATTGATTGAGAATGGCGAAAACGGGATCTTTGTGGTTAAGTATACAGTACACACAAACAGCACGCGTAGGCAACAGAATAATGCACTGCATTCACACTGCATATGACGATACACACGTTACAAGTGAGTACGGAAGTACTGTACCATACAATACTGTAGCTATATACGCTCCATCTTGACAAACCCGCACAGACCAGGATGGTGAAGTATGGTCAAACAGACCCGTGCCGACGTGAGAACCCCCCCCCCAAATCCATCAGTGATTTCCCCACCTATAGCTGCACAAGGTATACTTAATAGACCGCTACAGCTACCAGGGTGTAAACACAACGCACACGGTGCGATTTAATGTAAACAACGGAATTCCAATACAGTAGCCGTACAGTGTATGATAACAATACCACCACTACCACGCTAACGGCGCACACAACACATCACAATGTTCATCTACAACGGTAGGAACGTTGACAATGCGAATAATACAACAGGATAATACCGTAATCAATAATAATAAGTGTAAACAATCTCACCGCGTCTGCTCCGTGTGTGTATCCTCCGCTCAAGATGTCACGGCTCGCGCCTCGCTGCGCATGCGCGGCTGTCCCACAATTAAATAAAATTGAGTTGTGCTCATTTGCATGACAACTATTACCGCATCTGAGTTTCATCAGGCGTAGGTTAAAACTACCAGCATGGCCTACGCACACACGAAAACCTGTTATGATTTATAGTTTCAAAATAAATAATGCTATGTGCCAGTAGTGCTTGAATGCACTTAGCAGTCCAACTTAAGCACTGCACGAAATCTAAAGGGAACTTGAAGGTATTGCTCAAGTGGTCTAGGAAATCTGACATCTTTGGCGGTAATGCTGAAGCGCTGTATGCAATCTATAGCGAATTTAGGGACGTTAACTCAAGCGCGCTAGGAAATTTAATAAGAGTTTAAGGTCCATATTTAAGTGATGCACGGAATGTAAAGGGAACTCGGAGATGTGACCTATTCGCTCTGGGAAATGTAGCA
>JAZEWU010000027.1:5197372-5216687 GCA_036362915.1 Geotria australis | reverse complement strand
CTTCTCCACATTCACAGGTGGTTGGGCCGGTCTTGTAGCGAATTTAGGGACGTTAACTCAAGCGCGCTAGGAAATCTAATAAGAGTTGAAGGTCCATATTTAAGTGATGCACGGAATGTAAAGGGAACTCAGAGATGTCACCTAACCGCTCTGGGAAATGTAACAGGAGTCGAGCGGTCACGTTTAAGCGATGCACGGAATCTAAAAGGAACTCGGAGATGTGACCTATTCGCTCTGGGAAATGTAGCAGGAGTTGAGGGGTCACGTTTAAGCGATGCACGGGTTCTAAAAGGAACTCGGAGATGTGACTTAACCGCTCTGGGAAACCTAATACGAGTTGGCCGGTCGTGTCTAAGCACTCCACGGAATTCAACAGCTCGATAAGGTCTGCTTTGCACGGTCACGCTTCGGGCAAAGGGCGTAGGCAGCTAGTACCGGTATTCCATACAAGAATTCAGTACACATATTTAAATAAACACACAGAGACAAGAGGGGCTAAAAGTAAGGACTAAGCAGTCGAGACAGCTAACCTTTAAGGTGAGTTGTAATGTCAAAGCCACCGTGCTTGTTGCTGTGGAGTAATTTATGATTGATGGATTGATTGTTGTCTAACGTGTTGTGTTATCTCTGAGTGATACGTTTTATTATGTTAACGAGTTCCGCTAGACCATACTTTGCTTAAGAATGCGCTTCCGTATTACTGTATGTTGGAATTAGATAATAATAATAATAATTCAATTTATATAGCGCCTTTCACCCGAGGGTCACAAAGCGCTGCACAAGGGCCGCGAAGAGGACGGATAAGTTGAACTTGTTGGCAACAACTGTCTAATTCAGTGTGGGAGATGAAGTTTAATATCTAACGGAAGGTTAGTGTGCCGTGTTGTGATGTTTCTTTGAATCAAGGTGGAGCGGTGGCGCAGTGGTTGCCGCACTTACAATTAGGTCTTGCAATCCGAGTTCGATTCCCTGCCACGGTTAAACCTAGTGGCCACTCGCCCTTCTCAAACACGCACAGACCATTGTGGTGAAGTATGACCGAACGACTCTCGTGACCAAAAGGCATGGTGAAGGCTTTCTTCCAGCAGTGTATTTATAAAGGGATATACGGGACTGTAGTTGTCAATACTTGACACCCGTACAGGACACACGTATAATTGCACACAAGCACGTAACTGAATTGGATGGATGATGTACATCTCCTTGGTCAGTCCACTGCTGGATGAAGTCATCCCGACGCCTTGTTGGTCATGATTGACCTACTTGACCTTATTGGTCAGCGTGAGTGGGTACAGACGTATGGTTATCTTATATCATCATTATTATTGTGAGAATCCGCGTAATCCTTCAAGGGTTGCGGTGAGTCGTAGCCTATCCCGGTAAACACAGGGAGCAACGGAGGGTCATACCCAGGATGGGACACCAGCCAGCAGGCCAATTAACCTATGCAGCAGCATGTATTTGGACTGTGGGAGGAAACCGGAGTGCCCGACAAAACCCCACGCTTATATGTCTTATAAATCTAGTAATGACGTGTGGCTGGGAGATAATGCTATTCGTTCATTATCGGTCCCTGTAGAGTGTAGAGGGTCGCGGTGAAGCCGGAGCCTATCCCAGCCCACACAGGGCGCAAGGCAGGGCTATACCTAGGACAGGATGCCAAGTCCATCCGCAGGGCACCGGGACAATTTAGTCAGGTCAACGGTAGCTAGGCAGCGTGTCTTTTGCAATTTTAACTAATTACGCGTGTACAAATATAGCAGGCTTATTATCGTTGTAATTACTCCATGTCCACGTTACTGACTTCAGATATAGGTGGACTATCACACGAGGGGCGATGTGTGTGGCGTTATGTTTGTGGTGAACGCGGGAATGCTTCTTGTCTGGCGCAGCAGCAGGAGGATGTGGAAATCAGCGACAGGACACAAGGTGTCCGCACCGAAGGTGGAGGCAGGGGGCGATGACTGGGAGACCGACCCCGACTTTGAGGTTAGGATGGCCACTACTCACATTACGAGGCCGAGCTGAAAGACAACGATGTCCAAAAGCTAACCATCGCGCTTCGAAGAATCGCAAAGAAGAAGAAGACCTCATTGTGTACATGTGCAGCAGCCCCCCTGTGTCTATGAATCCACCGCTGCATGAGGCTCAACGTGTGTGTGGGTCATTTGAACATACCTCACCACGCTGATCATTGCGGGTTGGTGAAAGCGGGCAGCGTAGACGGGGCATGTTCGGCATTGCAACGATGAATTTTGCTGCCCAGAAAGTTTGCTGACAATGTAACCCTCTCTGTAATAAGCTATAAGCAAGCTATAATGCCTGTTTTATGTGGTTGTGCCCACCCATCCAAGCACTATCCGTGCTCCAACCTGCTTACTCTCAGATCTGATGGTCTCCCTGGAGACTAAATTACCCATGACGCACCCAGTCTCTTAATTAACCATTATTATGCATGACGCCGATTATTTTTTTCCAGCACGGAACATTAATCTGTTATCGCCGATTAAATATATCCGAGGACAAAATCCGTGTTGGAAAACATTACATGATCCATGCAAAAGTATGGTGATTAAAAACTATATAAATATGGCCTGCTGCCACCGCGACTCTCACCAGGACAAGTGGATATTGTTCATATTATGTGAATGGCTATTGAGACATTATGTGAATGATGATGATGATGCTTGTGGCGATGGGGGTGCAGAATGATGTTACAGAGAAGGAACAGCGCTGGGGAGCGAAGACCGTGGAGGGATCTGGACGTCAAGGACACATCAGGTGATTGAAGACAAAACATCACATACCTTGTGTTTACCATGTCCTGAGATAACACCTAATGTATCTCCATGTATCTATGCTTGCAAAGTCCCAATTCTTAGGTTGCACCTCTGCGTTCGTCTCGATGTTATTAGTGAAAGAGTACTGTATGTTTGTTTAATCCCTTTAGTACTGTGTGTGTCCGAGCGCTGTGTGTCACGGTACAACCCGAAATCACACCACGGATATATTACGTTCGAAATCTTCTCATTTTAAATTGTGTTTGGTTATGTGACTAAACTTGGTCTGTTAACGGTACAATGGATTACAGATATTACGAAGAAAGTTTCCATAAGTAACAAGAGCGTGCGTTAATCGCAAGACCAAGTGAAGAAGTCTGCGTACATGTGGTGTTTGACGTTATGAAATTGTTTTTTTTTACAAACGGGGAAACGCAGAGCCACATTGAGGAAGTTAAATATAGGGTCTCTGCCAACTGTTTCCTGTGGCAGGATGCTGGCACCATGTGACGGCCAGGCCCTTCCTGTTACAAAAGGTTTGCTCCATGTGCAGGTTTTCGTACGACTCTTGACTACTAAGGTGTCCTGTGGGAACAATTGGTATTGTCTGGGGGCAAAAGTCAAGGGTGCATGCACATTGTGGCTGTGAGCCAGAAGGATTTCGAACATGTACACACTGCCCTAGGGATGTGAGGTGAAACATGAATTGGCAGCATGTGACCAAATCATCTGGAATCTGCCCAATCTGGTCAGAGCCAAGCAGGACGAGCCTGGAAGGTGCTTGATTAGGTGACCTCCAAGCAAGCCAGGTTGTCATAGGTGTGCTTTGTGGCAGTAAGGGGAGGGCAGAACAGCAAAATATTTTTTATCGTACTTTGCTCACACATCAACACTGTCTGCTTTTAACAAACGAAGTTATGGTTTTCTCAGGATTATCGGGGTGCAATGCAAGTGCCTAAAGCCCAACGAGCCAACCTGAGGCATCCAAAATATATGTACTCTGTGTGACATTGTAACGCCAAACACGCCACACACACACAAAAGTAATGCTATGATACCAGGACCGTCATGGGAGGAAGCATATTTCAGTACAGGAAGAGAACTACAGTACATGTAAATGCATTGTCTTGGGTGGTGTAAACGCGGAACTGTTAATATTCCGGAAAACCTACATATTTCTGCGTCAAAACGAGGGATATTCCTGGAAAAATTAGGACAGGTGGCAACCCTGCTTGTGACCCACGCAGCATGAGGAGGCCCTCATCCAGCAATAGTTTGACAAAAAAATGTGCTGCACGTGTGCATGAACGTGCGACTGTTGCTGCACTGTTTGTCCTGCAGCTTGGATAAGCTCCGTCAGAATGTGTCCAACGAGCACCAGGCCATCAAAGTGAGCGAGTTGAAGGCCGGACCCAAGGCGTCGCACGGCTATGGTGGGAAGTTCGGTGTGGAGCATGACCGTATGGACAAGGTACGATGGGCCGCAGTAGATGAGCACCCACCCTGAAAATCTCACAACGGTGTCTTCTGACATGCCACCGATGGATTGGCTGTATTACTAACCTGGCTACAGGAAGCGTCGAATAAACTTGGCTGTATCTTCCATGCCAAAGCCTTCTTTGACCCTGAACAACTGTTCTGTACGAAGCACAAATTCGGCCAAAGTTGGAGTCCTGTTGTCCCCCTGTTCCAACTAAGCAATGGTGAGAAATTGGTGGTGCAATGAACGAGTCAAGACACATGCTTTCTGACTAATATTTATTCCATAAGCCTGGACCTGCTTGGCCCTGAGCCCAATTCATATGCCTTGTGAGACCAATGTGACGGTGGAAAATCATTTGTACCACAATGGCCCTGCATTTACTTGGCTCAGATGTACCAGTGGAAAATGGGCATTAATGGCTGGTTAAAGGAGTCAATTTTCTGCAGAGGTGAACGTTTACACCACTTTTTACGTGACCAACCCATTAAATGGGATGTATTATGGAAAATCCAGTACGGTCTATTACAATGTCCCGGTAGGAATGTGGTTGATGGATTCCATACAAATGGGTAGGAAGAGGGGTTGCGATACGACCACACCGGTAAGAAATTTAAGTTGTCTTGACCCTTTATTTTCTGTCTGGTGACTTTATCACCGTTTACAGAACAGTGGTAGACTTCGTTTAAACGTGGTGTATCTCTGTGTAACCCACAGTCGGCCGTGGACCACACCTATGTGGCTCAAACCACCAAGCACGCCTCGCAGACCGATGCCGCCAAGGGGTTCGGAGGAAAGTACGGCGTCCAAACAGATCGTATCGACAAGGTGAGGCCACGGGTCTCTCGCCTTCACACACTCAGTTAGACGGACCTGCTAGCGTTACGGATTTTTGTCGCGCCAATGAACACAGAGCTTGTTTGGTGAATAGTGATTGGCCAACAGTTCGCACAACATTGGATGGGCGTGTGATCCCGGAAATCTGATTGGAAGTTGCCTTCGCAATCACTGCTTGAGTAGTAATTAGATTTGTCTTTTACTTCGGCAACATTTTTTTACATCAGAAAATGCTGCGGTAACCGTTTATCGGTGATGATTGCCGGCAACAAACTCCCCAAAATTGTGTTTATGTTTCATGGCCACCTTGGTGGTAAGCACACACTGACCGCAAAAGTCGTTGGTGAATGTTAAAAATGTGCGCACATGTATATACTGGTTGAACTGTCATCATCTGTCATATCCACCACCACAACAACCATTCCAGCTAGACCTCAATAATAGTTGTCGTTTAGATTGTTCACTGCCAGTCATTGGAATGTGGAATTTCCATCCATGGGTCAGGCATATAGACACTGTAACTTTACGCAGGAATCCCGCTTCCAGAGCTTGCAAGCTCACTGGATATTTTTTGCTGTAATAATACACATCTGTCTATCTATTTCATTGGAAGTGCACTCACTGTGTAGTGAGAAACACCCTCTATACCGACCTGGACAATAATGACCTTGTAACCGGTTTGTTTTGCAGTCTGCCGAGCGGTTTGATTATAAAGCAACAGCAGCGGCCCACTCTTCGCAAAAAGGTTACTGTTATAAAATAACGCTTGTGTTCTGGAACTTCATGAAGGGCGTTTGCCCCCTGAGGATGCCCTGGGACTCGGTGGTGCTGCCCCAGTTGCCCCGGCTGCCCCTGGGGCTTGTTGTTGTCGTTGTTGCTTCCTCCTGCGCTGTGCCGCGATGTTGTTCTCTCGCCTGTGTACCGTGTTTCCTCACCTTGTCCACGCCCCTTTCCCTCCCCCTTCCTTCCCTCCCACGCCCCCTTCCATCGTAATATAACGTGGGGGGCGAAACGTCGAGAGGGAAAGAGAGCGCTTGACACGGCTATCCCGAAAGAACAGCTTTAAAAAGCAACCATCACGAATCGAGCCGTGAAAACCTGCATCAGGTCTAGGGGTTGCTTCCTGACACCAGGTGGTACACTGCTTGCTGCAAGAATTCAAAATGCAATTAATTTTAAACACTAAGCAGGTGTGTGAGTGCACATTGGTGTCAGTTCCTCTTTTATTCAGTCCCTTAGTGTTCGTGACAATTGGGGCACATCTGCTCCTGCTTCCTCCTTGCGTCACCACGTGCAAGTTCTGTTCTGAAAAATGCTCTCGAGAGCTGCTGTTTTAGGATAGCCGTGTCGATCATGCCTCCACCCTCCTTCGCGACGTTTCGCCTCCCGTGTTGGAGACATCATCAGTTCTGTTCTGCACTTCTTCTCCGATCTGGACGCACCCATTGGTTTATTCTTTGATATCGTTGGCCCAGTTGATGCACAGTTCTGAATCCACAATTCATCCTTCCAGTGTCATGCGGATAGCCTGCCACTAGTTACACCTTCTTACATGTCTATAATATAGCAGCTATCCTCTCTTTATTATTTCTAAGTGTCTGCTTTTACCATGGACACTTATATAGGCCATAATTTCCTTGTTTGTGACAGCATCTTTGTGCGAAATCCTTATAACCCTTTTAAAAGCTAGTACTGTATCTCAAATGCCATGATAACATTTGCCTTATGTGGCTAGGGTCCTTGTTTCAGAGCCGTACTTAGTTACGGATTAGGCCAGCTGACCGCCGTTTCTCTTTCTAGTCCCATGGCATTTCAGGCCGTTAGGGCATGCCCGCTTTCTCCGCCAAATATCTCTTTGCAGCGTTCTTTATACTTCTCTCTGTCGCTGCGTCCTTCAACTAAGATAGCACCCATCCCGTCCGATGTTTGGTTGCGTTGGACATTGGCGCTTGACGCAGCTGGACCGTGCGTAATGTGCACCGTGTGCGGTCGTGCCCCCACACGCAGACTGTGCCCATGGTTTCGGTGGCAAGTTCGGTGTGCAGCGAGACCGCATGGACACCGCCGCCCTGGGCTGGGATCACAAGGAGGCACCGTCTACGCACGAGTCCCAGACCGGTAACCCGCGTGTGGGAAGTCACGTGGGGGAAGTATTGTGGAGATTCTCGTCCTGGCAAGAAAGAATAACAAAGCCTGATGTCGGTTTTCACGGCTCGATGTGTGAGAATTGCTCTCCCCGATGTGAGAGACGTTTTACCTCCGACGTTGGAGGCATGAGCAGGCTTCCAATGTGGGAGGCGAAAAGTAGCGAAGGAGAGAGAAGGAACTCTTGACACGGCTATCCTGAAAGAATAGCTATGGAGAGCAATTACCAATAACAAATCCCTTGACACTGGAATACCTTGATGGGTCTGTACACTGACATTTTTTCAGAAGGGTTCTATGTTAGGATGTTTGACCAATTGACTGAATTAGGGTTTGGCTTCATGTGGAAGGGAAGTGGAAAACCTGGAGAAAATCCACAATGTGTACGAGGTGACAACACCCGCTTTGCACAGATAAATGAAGTCCATTACTGTACAGCCATGTCACGGCCACCTCTTAGCCTGAGTACAAATCTGTTTTTTCCCAGTAGGCCCCTATCTTAGGACTAACCAGATTTTTCCCTCATTGTATTTCGAGATCTGATAAGATTGGCTGCATTCAGAGCGATTTGGTCATAGGCTAAGGAATGTGGAATTACTATCACTGCTTCTTTATCTCCAGTGGAAATGAGCTCTGGACCAATGCTTATTTGAAAATGTTAACGGTAAGATCTGTACAGTATTGTATCATTTGTGATTATCTCAAACGTGGTTTTATATTGTGATGAATTGTTATTTGCAGACCATGCCAAGGGATTTGGAGGAAAGTTTGGAGTTCAAACTGATAGGGTGGATACGGTAAGCAGCGTTGTGCATTGTACAGATCTGACCGTAGCTTGGAAGTCAATATAGCCAATCAGAACACGTTATACAGAGGTTAAAATATAGAACCCCATTTTGGCAATTTCTGTAGCCTCTGTCAGTTTGTGAATTTCAAGGAACCATCATAAAATAGATAATTCAATAATGGCTAGGAGTAGCACAATTAACTTCCCACAGCAATCCTGTGAATTGTCACAATCCAGTATTATAATTTCTTTAAAATAATTCAGAGGCATGAGGAAACCACAGAGAGGTGGGGAGGGGCGAAGGCAGCCACACGGTTAGCCGGTACCGACAATTGCCATGCATTGCGTCCTATATATTACGAGGTTATCGGCCAATTAATTAATGAGTGTTTTTTTTTGTTGTGAGAGGAAACCGGATAATCCAGTTGAAACCCATGCAGAACGGGGTGAAAGAACACAGACCCCACATAGAAATGCAGAAATCAAACCACCTCGGGCAGGACTTTCTTTCTGTGCAGCGTGGACGTTACCACTGCATCGCCACCCTGCCGATATCGATCGGTGATTCGCTTCGCCCCGAGCAACTGCGGCATCTTTCCCGTTTCAGTCAGCGGCCTCCTTCCAGGACATGGAGGGTCCAAAGACCAACTACCAGAAGACCAAGCCCGTGGAAGCGGGTACGTGCATTCGGTCAGCACGAGCGGCCTTTGGTCGGGCCGCCGTTTGCCACATTGTCACGCAGGCGTTTGATATCCAGTTGTTGTTGTTGCCGGTTTAAACCGCCGCTATCCACGTTGACCCAGGTTGGACGGCTTCCCCCTAATGATGGGCGTATTAGCTGAGATTTACGGCCGGATGCTCTTCCTGACACCAACCTCGTTTAGACGGAGGGTCGTAATGTATCTCCCCCCCTCCCCCAGACCTATTCACCAAAGGAGACTCTAACAGGAGTGTAGGACTCAAAGCTGGCTTAGCTCTGGGATTCGCCACGATAAGGTTACGATCCATGGGGGGATGCTTGCAATGCAGTGGTGTTTATGATTCAGCCTCACGAGCAATTGAGTGGTAGCATCCTCTACTCGCCGACCCTGAACTTTTATTATCAAAGTAATCGTCGGCGTCGTTGTGGAGAATTTAAGTGACAAATGAAATAAGCTGAGCAATGTCTCCTTCGTTCATCTCTCCCTCCACCTAAGGAATGTAAGTGTTCTTGACACTTGCCGTCAACCACACAAGGGAGTGGATAATTTCATAAAAATGGGTTAATTACGAGCAGACGCTGAACTGATTTCGACTTGCATTTTCTCGAAGAAGCAGAGTCTTGTGTTGCTCGCGTGTTTTGTATGCGTTATACTGCACAAGCCGTCTTCTTGGCTTCAGTGCTGCTTGCTGCTGATTAACTTCCCATCTCATCTCCCACGTTCGTTAGCTGTCAGGCAGTGCATTCTTCTCGTTTTAATTATTATTGATTCACGTTTTCTATCTGCGTCTGCATGCCACATCGCAATGAGCCCTGGTCCTTGCACGAGCGCTTTGCCATTGTGCCTCAAGATGTGCACGAATGCCTGCTCAGAACGAACGAGACGATAAAAATAATGCATTCCTGAATCCAATTGTGATCCCAAATCAGCGGGGGAGTGAATCGTTACACACGCAGTCCCTTTGTGTGTCCACCGCGGGATGAGGACTTTCTCACTTTGCGTGGGTCACGGGAGTTGTTTGACTATACCTCACCACACCGGTCAGTGCACTTCGGTGATGATGTAAAGCACAGACCTGGGAGCATAGAGAATCACAGTACAACGGTGCATCCATGCACCGCCCTCTGCCGCTTAAATCACCTCGCGAAAATAACTTCTCTGTGACCGCCTCCTGCAGCGAGTTCCGGCGCACGGAACATCCGCGCCAAGTTTGAGAACCTCGGCAAGGCCAAGGAGGAGGAGGAGCAGAAACGGGCGCAGGAGGAACGGGAGAGACGCCAGGCGCGCGATCGCGAGGAGAGGGAGCGGGCCAAGCAGCAGCAGCAGCAGGTCAGGAGGGTGGCGTAGCTGGCACGTGTGTAGGCACGATACATTCTGTATACGGGCATACCTCTTTCAACGGATAGGATGCATTCTTGAGGCTTGTCTACAAAGCGACAAATATATTAAGAGCAGTCGTTATAACATGGTTTATTATAACTGTACAGTATTTATTTAATGAATACTATAATAATAATAATAATACTGTACTCCTACTAATGCAGCATAATTGTAAAACTAATACCCTAAGCATGTATGGTTCACTGGAGCCTTGGGAGTGCAGTGCAAGTGCTATACCTCCTGTTATAGAATTTTTATTAACTAATATTTTTTTCTTCGGTGGCAAGGTTTCGTTGAAATAGCTACGTCTGTACATTCCCATCCTGTTTGCGAGTACGATAAGTGTTTAGCAAAGGCACATTTGTGTGTCCGATTGTTTTTTCCAATGAACTTGAATCCATCAACCCGCACAGTTTTGATTACGAAAGTGAGTCGGCAACCCAGTAACTATCGTCGTCATCATCGTCCTTATCGTCGCTCGACAGGCTGCTGTAAAGGACGACGAGCCGGAGGCGCCTGAAGAGCCGAGCGAGGCTCCGGATTTCCAAGAGGAGTCGGCTGATGTACCCCACTACGAGGTGCACGACAGGCACAGGAGCTACGATACGGAACGTCCCCTGCCGGCGGAACCCCTGAACGAGACGGAACCCGCTTACGAGCCAGAATCTGGTTACGGTGAAGAATCGGCTTACGAGCCAGACCCGGCTTACGAGCCAGAATCTGGTTACGGTGAAGAGCCTGCTTACAAGCCAGATCCTGTGTACGAGACGGATACCGATTACGCGCAGGAACCTGCCTACGACAAAGTGGCGGAGAGCCAGTCACACCCGCAGGAAGGTACGCACGCATGCACCACCAGGACCGAAATCAGTAACAAGTTGATCACCTCATTGAAGGGGGAGCGGTGGCGCAGTGGTTAGGGAGCTGCGCTGCAGACCCACTCGTCTCAGTTCCATTATTCCGGAAACGGCTAGCATCAGTAGCGAGGGATTTATGCCATTCCGGGGCCCCCGCTGCCACCACCTCCCCCCACTGTATCCGCACTGAGGGACGAGGGCTTCCCCACACCACGTTGGTCGTGAGAATTGTTTGTCGACAGTAGTTTACCACATGTTTCGGTGCGTGTTGGCGAATAGGGGTGGAGGTTTCGGATCAGTTCAGATGTCACACGCCACTGATGTTAGCCCTGACCGGGAATCGAACTCAGGCCTCCGTGTTCATAGTAAGGGACGGGAACTGCTGCACAACCGCTCTAGTCCGTAAACAACCGCACGGACTGTTATTTGGTGACATTGTGGCCTTAAAACGAGAAACGTAATTGGCAACGTTTCAGACAATGGTCCCTTTTCACAGCACATGGAAGAAAATGGTTAATGGTTCAATTCATAGCTACATGGTAGAAAATGCTGTCCCCTAGGGTGCTATGAGGAAGGGCCATTGCCCGACATGTAGCCCATTATATTTTTTTCTCTTTAAGGCCACGGTGTTATAGCCTGACGTGTTGAGTGATGTTTGCGTAACACGAACCGTGAATGCATTACAGAGAGTTGCTCGTGGACTCTGTGTCCGCGCCGCTTGTTCACACCAATTTCGGGAGCCGGTCGGTGATGTTGTTGTCGGTAAAATCTCAGACTTTCTCCTCGTCCTCCGCAGGCGCCACAGCGGTCGCCGTCTACGATTATCAAGCAGGTGAGATGGACACAGCGCGCACAACTACGCATTCGCAATACTTTTCCATGTTTTATTTTCTGTGAGCGCGCACGGACACGAATAGTACATTTCGTTAGAGAAATGTTACATTTGTAAATGTGCACCACAGAAGAGTTGTTTATTATTATTATTATTAATACAAACCTCGCATTTGACGAGCTGAGCGTGGTGGTGCATGCCCGTGATCTGGCACGGTACAAGCGGGGCTTGGCGGATCGTGAAAATGTGTCAAACTTCGAAACCCACGAGGATCCAAACCGTTTAAGTGATACCGATGCAGTAGATTTGTCAATTAACCCATTTTCTTTATGCCATTGTGTGCTGTCTCCTCGCACGCAAGAGGTTTTCTCCGTGTAATCCGGTTTCCTCGCACATTTAAAACACAGCTTTACAAGAAATTGGCCTAACATACCAATATGCAGTAGGATCATCCTGACGATTAGTCTCGGAACTCATTAAGGCTCTCCTGGAAGAGCACGTGTCAATACTAGTAATGAACACGCTCTTAAGATCCTCTTCATTTTGTCTTGTACACAAAGCCGGCGACGATGAGCTCTCCTTCGAGCCGAACGACATCATCTCCGACATCGAGTGTCTGGACGAGGGCTGGTGGCGTGGGGAGTGCAACGGCCAAGTCGGGATGTTCCCGTCGAACTACGTCGAGCTACAGCAGTGATTCTCACGGCGACGTTGTCTCCCTCTTTCCCGCTGGCACACCTGGGCCACGCTGGGCTTTTCGCGAGCCAGCCCGCTGTAGCTCAGGTCACGTCGACTTGTTTATCAACTGCCGAACCCGGGCCGTTCCGCTTCCATCACAGACGGGTCGAGACGCATGCCCGTGAAGCATTGACGCTAAACCTTTGCTGCATGCCGACTGACATCACACGCAATGAATGCGTCATTAGCTCTGCCTCTGGCCCTGCTTGACCTCCAATCCCGACTCACACGTCTTCTAGTGAGGCAGGCGTATCGTGGTTCGGCCCCGGCACGGCTCATAGCCCCGTGGAGAACCACCTGTGCTGTGATGGCCCTGTGCTGGCTCGGCTTGGATGTGTCAGTGGAAAATAGGTTTTAGAGGCTATTAACCTCTTTGGGTAGGGGTGGTTGGGGTGGATGTTCAATTACTATATTTTAGTGGTGAAAGCAATACTGTATACCAATGCATCTCAAGAGTTCAGGTTATAATGCGCGTACGTCATTACCTGCCATGATATGGGTCAGAAACATGGAATACAGGCCGAACAGTGTGAGACGAATCTCAGGAAGAGGTGCATAGTCCTCAGTAATCCTATTACAAAGATTGATTAATCAGGGGTTTTAAGCCAGGCGCGAGCAAAGACATACATTAAATTTGCTGGAAATGTTAGCAACGCGAAAAAAGGTATACTGTACATAGTATGAACGCTTCATGGATATTGGTGTATCAGTACTGTATCGACTAGTTCTGTAACCAGATTCTGCTTCCATCATTTATCCAGCACGATTGTGACTGGAAGTAACTATTTTTTTCTAATAAATAAATCTGTTATCGCGCTTTCCAAATCTTGCTTCTATTTTCGTGAAATAAAAAATAAAAATAACCCCCGAGTTAAGTGTCAGGGTAAATCTTAACTGCTTCTTGATAAATATTTTAAATGTAATGTAATTTCATGTGCACGTTTTTTTTTATATATATACAGAGGTGAAGACGACTGCACACGTCACATATTGGTTATTGCACAAACAAAGATTGCCGATTTATGCGTATCAAAATTACGTTTGTGCACGGTTTTAATTAATGTCTCAACTTTTTGTATATTCGCGTCCACTTTAAGTGTCAAAACACCTTAATCACATTAGGCATTACCAAATGCAGAGTTACATCTGCATGAAGTGTAATCATACACACGGTTTGTAATAAACAAAACTGTGATACTGCATTGCCAGTGGTGCACAAGTGTAAATGACAATCAGTCCACATTCGTCAATTACACTGCCATGAGAGGAAAAGTGAAGGTGACCTTTCAAGCACCATCCCTTCTTCATAGCAGAGCATTCCTCTTCAGGCAGTGTCACATAAGGAGTCTCACGCCAGCGCGACTAATAGGTCCAGCAACTGAGAGTCACAAACGGAGGGTCAAAGGGTCAGTGAGCAATGGATATGCGAGTGGGGGAACAGTCAAGTCCTGGTCGTGCTGGTACATCCATAGATACTGCAAGTGACTGGTTCTGGGTTGTGTAGCCTCTGTTCCTTTGAATCGATGCCTCTTCCCCTGCAGGTCGCTGATGTGAGCTTCTTTTCGACAGCTTTTACATAACTGCAGTAGATTTTCCACCATTTGGGCCTGTCTTTCACTCCTTTTTCTGATGAGTCTGGTCAATGGAACAGACCTTGAGGCTTCCTCTAAGTGATTTGACTTTCTGTTGCACTCATGCCTCCGTGTCAATATTTAATTATGGCACGTGATTATGAAGAATTATATTTTTCTTCGAGTAGGTCTGTTTAATGGTTATAACTTAAATTTAAAATGTGCAGCCATGCAAAAGTTTGCGTATATCACTGGCGGGGAGAGGGCCTGTACTACAGCTGACAATATTGCTGCTATTCTCAGCCGGAAGAGGTGAGGAAGTTACAAAATCTCAGGGCACTGGAGGAAATCCAGTCTGGACAATGAATGTAGGCAGCATGTCTTTGGTAAGAAACCAGAGCACCCGAGGAAAACACACGCGGTCACGGGGAGAACATGCAAACTCTACACAGAAAGGTACCTGAGCAGGGAATCGAACGCAGGAGCCTTCTTGCTGTAAGGCAGCAGCGCTACTCACCGCTGCGCCACCGTGAACGACATTTCATAACCGGGTATTGTAATGTCGTTTGGACCTCATAGAGACTATGCCAGTGATAGATAACATCACAGAACTAGCGAGGTCCTTGCAATCGGCTAATCCACACCAAGGAATAGCACGTATAATATATATTTCTACAGTGGTATCCTCATGACTAGAAATAACGAATTTAAGTGAAAAATGTACTGTTATGGTTGTGTGTGCAGCCAGTGGTGACCAGGCTGGGACCATCGACTTGCTACACTTGCGATTCAGGTAAGATATGCAAGGTTAAACTACAGGAAAATCAAAAATTTAACGGACTAATAAGGGAGAAAGGGTGTCCAGAAGTGTATGTGACGACCTTATATACAGAGTAATGACCATATATGAAAGCAACCTATATATTATGACAACCTATATATAAACAGAATCATACAGGTATCTAATAGCAGCAATGAGAACACTTAAAAACATTAATTCCAAATGCTGACTGCTGTCTCGGAAGTAGCGGACAGCGTCCGGTGCTTCCAAAGTCCGTTGGATGGAGGTCCGTTAAATCGAGGTTTTACTATATACATGACAATTGCACTTTGCAAGACTGGACTGCACATGTGTTTGTTAGTTTGAGACCGTAAAGTTCCGTGGCAGTTGCAGCAGGTGGCAGCACAACATACAACTCGGATCATAACCCCCCACTGGTATGTTCGTGGTTGCAATTCAAGCAGCACAATTTCTCTCACGAGGTCACACCACTGTCACGAGCCTTGATCATTCCGCTGCTAGATGAATGACTACCCAAGCAGTCGCCACCACTTAATGCCTCGCGTGGCACATACGCAGCTCTTGACAAATTTACAACGTGTTATTGTTTCAAGTGTTTGCAGCCACAACACTGCCCAGAGTGGCCATGTTTGGCCAACGTTAATGTGGTAGCGGTCGTGCGGTTTACACGTGTGCTATAAAGCGCCTCGCTCACAAATGGAATTGTTTACAGCAGCCAGACAAATATTAGCGTCTCTCCGTTAGTGTGCACGGATTGTGTGTGTGTTTTTTTCCGAACGCGGCTGACAGGTAGAGTGTCGTGTGTTGGGTTCAACAGCCGGTATTGAGACAACTGTGGTGTTTTTCCACTGGCAAGATTTTTTTTATAATGTTAAGCTGCGAAGCTGCTCCACACAGCAGCGGTGGGGAACCTGTGGCGCCTGGGCCAAACACGGGCCACATCTGCATTTCATACGGCCCGTGGCTACACGAAGCCTCCCAGTTTGAAACGAGATTTACCCGTCACTGTGAGCATCTTAGCCACACTAATCCGGCACTATATAAGTATAATATAAATACAATTTGTAACGCGCACATATTCATTCAATTTAGAAAGTATTCATTCAGAACGAGAACGACTCAGAGCCGCGAGGAAACCACAGAGAGGTAGGGAGGAAAGAAGACGGCCACCCGGTTAGCCGCCACCAACATTTGCCAGACACTGCGTCATGTATAATTTGCTATCGGCCAATTAATTCATGAGTGTTTTTTAGTTGTGACAGGAAAAGTGTCCTTGGATGGAATGAAAGAACGTCACAATATGTCTGGCACATTGCAATAATTCGTCAAAGTAGTTGAAATAAATGTTTTAAAGTAAATTTTTAATGTAGTAAAATAGTGCAATGGTTAAAAATGTAGTTTTGAACCGAAGACATCCGCTATTAGTTGTAACATTTAACAAATTATATTCAAACCCAGAGTTTAGTTCGGTACCGGTGACTATTAAGACTCAGCAGACCCACTTTTATCGCATTAACCCAAATTGCACTGGGTTTTCTTTTTTACAGAACTTTTCTTTCTCTTTTTCCTAAGCCGTAATTACTAATTACCCTTGCCTGGCGTGACCGGCGTCTCAGTGGAAATTGCCAATTTGTGATTGAAGTGAACTTCTGCAACCTTGCTTGTCTGCCGTCGAACCCGCCTCAGATGTGGCTTGGTCCGGTTTCAGATTTCCCACGAGCCAAAGGAAATAACAACCATTACAGAAACGCAGAGAACAGGACCCAACCCAAAAGTGCTTGCCGCTCACAAGCGCCCGTCTCCCAGGTGGTCGGGAGATGATAACGGCGCCGATATCATAACCTTCGCTCGAACATTGCCCGGCCGCCCGTCGCATTTGGCAGAAAACAACGCGGCACTCACGAAAGAGTCGGAACGTCGAGGCGGGGAGTTGTGCCGTTCCTGCGTTACGCGTGCCAGCGACGGGGTCATTGCACAGGTCTTTGAATGTCGATTGTGGTGGGATTATTGAAATGTTGTTCTACCGAGATACGCCGCTTAACTTTTTTGTTTCTCTCAGCTGTGAAGGGTGCGATGTGTAACAGCTTCTGAATGACTTGGCGATCGTTCGGGCCACCGCTGGAAAGAGATCAACACAAGTGTTTTGGGTCATAGTGGTAGTTTGAGAATACTTCACCATGCTGGTCAGTGTGGGTTGGTGAGAGGAACCGGTGGGGGTTTGGGGCTGAAGGGGGTGGATGTTCGGACCGGTACAAATATTGATCGCAGCTGAAGTTAGCCGTGACCGGAAATCAAACTCAGAACGCTGGGTTCAGAACACAGTCCGCTAACCACTTTAACCACCACTCCTCCAGTACTACAGTGTAGTAGACCTTAAAAACAAAATTATAATAACATTCGATCTGAATACAAAGTCCAGGCGAGGGTGCGGAGGGAGGTACGCAGTTCTAAGACCTCACCTCTATTGGTAACACTCGTCTATTGTGTGATGCTCTCAGTCGTGAAAGGCACCGCAGTGTAATAACAGACCAACAAAGCCCCTGTAAGCACACTGAAGGCCTGCCCTGGCGTGGGCGAACGAGGTCTCTCTCTTATTGTGTCCACCGTTCAGCCGACACAACGCACTTCGCGAACGGAGAGAAAGTTCCCACGCGAGTGTTCACTGCGCATTCCATAACCCAACTCCGTTTACATAACTGGATATTTCTGCTTATGTCTCCTTGCAGCGGCTATCGTGAGCTCGGTGGCCGATATTGTGTGTTTCCTGTGTGAAACTCTCACGGGCTTTATAGTCCCTGGATTAATACAAAACCCCGGCTATCGGATTCAGACAGAGGCTCTCGAGTCCCACGGGAGTTAGCAGACTTCAGAGAATCCAGGGCCACCGAATGTTTCTGCGCGGAATAATTGCGCGACATCTGACACCTGTTAACGTTGCCATCTGATTTTTTGGAGTAATGGAAAGGTTTTGTTTTTCCCCATCCCTTATATATTAGAACTTTCTGTTATTAATTTTTTGCAAACGCGTGTGCGTGACGGTTGTGTTTTTATCGGACGGAGTTACGGACACTCAGAAATGTGACTGACGGTTTGACGGTTGTGTCGTGGTTTGTTGAGCTTTATTTTTAGTTATTTTTGCCCCAGGGACTTGTGGGTTATTATTGTACGTTGGGAATGACCGAACAGTAATGAATTTAGAACAAGTGGCTTTTGTTGACAAATTTCACATGCTAGCACATGACAAATGTCACGGCTTTGAGCTGAGTGTCTGTATTTATTATTTATTTATGCGTTTTGATCTAGACGGGCTCGGCTGTCAATATTGGGGGCTTGTAACGTTACAGAGAGTCACAAAACCATCTTCATCATCCTGATCAGCCACGCTGTGCATGGGACAAATCTGAGCCATGTGGAGAAAACGGTCAAAAATCTGTACAGATGGCTTCAAGGATCCATTTTATTGTTCTGTGATCACTTGTCCTTCTCAGCCTAGTGGGTTTTGGAAGTTTCAAAAACCTGGTTAGCCCACTAACCCTTGCCTCAAAGGGGCTGGAATACATGCTTGTGTATTGGTGTAGGTTTTCACTGCTCGATGCATGAGTAACGTCGCGAAATATAGAGGGAGAGCGCTCGACACGACTATCCCGAAAGAAGAGCGTTGAAGAGCAACCATCAAACTCCCATTCATTATAACAGATCCCAGGAGCAGACACGCACACAGACAGGTACCCACCCTGCAACAGTGTGAATGTATTTCCGTTATTAAAGCCACGGGCAAAGCCTCAGCAGGTGCTTCCTGGCAGAGGAATGATTCGCAAAAGTATAAAACCACCTATGTCGTCACGATCGTTATCTGCCCTATCACAAGCGGCAGCATTTGCTTATCTCGGAAGCTCTTAAACAAATTGATGGTGAGGTTTATTTTCTCCCGATGTAAGCAGCCACTTTAGCAATGCAGACCTTGTCTTATTTTGTACGGCGGTCAGGCAGTTGCTGTACTGATGGAGGTTTTAACGGCTTATTTTCTTTCCAAAGCTGTTCTTTCGGGATAGCCGTGTCTAGCGTTCCCTCTGTCATTGCAGTATTTAACTGTATTTTTATTTATTTGGTCAATTATGTGCAATGCTGTGTGTGAATGTTTTTTTGGAAATTAGTTATTTTTATATTTTTTGTTCTTTTTGTCAATTCGCTTGGTTGTTGTGTCGCAGGATCCCCGTAAAGAGCTTGCAAGCTCACCGGGTATTTTTTTCTGCCGTAATAAATAAACCCCTCTACATCGCTCGCTCTCTCCTTCGCGACGTTTCGCCTCCCACGTTGCAGGTTATCTAAACCGCTCTGGGCGAATGATCAAAGCCACCGGTGTCTCTGCTACTCGTAGCCACGTTCCACGGGAGACCCCAACGGG
>JAZEWU010000027.1:5174810-5189448 GCA_036362915.1 Geotria australis | reverse complement strand
GTAGGGGGGGGTGGTGTGGATACGGAGAGTTAACATCCAAACATTGGCACCGACGTTCCCAGAATCGCTCTGCCCTTTCGCAAGCGGTTGCGGTGGAGTGGGTTCAGAGAGGGGAGTCAAGGACTGTGGGGTTGCGCGCTCATTATTCTCATTTCGCCAGAGGGGGCTGTGCTCAATGATGAATTGGGTTCAGGTATAGGTACGGCACACAAAGGTGTTCCTGGCGTGTGATGTTAGACTTCCCACGTCATGCAGACGAATTGCCTGTCGAGTACACGTGCAAGAATCGAGTACACGATGGTTGTTGCTCTTCAGAGCTGTTCTTTCTGGATAGCGGTATCGAGCGCTCTCCCTCGCGACGTTTCGCCTCCCACGTTGGAAGCACTGTCACGCATCGAGCCGTGAAAACCTACATCGGTACAGAATCGAGAACAGGCAATGTGTACATACACACACGTACGAGTACATGTCAATGCACTCCTGGATGGCATCCAGCCTTCCAGAGTACTGCTCGCCTAATTAGCCGAGCAGATGATGCTGTAATGTATAAGCGGCCTTTGTCAACCGTTTGCGCGAGGAAGGCATCCCCGCACCGCGTGTTGCTCGAGGGAGCTGTTTCGCCGTATGTCACTGGGGTCATGGTACATCTGCTAAGGCTATACGGGGAATCTGTGTCTTTGATGTATGACGTTTGTGGGTTGAGCGAAGGTGGGGATGCCCAGCTCCGGTTCAGATATCACTCACCACTGATATAATAGGAATCGAAGCCATGGCAGGAATCGAGCTCGTGCCGCGAGCCTCACAGCGCAGTGTGCACAATCACTACTACCCATCCCCCTGCCCGTGTTATAAAAAAAGGCAGGGCGTTAAATAATTCGATACACACCTCATTGTTTAATTTCGCTGCCGTTAGAGGCACCCACAAAGGGCTGCCACGGAGCCCCGGGCGTGATGTAAACCCCATTTAAATTACTATTTTGGCAAAGCCGCCCCATCGTCGAATCCCCGTCCGCCCAGCACGGCAAGGGATTTTGGTGGGATGGGCGAGGGAGAGGCGCGAGATGTGAGCGCGAGTGTCACCACGAGGAGAGAGAGAGAGGAAGCACACGCCGCACACACGGTGGTCCACCCAGATCCCGTCTCCATCCTCAACCAGCGCCACCCAGTCCCCCCCCCACACACAACCAGTTTCTCTTGCAGCCATCCGCCACCCCCCTGACTCAAGCGCCACCTCCCTCCTCCACCACTCCCAGCGTCTCCCTCCTCTCTCTTCTCTCCACGAGGCTCATGCAGCAGTGAGGTCATGATAGCATCGGCAGATGACGCTGGGCTGTGTGGCTGTTTGTCCACGCGTCTGTGCCTGAAGACTGAGAGGAGCGTTTGGAGCTTGCCATTTGTGTACAGTGAGTATAACCCTGGCTTCGTGACATTACCGACACGCGCCTTCTGTGCTTTAAACGTGACTTCGAGCCAATGGTAGATATTACACCGGCGTGTTTTGTTTTGTGTGGGTGCTGTGTGCGTGATATGTACAGTGCCGGTGAAAATTTGCAGCAGTCACTTTGCTCGGGTTTTTTTTACGTGTCCTTTTAATGGGGATTGTAATACATTTCTACGCTGTAGAAGTTCACACACATTTTGCCTGCGAATAATTTTCACTGAAGAACGTGTCTCGGCATTTTCATTCGCGTGGTCATAATTCACAACATCACCCCCACATCTATGTAGTAGTGTACTACCACTTCGCGTAATCTTATCCGCTCTGCACGTGTCCACACCCATACACAAGGTACACGCCAAACGTTTGCATTAGCCACAACAACCTTAAATCCCTATTGGAATGAACATTTGTGCCGAGCTGCCATTGCAAAATGTGATAGGTGGTTTGAAGGGCTGCATATTCTCTTTCCTTTTATTATACAAGAAGCAATTATTTGTCTCATTCATTTATTGGAATTATCGGTCATTTTTGTCCCGTGCAATACTGTGTGTGACAGTTTATTACTTTGTGGTTAGGCTTTCATCCTTGCACAAGTCAGTGCTGTAAATGCGTTGTGATATACCGTGTGATTTTAGATGTTGTTTTTCGTCGGTTAGTCCGCACGTTTGTTGTATCACAGGAATCCCGTATGCAGAGCTTGCAAGCTCACAAGGTAGTTTTTGCTATAATAATAAACATCTATCTATATAATGTGACTTGCCCACCGTCAACGTCACGGAGATGAATATCTCAACCAGTACCGGTTCTCCCGTAGGTGGCCTCGGCCTTAAATTAGTACCTCGTGTGATATGTAAACATTAGCTGTGGGTAGCCCTTAATGCGGCCATAGGAACCTTCATCAGTACAATCATCTATCCATCTATTACAACAACAACAAACACAGGACGTGCGGGCGGGAGCGGGGAGGGTGGGGTGACACACATCCCTACAGCATCTCGTAACAGCGTCGCCGACTGACATCGTGAATGAAACCACGTCCTCGTGGGGCCACACCGCACCGGTAATGGAACAAACGGGGCTTGCGGTGTTTAGGGGCCGGAGCCGAGACTCGGGCCGTTCGAAGGTCTCGCCGCGTCAGTAGGGGAGCGCGTGTGAGACAAAGAGAGTGAATAACGGACGGGCTATTATATTGGACGTCTGCGGAATCGCTCTGGAGCAATGGAGAGGCGAGCGAGGCAAAGCAATAATCGGATGGTGGGAAAAAAAATTGTGCTTGGCGTGAGCGGCCGTTTTTTTTTCTCTCTCTACCGCCTGCTTGAAAAGTGCTTTGGCAAGCTTCTTTTCTGCATCATTAAATAATGCGGAGCAAAAAAACCGAAACTACCCCCCCCCGCCCCCCATAGGCGCTCAAGGGATTGCTCGGTCATGAAAAGGTAGGCGCGTACGTGTGTCACGAACAGGCGCGCGCGAATCCATCCCGGCAGCGTTTCACCCCGTCTCCTTGTGTGTCTGGCCGCGCCTCGTTCAAACGCGACGGGGATTGATAACGGAATTTGACGATTCTGCTGAGCTGGCTTTGCGGCGTGGAGGAGGGAGCTATTATTATTCCTCCGGCACGGAACACACGTTTGATTGTGTTTCTGCATGCGGGATGGATTGCCGTTTATCAGATGCACATGTAGGAAATGTAAAGGGTGGCCCAGCTGACCCGTTGTTGATGTAACACAACAGTGATACTGTATCGCACTGGTAACATCCGCGCCTCGCGGAAAAGCGCCCGTGGTGGGGATTGAACCGCCTTATTTATGTGCAGTTTGTGTGTTCTCTCTCCTGTTCTACATCGGTTTTCTCCGGTTTCCGCACGTAACAAATAAAAATAAAACATTGATGAATTGGCTGATAACATAATATATAAGACGCAGTGTCTGGCAAATGTTGGCACTGGAAAACCGCGTGGCTACCTTCCTCCCACCTCTCCGCGGCTTGCCCTCGCCTCTTGAGTCGATCTCTCTTTGAATGAAATACCTTCGACGTTGAACAAATACCGCGCCACGCGTTATAAATTGTAGTAATAAATTAAGTTATCAAATTACGGTCGAATGCAGACAATTTTTCGTGTGTAACTTGTGAGCGTTAAAGACTGTATTAGTTTCAGTTCACATTTTGGGTCCTGTGGTAAGTTTATATTTTGTGAAACAGAATCTTTAGTGATCACTGGTGGGAATCAAATTGATTCCAACGCTCATAAATGTGTTCCAATGGAATTATGCACCGTGTAGGGTCAGCTCTGTTATTTATGATGGGTTTATTAATTATTTCTGCGGTCAAGACTCGCTGACCCGAATCAGGGGACAGCCCTGAGGTTGTAAATAACTCTGTGTGCTGTTGTCTTCAAATGCGACCTCGTTGTTTGTTGCTTAGGTCACAATTCTAAATCTCAGTAGCACAAGCAACAATATAAACTCCAAGTGGATGGTGTTATTATTATAAAAACGATCTCTGAAAATTGGGTAGTTTTGGATATCATCTAGCAGTCTTGAGCGTTCCTCCATGCGGCTATCCCGAATGAGCAGCTCTCGAGAGCAATCTTCATACATTGAGCCGTGGAAACCTACATTAATAAAGGATTTTTGAGCCAGTGGTGGAAATTCCATGTTCCTATGGTGGGGCGCAGTCTGTATGTTGCGCAAGCAATGCTGATTTTGAGTAAATATAGATCTAAACAAAGTTCTCATCATCATCAACCTTGTTCATGATGGATGCTCAAACCACTGCTGGACGAACAGTGCTCTAAGCTGCCGACATATCTCATTATCCTGTGATGTAGCGATCCACATTACACCTGCAAACAAGCAGATTTCATTGCTCCATCTCTGCGATGGATGTCCTCTAAGACGTTTTTATTCCTTGGCTGCTACTCTATAATGTACAAAGCAGTGCCTATATTATTGACTGCCAGAGGGATGATTGACCGGCTTCACCCCGCGCGGGATTTGAACTCAAGCCTTCAGAACTGGAAGCTCTGCTGCTCCTCCAACTGAGCTACATTCCTCTAAAAATAATAAAAAATACAAAAAACGTCGCTAACAAGCTTAAGAAGCGGACCCATATAGTCTGTTGTGGTTTTATTTGTAATAAAGTCAACCTGATAATAAGCCAGATTTGCAAAAAACCTACACTGGGATCATTAACTGTGGAAAAGTTCCCACTGCCTCAATGAAAGAAAACAAAACAACCGAACACGAAAAAACCCCACCACACTTCTCAAGGTCCACACAGGATGGGTGTTTCTGATTTCACTGCCCTCGCTCCTCTCTCTCGTCCTTGCCCAGGGTGGACCCCGCACAGGCACCTGTGCAACCTCAGTCGCTCCACTCTCGAGCGAGAAGGGCACAGCCGTTGGGTGCGTTTGAAGTTTCGGGGCGAACCCATCCTGTGCTTGTGCAGGGCCGGGAGGAGAAGAGGCGGGCGGGCGGGACAGGGCAGGGCAGTTCTACAAATTTGGCCCAATGTTCTAACGGCAGGACTGACTCTAGTTACAAACTGTGTGTGTGTATGAGGCCACAGCTGTAGCGCATTGGGCGGACCCAAGGGATTCCCTAATGAAACGCACAACACGGTCGGATTCAAATCCTGGCGCGGATTGGCATCGCGTGTGCGGCGCAGGATTGGACTGTACGACCCGAAATCGATCCCCCCCCCGTAGCGAGTGGGAGAATCCACTCCGGCTGTGTTGTTTGGTCGCGACGAGCGTTAACAAATGCTTTTTCTTGGTCCCGTATCTCCTAGCGCTGGGTTGCTGTGTTTTGTCAAAATAGAGCCAGTGTTTTTTTGTTTTCACGTGGTTGTTGCTCATCCAAACACGATCCCAAGCTCGTCCCTGATCGTCTTCCCACATCTCGTGGTTTTGGGTGCATTCCAGGTGATTTGCTCATTCCTTACGGGCTGCTGTGGGGAGGCTGCCTTGAAGCAGGCAGCAATGCAGCGGAATGCATTGTTGTACTGACCTTCTATGCTCGCACGCCCACGCACCTCACCCACCTTCACCGAAACAAAACAACTCCCACGACCCGCCCGGCGTCGGGAGGCCCCCCATCCAGCAGTGGATTGACACCAGAGCTGCACCACGTTCTCGGACGGATTCGTTGAAAGTTGATCCGTACCGTGAGTTACTCAGAGCCGACCGCTCGCTGCTTTATTGCTGAGAGTGAGAATACGGCCATGCAGCATTCCTGACCAATCGTGCCGCGCGCAGAAGCTCTTTGCCCCGGGCTGCTCACGTGAGACAATCGATAGAACAATGAATATATCCCGGCTCGGTAGCCTTTCTGTGTGGAGTTTGCATGTTCTCCGTGTCCGCGTGGGTTTTCGCCGGGCACTCCGGTTTCCTCCCACGGTCCAAAGACATGCTGCTGCATATGTTAATTGCCCCCGGTGCCCTGTGATGGACTGGCGTCCCATCCTGGGTATATCCCTGCCTTGCGCCCTGTGTCTGCCGGGATAGGCTCCGGCGCACCGCGACCCTGCGCTATTATTATTACAGGATTAAGCGGTTTTTGAAAATGGATGGATGGTAATGGATTGATGTACAACTGCACACTCCACAAAGACCACCGCACGCGGTTGTGCACACCACATGCCGCACCCTGCTGTGTGTGTGTTCACGATAAAGCGCCCATCTTCATTGGTCAGTGCCAGAGGTGGAAGTAAGCCGGTCCGGTACACCTTACCTAGAATAAAGTGGCCGAAGCATGCAGTCCAGCACAGGTGGGAAGGGTTGTGATAATACCGTACGACCGACGAGAAATTTAAATTACTTTCACCGCTGGTCACTGGCAGAAACTATAGAGTGCGTGCAGGTGGTGCAACCGTGAAATGTGGCTGATGGATTGGAGCCGCCCACGGATTTGCCGGCCTATTAAGAGGAGTGGAAGAAATTGGACAGGGCCCCCCGCATTTCATTGTTTGCACTCTTGCCAACCACGCTACGCTACTGCGACCATCATCGTTGCAATTGCATGGCTTCTCATTCCGCACGTGTTCCAAAGCATTTTGCTCACAGTTGGATGTACAGAATTCCTTTGAGAAATAGATCGTTTTGTTTTAGCTGTTTCTTAATTATTGCAGTACTGTACTATCGATCACACCGATTGCCGATGGCTGGGTTAGTGAAGAGCATTATCACAACGTTTCAGGGCAGTGTTGCCGCTCACTGTTCTGCACTGCGATTGGATCCGTGCACTGTGATTACATCTATTACGTGGATCTTTGCGGAATACTATATCATCATCAGCCATGAGATAATCACTGCTCAATTGAGGCTGCTCCCGAGCCGTGGCACCATCTCGGTCTTTTAAGCCACATTTCCTTCGCACCAGCTGGTTTGTTACGAAATGTGGGCTTGGTTGGTGGGTACAACTAAGAACAGAGTGACTGTCGAGAGGCAGCGACGCGCCCGAGAGGGCATCCATCCTTCAGATGCAGTCAAATGCACTCTGATATTCATTCATTGTCAGTCCCCGCTTAATACTCCTGTACAGGGTCGCGGTGATCCGGATTCCATCCCGGTAGACACAGGGCGCAACGTACGGCTGTGCCCTGGATGGCAATCTGATATGTATGCTTTGTGAGGTGAAAGGCGCTATATTAAATGCTATTATTATTATGTGTATACAAAATTAAACCATAAATATATTTCAAGCACGAGTGCTTTACATTGATAAGCTCCGTAACATGATAAGCTAACGGTAACATAGGTGTGTGATTTTTTTTGTGTATTAGATTAAACGGATTTTTGTTGTATTCTCAGAAATGTTAAACTACACAATCGCACATATCCTTTGAGCCTCTATAGTTTCTGGGAATCCACTTTATTACCACACCCTGTGAGCTTTCTTATCGAAACGTTTTCCTTCAAACTATTGTATGTGAGGATTACGTGGGGATAATGTTACATGTCTCAGTTGGCTTTCTGTGTGGAGTCTGCATATTGTCTTCATGTCCACGTGGGTATTCGCCGGGTACTCCGGTTTCTTCCCGCAGTACAAACCCATGCTGCCTAGGTTAATTGATCTGACTAAATTGCTCCTAGTACACGTACGGATGGACTGGCATCCCATCCTCGATATAGCCCTGCCTCTGCGTCCTGTGTCTGCCACAATAGGCTCCGGCCCCCTGCACAGGATTATGCTGGAACTGATGATGACACTTATACCAATGTAGATTTTCACGGCTTGATTTATGAAAATTGCAAACAGTATACCATCTAAATATGATAACGTCGATCACAATACTTTAATCAGATATACAGTTTGTACATTTGTGTTACTTTCTATTTCTGTGATAAGTCCACTGTGCTAACCGATGTGCCACCGCTCCCGTCCCCATGCTCCCAATTTAAGGATTACCCGGGTTTAATGTTTAACGTTTGAGCTGGGAGTTGTGGGGGAGTCATTCGGTTGCCTGGGTCTTTGCACTGGATCGTGAAACGGGCCGATTGGGTGCTTCCTAAGCCGCAGCTTTCACGGTTATGAATTTAAATTTGCGCCACATAGTTATAAACCACCAAACAAATTTAAATATTGTATTTATCAAGGAATTGTAAGATTTGCATGAATAATTTTCACGTGCCGCAAGCACAGATGTGTAAGCAAAAGGAACAGAATTTGTGTTTGTTTAAGAGTATTTGTGTGTGTGTGAGTGTTTGTGTCGACTTGGCCTCAAATGAGGACCTGTTGAGATGTGTAAACATTGGCACTGGGGAGACAAAGGCGGTCGGGCGTGGTGCTGGCCACCCGCCCTCTTGTGTACGGTGCCGGCTTTCATAGGTGCTACTTGCTAATAGCACTTCCCCCCAAAAGTCTGTTAAAGCAATAAGAGGGTTCTTTGTCGTTTGTTTTTTTGTGTGCGAATGTAAAGTGTATGTGTGTGTAAGACTTTGTCTTTGTAAGTGTGTAAGAATACGTGTGTAATTGGAAGAGTTTGTACGTGTGTGTTTACGACTGTGTGCTTAAGACGGCTGTGTGTGAGTGTAAGAGTTCGCGCGTGTGTGGGGGGAGCGGTAGCTGAGTGGCTAGCGCGCAGCGCTACACACTTGGCGACCCAGAGATCGAATCCCGCTCACGGCCGACACCAGTGACGATTTTCTAAACCGGTCATGGGCCTCCCCTAGATCGACTCAGCCTCAAATGAGTACCTAGTGCGGTGTGTAAACAATGCCACTAGGGAGACAAAGGCGGGCATGATGCTTGTTAACGGTACTTGACCCTACAGCCTGTTAAGGCTATACGGGGGATCTTTGTTTGAGTGTGGCGTTTGTGTAATACACAGCAGACTTGAATACAATAGTGCTTCCTGTTGTTTCAGTGTAATGTTTTCCTCTTTTGGTCTTTGAATCTAGTTTTTTTTCTCTCTTTTGAGGGCTATTACGTGTCTTGGATTGGTCAAGGATACCTTTCAGCTACTGCGTTGCTTCCAGATCCACCCAGAACCTCGCAGACTCCACGGCTTCGCATGACTTTAAAATCAGCCACGCGGTGTGTGCGTCAGCGAATGCACATCAACGTTGGCGTTACCTTCCAAATATTTATTATGGGTATCTTGTATGGCGTGCATCTGACATATGTTTACTGCCGTAATTTCATAATAATAGTTATTTCAATTTATAACGCGCACATGTTCATTTAATGTCGGACCCTGTACAGAGGTTTGGCCGTTTCTGACAATGGATGGATGGTGTTCATTCTCAAAGACAGAACGACTCAGATGCGTGAGGTAACCTGCAGTGGCGGGGTGGGGGGAAATCAAGCCACGCGGTTAGCCGGCGCCAACCCACCAGACATTGCGTCCTATATACGATGTTATCGGCCAATTGATTAATGAGTGTGTTATAGTTGTTGGAGGAAACTGGAGAAACCGGAGGAAACCCACGGAGAATAGGGGAAGAACGCACAAACTCCACACAGAAAGGCTTCCGAGGCAGGAAACAAACCACCTCGGGCAGGACTTTCTGCCTGTGAGGCACAGATTTTACCACTGCATAGACACCCTGCGTAGACACCCTGCCGCCCATAGATGAAGATTTAGGAGTGCTTTCAGGGGTGCAGCAGCAGCACGACGTCCTACGAAGCTGACGGTGACCTGAGTTTGATCCCTGACCACGGCTGACATCAGGGGACGCTTGATGTGAAGGAGCACCTAATTATAAAAAAACACACGGACAGTTTCAGTACAGTAGGTTCTTTTGAAGTCTTAACCCAGTCCTTGACCCAAATCGTTCATCAACCGACAGTGACCAGCGTGGTGAAGTATGGTCAAACATACACCCCTTTGACCGGCACTGTTTTGCGAGACGTGCATTACATTATTAAACGCTGCTTAGCAAATACGTCCCTCCGTTCACTGCATATTGGATATTTTATTTCACAGTGAATTGCTTCGCGAGGCCTCACGCAGGAAATGCTTAGTTCTCTCGTAGGCGTGTCCACGTGTAATTTACTGGGAAATGTTTTAGGATCAAGATTATTAAAATTATACTCACAGTGGCACTTACAGCTAACGGTATTACGTTTCAATACGTGAACTCGTATAGCAGGCGTGCGGTGCTGCGTATATGTGTTTGATCACCTAATGTTAGTGTATTTAATGAGACCAAATACACCGGGGTTTCAGGATGCTTGTAACTTTAGGAAAATTCGACCTTTTAAGGTTTGACTTATTCTGTTCTTGGAAAATGTTGGCCAGCCCCGTACGCTCTGTATATTGTTAATTGACAAAGTTCCTCCTTCTATGAAAGCAGGATGTGTTTGCGAGTGCCCATTAAGACCAGAAATATACATATCATGGCCAGCACATTTTCTGGCCACCGTTGTTACTCCTACCGCTGCTAGGTGCTGGCAGATCTTCATCCAGAATCAAATTGGCAAAAGGATGTTTCTTAATGATTCTCGGAAGTACTTCGTATTTACCGAGGCACAAATCCGATTGCCCATTGACAACTGTGCTCGGAAGGAATGGTTTTAAATGTAAGAGAGCTGCGATGGACTGGCGTGCCATCAGGGGTATAGCCCTGCCCTTGCGCCCTCTGTCTGTCGGGATAGGCTCCGACTCACCGCAACCCTGTACAGGAAAACGCGGGTTTCTGACAACGAATCGATGAATAGCGGCAAAACAAAGTGCTGGCAAAACCGACGTTGGGCACGGTTCGCAATAGAACTTGCTCCGCTTAGATCGCAGCACGGCGCGGAACACATCAGCTGGTGCTGACACGAAGCGTGTACGCGCGTGTCTTATTGGTGCCTATCAACGGACGAGGAGACAAGACAAGTCTGTCCCAGGGGTTCGCCCCGCGCCCCGCGTGACGCGACCGCAAGAACAGAGGCGCCTCTGACCGTCCCGAGGCGCTTGCCACAAACTGCGGCTCCGCGGTGCCGCCGGGAGTGCCCCCTCCGCGCTCTGGCAGCGAAGGCGGCCGAACGGGGGAGTAAATATAAATGTCGCGGTGAAAATCGATGTCGCGCGTTAGACTCTCCCGCGACGACGCAAACCGCGTCGCTGCCACCCCCCCCCCACTTCCGTGGTCTCGGTCGCCAGACTCAGTCCATCCATCCGTAGTCAGAAACAGCGTAATCCTGTACAGGGTCGCGGTGAATCGGGACCTATCCCGGCAGACACAGGGCGCAAGGCAGGGCTATGCCCAGGATATGGCGCCAGTCCACCACGGGGCACCGGGTGCAATTCAGTCGATGCGGAGCTTCCGTGCGCGGAAATATTTTCCGCGTCGAGATTAATCCCTGAGCCGCGACCGCCTGTAACATGTAAATTCACATCCACTCACTAACTTGCGCGCTCTTTGCTGCGCTCGGCTTCTAAAGTATCGATTACACGAGGGAGCCGGAACTTCTGAGAAGCCCCCCGACCGCCTTTTAGATATGAACACCATGCTTCCTACTGGCGGCTGCATTGATCGCGCCTCTGTCGTGGCTTTCGGATCCCGTGATTGCTCGTGGTTCCTGTGGCTGCGGTGGCGTTACGAAGGTGGCACGCTTGGCTTTCACGTGCCCGCACCGCGTGCCAATTTATTTATCGAGGAAAGCCTCGCGGAAAACGACGCCGTTTTACATTAACGTAAAAACACCGACGTGTCGACGGGCCATAAATGCCGCATTAACATATTGCGCATTGCTAGAGTGCGCTAATAGCGCCTATTAGTTTTATAACAACGTAGCACGGAAGATGCTCGGTGTAATTTGGTACAATTCAAAACCCATTCAGCATCACGGCGCGTGTGCGTGCGTGTGACAGCTGACGTTACGTACGCGCTGGAAATCGGTCGCGTATTTTGAGCGCACGGTTACCGCGTCGTTAGCGCTGCGTGAGTCATAATTAGCGTTTATTAAACGCTGCGTTTTAGGACACGAAGCTTCCACACCTCCCATTAGCGAATGTAACGGGGAGTCAATGGGAATGCGCGGTGTTCACCGTTGCGAGGATCAAGATCGCAATTTCAATCGCGCTATTTGACGACTGTGCCGTGCGGTGAAGGCATTTCAATTCGGAGCTCCTACGGCGAGCGGTGTATCGCCTAGCGTTGAAGAATAGACCAGTAGAGATGGTGTCGTTGAATCACTTAACTGTCTGCAGTCACGTATTACGTTTATTAACTGGCAAATACGTTCACATGTCCCCCGGCATAATGTTTTTGTGGCGTGGATATCAAACCGAATGGTGTTGTTCTCGCAGCTTGAATGATTTAATACGAGTGAAAACAACATCTTTAACAGGATGGCCTTTTCCCCATGCATTTGTGCGGCATACCACGAGACCAAGATATGTTCATTCGGACGTCTTGCAGCTAGCAGTGCACCACAATGCATCATACAACAACGCTGGAAGATGACATCACAGAACTACTTCTTTCAATGCCCCGCATAGAATGCCCGTCGCATGTCAATCAAACGGAAGTGTCACATTCTCAAGAGTGGAATTTTACAAGACCACCGGATCATGACGCTTGAGAACCCAGGTTTGATCACGGGTGACCGAAACCCGCACTCGATCCTAAGATCACAACGTTTCTCTTACACGGCAACAGTTCCGTCTTCTTCTTCTTTGCGATTCTTCGAAGCACGATGGTCAGCTTCTGGACATCGTTGTCTTTTAGCTCGGCCTCGAAGTCTTTGGTAGAATTTGCAGGCAATACCAAGTACTACCTGACAGGGATCGCGACGTGAACGCTTCTACCTTGACCCCCAACAGTTCCGTGAAGTACGCGGACGCCTGCAGTAATAATAATAATAGCGTTTTATATAGCGCCTTTCACCCGAGGGTCACAAAGTAGTCGCACTTGCTGACTCCCCGCCAGGCACGTAACATTGCCGCCCCCCCGATTCACCTTTTGAAATCGTTCCTTACGCTTGCGCCGCATGTTTTTGGACCGCGCCGCCGCGAAATAATTCGTTCGCGCTTTGCGTCAGCGTTTTTTTCAAACCGGCGGCATTAACGCGGCATTTATCACGGGCTGCGGCGGCGGCATGAATAGCTCTCCGAAGAAATTGCATGATTCTGGCGATCTAAAATTATTGCACTTTGAAGAGCGCGGTACAGCGGTGGCATTATTCGATTGAGTAAATAATACCAGAGCAACATCGGTGCCTGAAGACGTTTACCAGCACTGACGCGCGCGATTGGCCAAATGCAAAAAATTCTGCCGCTCTCTAGATTCCAGATTCACGACAATGAGGGGTCGAGAGGTCGGGAGAAGAAGAATCCATTCATTCTCAACTCTAATCGTGACTGCGGATCATGCCAAGAGAGTCACGATGCCGGGAAGAGTCACATTGTTTACGTGGCCATGAATTCATTCAAATCCCACGACCGTGAATCATAACAATACGCGGAATCGTGAGATTAAGGGGCGGTGGACAGTTTACACGGCTGCGTTCTATCCACCACCACACTCACGTGCGTCATCCTGTGCCGCCTTTGTCTTCAAGCCCCCGAAGGGAAATGAAGACATCACTGGCCCTGTCCCGACGTCTGTAACCCATTACCAGCAAAGACTGACCAGTCACTGTGTCACTGTTGTACCCTCCCCCGCAAATACCAGAGCCTCGTTTATTGCTCATTTATTGCAGGGTGCCTCCGAGATCAGAGTGGGCGCCACATGGCCAACATCCGCTACAAGAGCATACTGAATGTTGCGTGCCGTGAGCCAGAGTTATTTTTTTCCCAGGTTCAGCGGTAGACTTAAGTGGCTGGCATGTGACTGGCAGCCGCCGCCACAGCAGGGTTACATTCTGGACGTGGTGTGGCAGATGCCGAAAGAATTTGTGGATTGTTGATAGACCGAAGTGGTGGGTGCCAACTGTCTAGCAGCAACGTCCCGAGTGAGAGATATACAGGATGCGGTGCGCCGGGGTGCAGAAACATTTTCTGGGTCGCTGACCCAGACAGACGCAGCTGAAACGAAGCGGTGGGGTGGCTGGCCAGTATCAAAACCGTTCCTCCGCGAAGCTTTAGTCACGGCCACTTCTGGCCAGCACAGCTAAACTATCCAGCTGCCAGGAAACCGAGGGCCCTCTGATGTGGGCTTGGCTCCGGGACGCTCGGAGCGAGCGGTCGACCCCCGGCTTCTTATGCCGCGCTGCCCACGACGTTTTAATTAATGCGCGCGGGGGTCTGTGTCACACGTGTGGCTCGGCCACTGCCTGAGATTTGAACATCGTGAGAGAGCGAGGGAGAGAAAGTGAGAGCAAGAGAGAGCGAGCGAGTGAGAGAGATGCTTTGAACGTGGAATCGTTTTACGACTCCGTCATGTTTCAGCAGGGGCGGAATTTGGGTCGTTCTGGGTCTCCCCATCAGGAATCAATAAATTGGGAACTCACTCACCGGATATATGCGTGTGTACATGCTTGTGTACATGCATACGTGTATGTGTACATAGGTGCACTTGACCCTACAGTCTGTTTAGGCCAGGGGTGTCCAAACGTTTTTTCCTGAGGGCCACATACAGAAAAATATACGAAGGACTGGGCCACTCACAATACAGTTAAGCGCAAATATTACGTGTGGGGGGCCATAGACCATTATATTTTTAGACATTGATACGTGCCGATAAAAAATGGATGGCGGGCCGCAGTTGGCCCGCGGGCCGTAGTTTGGACACCCCTGGTTTAGGCTATACGGGGATCTTTGTCT
>JAZEWU010000027.1:5153110-5172131 GCA_036362915.1 Geotria australis | reverse complement strand
GCCCCGGTGCTCGCGCGCCCGGCAACCAACTTGCAGCCAAGGCACACTGCTTGTGAAATGTTTTGTTTGGCTTGAGTGGCCACCCGGGGCTTGAACCCAGGGATCTCGACGGCGCCGACCCTCTCGTGCTATGACGAGAGAATTAGTCACCTCTGTCTTGTCTGTCTGCATCGGGGATTGCTCACGAATCTATTGTTAGGTCCTGACAGTGTCCGGCAGATGGTGGCTGATATGGCTACTTAAGTGATTTTGAGCCGTAAAATGGAGCGGAACTCCTCTCGTCTGCGGTGCTGTGAGAGGTGCTCTTCTCAGATAAGCTGATTCGCAGATTAGAGCGGTGCTCATTTTATTATCAGTGTAAATAACTGATGGTTGCGCTTCAGAGCTATCCCGAAAGAACAGCTCTGAAGAGCAACCATCATGGATCGAGCCGGGCCACGCTTTTTTTTTTATAAGCCAAAATCTTTCTTTAAAAAAAATGTCATTATCCACAATCAAAGACTTGAAACGTGTTGTTCAATAACATCCAGGTAATAAGACACAATGTGTTCTATAAAGATATAGTCGTTAAGAACGACGCTGATTTGGGCATCGTCCACCAGAGAACAGCATCATTTTGTTTAATAGATGGAGAGACGAAGCTCCATTATTATATAGGTTACACTCAGAATAATAATCGGGGCTGCTGTTGGATTCGAAGCGTGAACATCTGCAACAAGCGGAGGACATGCCACCAACCGGGCCATGCCACCTAACTTTTTGACAGAGCGTTGCAAATTAAAATTGTAGAACTTGTTTTCCGGTGGCATTCACTGGTCTAACATTGCTGAGCAAATATCAAGAGCAGGTAAACACAGGAGCATGGTGTAATGCGCATTGCCCATTTAGGTGCGTGGGATTTTTTTAATGTTTAACCGCTGCATACGGTGAAAGTAAAGACCGTGTGTGTGTGGGCGATTAAACGCGCGCCGATACGATCCTGTGAAAGTGCTGCAGAAAGTAAACAGAGGAGCTATTCTCACCGGGACTCTGCTGAACGTTTGTGCTTCCCCACCGCGAAATATTTGCGAGCGAACGTCTCCGCGGAGGTGGCTTTCTCGGTGCAAAAACACGCACGTGTGCCACGGCCGTTATTGTTAATCCACTGCTGGATGAAGGGTCTCTCGGTGCTGTGCGGGTCGTTGGGGGGGGGAGGTTATTTGTCAGTGCGGGTTGGTGAAGGCGTAGCGCATAGGTATTTTAGCGGAGTAGAGTACAACGGTAGATTTTACTGCACAACCCTTTGCTTTCTACCCAATTATGAAGAAAAAAAACATTCATTAACGGATTGAATAAGTATCCGAATAATCACGATTCATTGTCTCAGCTGCGGGAAGGGAGCCAGGTGGGGGCAGTGGAAGGGGGTGTAATTTGTAAATGCTGAGTTGTTCGATACTGGAGGCCTTGCCATAATAACGTGGAAAATCTAGTTCAGAATCAGTGGACATCTTGGCTGAAACCCACAGAACCCGTCAATCGGTGGCGCCGGTGAGTAGCGCTGCCACCTCACAGCAAGAATACCCGGGTTCGATTTCTGGCTCGAGTGTTTTTCTGTGTGGAATTTGCATGTTCTCACCGTGTACGCTTAGGTTTTCGTCGGGCACTCCGGTTTCCTCTCACAGTCCTAAGACATGCTGGCTAGGTTAATTGTCCTTATTAAATTGCCTCCGGTGCCCTGAAATATTGTAATTTGCTTACCCCTTCCAGCTGGACAACTGATAAAAATAGCTACATAGATCAACAGCTTAAATACAAAAATAACTCACTGATTGAATTTCTCATCTATGATGAGCGTCAGTTGGTGGGGGGTGAGGGTGGGGATTGAACCCAGGCTGTCGGAGATGCTGGCTCTTGCCCTGGAATGAGCTTTATCTCTGTCAGCCACTCAGCTGTGAGAATTTTCCAACCGCGAAATCCTTCTTCCAACACGGAGAACCGGTTTTGACAAAAGCCCCCCCCCCCGGCTGCTTTAGTGGGGTAACCGCCTCCGGCATTCCGATGGGTAATTAAAGCACCCGCACGTATCTCTTCCCGTACCTGGATAAAGTCCCCGGTGGAGGTTCGTCAGCACAACACCGGATCCACCGGAGTCACCCACAGCGAAGGCAACGTCGCCCCAAGAAACGCACTCGGGTGTGATGCGGTACTGTGCTGCCACGTGCTCCGCAACTATCTTACACGTGTTTTGAGGTAAAATGGTCTGTTTCCCTGCGCGCGATACTTGTGCCGTGCGGCGTTTTGTTAAGCCGTTGATGGGTGGGGGCCTTCCCGCACCTGGTGCCGCTTGCTCCCGTATTTGTACTGTTTCGTTCGCATGCGTTTTGTTTGAATCCCGGCTCGGGTGCCTTTTCAGTGTGGAATTTTCACGTTCTCCCCTTGTCCATGTGTGTTTTCGCCGGGCACCCCGATTTCCTCCCACAGTCGGAAGACATGCTGCTGCATAGGTTTATTGGCCTGCGGACTAAATTGCCCCCCGGTGCCCTGAGATGGACTGGCGTCCCATCCTGGGTATAGCACTAGATATTTTCTGCTGTAATAATAAACATCTATAACGTCTGATGGTTGCTCTCCAGAACTGTTCTTTCGGGATAGCCGTGTCGAGCAATCTCCATCTCTCCCTCGCGAGGTTTCGCCTCCCACGTTGGAAGCAGGAATGAGAGGCGAAACGTCGCGAGGAAGAAAGGCAGATGGCTCAGTGACACGGCTATCCTGAAAGAACAGCTCTGCAGAGCAACCATCATGAATCGAGCCGTGAAAACCTACATCAGTACATCTCTAAAATCTATCTATCCTCCAAATGAGACCAATCCTAGTCTCTCTGGGTTCTCACCTGGTTAAACAAAACACACTCGAAAGCTCGGAACTCTCGTGCTAAGCGAATGCCAGCGACGCAGTAAAGACTCGCACATGTTCCGCAGTGGGGAAACACATCGCGGTTTACCTCCGCGGCACGTTCCGAAGATCGCATCGGTGCACGCGTAATCGCCCACACGCACCCGTTCCTTTCACTGCACGCGGCGGCAACATCTCGGCCACCGTGACCTAAATTGGGCGACGCGCATTACGCCATGCGGCCGTGTGTTTATTTAGCGTTGTTCGACGAGCTTGCAAGCTCACAGGATAGGCGTGTAGAGTGCTCTGCCTCTCTCGACGTGGCTATCCCGCTCGACACTGCTATCACGAAAGAACAGCTTTGAAAAGCAACCATAATCAATGGAGCCGGGAAAACAAACATAATAATAATCTACTTTTGTAACACGCGCATTTTCTCCGGGCGCGTTGCACCCGTTGATTCGGAGGCGCGGAGCCCTGCTCAGTCGGTTTGTTGTGAGTCGGTGAAAAGGTGACATTTTAAAGAGTTTTTTGAAGACTGCAGGGGACTTTGTTTGACGCAATAGGTGTGGCAGGCTGTTCCAGGTTGTGGGTCCCGCAACATATATCTGTAGTCTACTCTGTCCTCGACTGCCCACAGTCTCGATCGCCCCCCCCCTGCCCAGCAGTCTCTAAACAACCCGTTGTGCTTGGTGGTCGCTTATCCAAACACTATTTACGATCCACCCTGCATAGTTTTCAAGGCCTGACAAGACCAGACTCATTCCTGGTAGTTTTGTCGTCGGCATCTGTGGTGCCATGGGGGGGGGATGGGGCACTGTTGGCAGATGCTGGGATCCATTCATGCCCGTGGAAATAACCTCAGACATCCGTACGGTTATCCACCACTTCTAGATCAGTCTTTTTACATATGCAGGACAACTTTGCCCAAAAACAGGGTGATATTTATGACTTTTGGGAGACAACTTCTGGGTGACTCGTTCGTGAATAGACGAGTATATTGGGATGAATTTGTCGTTGCCTTCGTGTGACTCGTTTTGTCCGTGTCAGAGGATGAATTTAGCACCTCCGGAAAACCACTTCTGAGTGACTCATCCGTGGATGAGCGCGAGAAATAGGATGAATGTCATCACTTTCAGCTCACACCTTTCATCCGCAAAAGCAAGTTGATCACATAGGCAGAATCCTAATTATACAGTACATCTCTGTGCGGATAATCAGATTTTTCCATTGGACCACGGATGCTTGTCGTCACTGATAAGAGTGGCACGGATAGGAGAAGTGTTACTCGGGCCGATAGATTTCGATGTCATAATTTCCACTTTGCGGAGGGGTGGGTCCGTTTTATAGTCAGTCACTTTTAAATTTGTTTACAGCTCTGCGGGGAGGGCTAATCAGACGCAGGGTGCAAGACAGGGCTAAACCAGGATAGGATGCCAGTCTACCGCGGGGCACCGGGGGCAATTTGACTCAGTAGGCCAATTTACCTTGGCAACAGCAGCGTGTCTTTGGACAGTGGGATGAAACCGGAGTGCCCGGCGAAAACGCACGCCGACAGGGGCAAAACACGCACACTCTGCACAAAAATGCGGCACCCGAGCCGGGAATCGAGTCCGGGATCTTCTTGCTGTGAGGCGGCAGAGCTGCGTGCCGAGCCACCGTGAGCGATATAGCGGGAGGTGGAGGAGGGTGGGTGGCGTGAGGTCGCTGTAGACGCCGCGATAAGTCGTGTTCCTGTTTTTGTGGGATCTGCGTTGAGCCGCGTGCGTGGTAAATCACGTGAGGTGCTGCCCCGTGTCACTCCGCAGGCCCATCCAGCAATGCGTGCCTCTGTTTAAAATGAAAACAAGTTTTTTTTACGTAAGAATTTTGTTCCAAAACAACTCGAGATATTTCAGGATTGCGGTTAGCCTGCAATGCACAGGCATCGTCATAAATCGCAGGTGTGTCGGAATAAGTGCACGCATTAACAAAGGGCTGTGAAATATTTGTTTTGCAGATTCTGTCCTGCTGACAGCGTGTTTGGGCATTGCATGTGTGTGCTGGCTAACACCACCTGAACCTAGTGTATGTTAAGGCTATACTGGGGAGCTTTGTCTTTGTACTCGTCGTTTATTTGCATTCGTCTCATGAATATGGAATGAGGATGCGGTGTGTAGTGGCAGTGTGTAGTGGCTGACTGCAGTGGCGAGTGAAGCTTTAAACTGGTCCTTTGCAATTACCCTTCACCAGCCTAGATTGACCATAGTGGTGAAGGCCTGTCAAACAACCCCCATGAGCAGTACAGTGTTGGGGAGGCATTTGTATCTAGCGGTGGATTGAGACAAGGCTGATAAGTAAGATTGTAAGCAGCTAAATAGATTAACTCGTAGGCTTTCATGACCAAGTATATTTCCTCCCTTGCAGTGTGGTGCGGAGCGACACGGTGGCACGGTGAGTCGTGCTGCCGCCTCACAGCAAGAAGTTCCTGGGTTTGAATCCCGGCTCGGGTGTCTTTCTGTGTGGAGTTTGCATGTTCTCCCCGTGTCCATGTGGGTTTTCGCCGGGCACCCCAGTTTCCTCCCACAGCCCAAAGACATTCTGCTGCATAGGTTAATTGGCCTGCGGACTAAATTGCCCCCGTGCCCTGTGACGGACTGGCGTCCTATTCTCTGCCTTGCGCCCAGTATCTGCCAGGATAGGCTCCGGCTCAACGCGATCCTGTACAGGATTAAGCAGTTTCTGACAATGGCTAGATGGCAGTGACACTACAGCCAAGAAAAAACTGAAGCCCTCTACTGAAAGCCATTATCTAGTCGTGCGCTGTGCACACGAAGGTGTGTGTTTGTGTGCCCCTTGTAAGTCAACACAAATACAACAACCCACTATATATATAGCCTTTTCAGCTTGTTAGGGCAATAGCTGTTGGCCAATACAAGGCTGGTACGGCACGCAGGGCGTGATGTGGCCTTTACCACGGTCAACTGCTGATATTTACACAACGACGCACCGTGGGGAAGCCCAAGAACGGCTCAAACCTAACTGATGTTTGCTGTGAGCTGGAATCGAACTCGGGTTCACGGGTTTGTGCGTGGTGCAATGTGCTAACCGCAAGACTAGCGCTCCCCCACAAAGACAGTGGTCCCCTGTATCGCTTTTAATGGACTGTTGGGGCAAATGCTGCTGTTAGCGAGCACCTATGAAGGCCGGCAGGGCACACGAGGGAGCGGTGAGGCGACCTCTACGTTTGTTGTGTTGCAGGAATCCCGCTGCCAGACCGTTGAAAGCTCACTGGGTAATTTATGCCGGAATAGTGAACATCTTTCTTTCTACAAAGCCTGGTAGGCAAGCTTTATCTCGCAAGGAACTGATATTTGTACCCTACACCAAGTACAACACTCATTTGAGGCTCGGTCAACCTAAAGAAAGCCCCCGGTTCCGATATTGCGCCACTGTTATTTGTCGTGAGCGGAACTCGAACTCGGGCGACCGGGGGTTCGTGGCGTGTCGCGCTAACCGCCGCGCCACCGCTCCCCGTGGCACAAAAGACACGCACATGCGCAACCACGTGGCCGAATATATTTCCTCCTGTCTGGTTCGGGTGCAAATGCGCGAGCGGGCAGCCAGGTGGCAGACATTTACGGAACTCGCCGCACGGAAAAAATCGGTCAGCATCCTCTTTTTATGTCACGGGCGGTTGGTTTTTGGAAATGCGTGGCATTATTATTGCTGGGCGGTCGTATGGATTATGTGCTAAATATAACAACAATGAGTGGTCGATACGATACCGTATTTATTTATGCACAGTTCCGACAACATGTATTATTTTTCGTGCCAATGTTCCTTGTCTTAATTGTATTACTGCCAATTGTTATATACAGTCCTTTGTTAAGTCAGTGCTGCAGGATCGTCTTCCCCATGCGATGTCGGTGATGTTTAGCCATACTTCACGGTGCTGGTCAGTGCAGAGTGTTAAAAGGGATGGGAGGGGGGTGCTAGGCATGGTTCATACATCACTCGCCACTAGTGTCAGCTGTGGCCAGGTATCAAACTCAGGTTGACCGGGCTTCATAGTTCACTGTGTTAACCACTGTACCACCATTCCACCCAATTGTATTATATGATTATTGAAAATTTTGCTTGAGAGCTGCTCTTTTGGAATATCTGAAAGACCGCTCGATACAGCTATCCCGAAAGAACAGCTCTTAAAGAGCAATTCTCATTAATTGAACCGTAAAAACCCTACATCATCACATCGTGATGATTAACACCAATCAAAACTGGGCTCATTTCCTGAATTCAGAGCGAACAAACACATTGCCCTTAAATGGCACGGCGCGTTACAATGGCCGTTTTAACCGATTTCCACGTCACTTAAACCATTGGCCGGTTAATTTACATTTAGCTCTAAAACGAACGAGCGAACGACATCAAACCCAACCCCTCCGCACGACAACCGCGAATGTTCCGCTCTCGCAGTGTAACCGGCTCTCGCGTCACATTGTGCCCGTCCATTAGCTTAAGTACGACCAATCGATTATCACGGCCACCGACCCCCGATCGCCCGCGGGCCGGAGCACGGCAGGCGCAGCGCGGCGAGCGCTCCGCCGCCGAGCGAGCCGCGGTCCCTTGAGGCCACGCGGCGGCTCCCGGCTCCGACACCGCGCCCGGCCACCCCCTTCCTCGACAGCGGTCCCTCGCTTTGTCCGCGTTGGCGGTTATTTCATTATTTACTCCACACACATACACGCGCGCATCGGCCGAGATGATATTTAGCGATTTCCTTTTTGTTCCCTCCGTCTTGCGGAGTTGAGGCGCAGCATACTATTCATAACGACATTAACCCGCTATTTAGATGTCACCGTTCCCGACGGGATTGATTGTTATAATTATGCGTAATGGAGCGACCCATTTTGGGGGTATCTTTTTTTTCACGAACACGGTATGTATGTACCATCTGCTAGGGGGGGGCGAGAAGGGGGGTGGTGGTGATGTTTTTTTGTGGATTTTTTTTTTCCTGCCTCCATCTCCGATCTTGCCGACCTGCTGTTCCCCATTCCTCTTTTTCTTTGTCTCTGACTGCTCGCTGCCTGTGCTTCCTCTCCCGTGTACGCGCGTGTGTGTGTGCGCGCGCCGGTGGGTGCTGTGCGCCGTTTGCGATTCGCGAAGGCGCCGGGACACGCCCCTGCATGGGGGAAGACGGCACTTGCATCCGCGCCTGGATATTTTTTTTTGCTGCCGCTGCTGATTCTGCACAGAGGACCATCGTCTGAGCTGCCCTCTCTGGCAGTTGCCTCCTCCGTTTAGAGCCATGTACTCGAGGTGAGTCGCTCGATCGCAGCATCGCCCTCTGCCGCGAGGCCTTTCGGCTTTCATCTGTAGCCTCCAGCGGCAGTGGTGAAATAGTAGTGATAATAAAAAGAATGCATTGCCTCAGAAATTTGGAAGCTGGTTAATGCGGTGCAGGTATTGGTGCGTCAACAATCTTTGCACACTAGGTTATTGTCGCTTATTCGAATGCTCTCGTACTCCTGCCGCGAAAATGTGGTCCGTGTGTTTTGTTGGGAAACGATGGTTGGAGCGGAGTGGAACGGACATGATTTGGAAAAGTTTGATTATGGGGGCCCTCCCCAGAGGTGGGGAAGAGTGTGACTCACGATTGCTCAAGACTTTCCTACGAGTACATTTGCCTTTCAAGCTGGTCTTGACAGATGTGGTGTGGTCATCGCCGTTTAAATACTGCACGCATTGTTCACGCGGGCGTGCTGGAAATTATACAAAAGAAGAAGGTGGCTTTGCAACATAAATAACCGGTGCCGAAAGACCAACACTGACGGGGTCGGATTGACCCTGTTCTTGATGTCTGGGGGAGAAAATCCCACTTATTTCCAGGCCACCTGTGGAAAGGAATTAATTTTTATTTCGGTAAGAAATATATATTTCACAAAATCTCGCTTTTGGCTTATTGCAGCCGCTTTATTAACACGGGCCGGCTTATGCGGATTATCTAACGGAGGGGGATAATTTCGCGCGCAATTCTACGATCACAACGGGTGTTCTTTATTGATCCTGACAGGGGAGAGAATTCCACTGGAAAACGACGCGCTGTGTCTCCCGCCTAAACTGTTGTCGCGTATTAAATGCTGCCATTATCTGAAATAATTGAGAAGCCAGGTCGAAATCAAGTTGCTTCAGAATGCACTTGTAGCCTAATATTATTATTTTTTTACAAATTATTATTCCAAAAGCAAAGACAAACTAATACACGACCTGAATTTTAAAAGTATGCTCTGGCTTAGGCTACTGCGGGCACTCTAATTGGCACAGCGGTAATCACACGATCATCTCCGTGGGACTGTCTGTTTCGTATATATGTGGAGCATTAACTCTGTCAATAAAAACACATTATCGTAGCGAGACATTTTGTACCGCCACTGTGCTGTCAGACCGAGGCACTTTTCTCTACAGAACTTTGCACCACAGCAGAATCATCCATCCATTTTGTTTAATTTTTACAATATTGCAATTTATAGTACGCGCAGTCATTCATTCAATGTCGAAGCTATTTTTTGTTCGAAGAGATAACGACGTACAGGCGCGGGGAAACGGCAGAGAGGTGGGGGGGAAGGCAGCCATCTGGTTAGCTGGTGCCAACATTTGCCACACACTGCGTCCTATGTGTTATGATGTTATCAGCCAATTTATGAGCATTTTTTAGATATTGGAGGAAACTGGAGAACTCGGAGGACACCCATGCAGAACAGGCGGAGAACACTCAAACTCCATACAGAAAGGTGCCCGAGGCGGGAATGAAACTGCCTTGGGCAGGACCTTCTTTCTGTTAGGCGCGGATGTTACCACTCCACCATCCTGACACATTGGGGTTATTTAAGAAAGACAGTTGCAGAAGGTCAGCTCAGGATCAATTCGAATGAAACAAAGGTCATGAACCACAAGTTCGCTAAAAATTGGAGATGTTTGTCAGAGAATCGCCATGGAATAACATATACAGTACTAAAGGATATGACACAACTAACTGGCCCTTTACTGACATCCTTCAAAGGTCTCTGTGGCTACCACAAACCACTTTGTTGTCCCGCGAATCGGTGAGCGGTCCACTTTGTGTCGCTTTGATTTCTGAACTATGAAAAAAAGCTTTTACCGGCGGACAGGGTTAAAATAAGTTCAGGCCGACATTTCACACGGACCAAACCATTAACCCTCTGAGCTTCTGAACCTCCTTTAATCTCGGGCAGGAGTCGCAGCATTTCAACAACGTCCATTCGGCGTCCGACACCGCTCGCGCCGACACCGGCATTACCGCCGGCCTTGCCGAGCACACCCATCCCCGTGCGCCCTCCTCCGGACACGAGGTGTCCCACCTCCCTGCCTCCCCGCCTCCTCCGCCGCCACCGGCGCCGCGGCCGCACGCTGGCACAGCGTTTTGAAAATTGTCTCCTCGTCTGTGCCAGGCTCCCCGCGCCCACGCCGCGGGCGGGCGCGGTGGGAGGGGTGCGGACCGAGGGAGGCCTCGCCAAGCTCAGCCGCCGCAGCCAGAGCTTCCACAGCTACGACATGGACCGGCGCTCGCCTCTCGTTCGGCAGGCTCCCGGCAGCGCCGGCAGACGTGAGTGTGTCTCCTTCTCTCTCTCTCTCTGTCGCTCGCTCGCGGTTTTCACCGCGGCCGAAGTTGCCGCTCGCCCCGCTCCGCGCCGTTCGTCTCGTTCGGCTCGCCGCCCGCTCGCCGAGAGATCTCGCCGAGCGGACGAGCCCCGCCGATTAGAGCCGATCGGGTTACGTTCTTGGCGGGCGGTGCCGGGCGATCCCCGGCCGAGACCAGATGTTCGCGGGCGGACGGCGGGGGTTGGGGGGGTGTCGTCGGCGCGCTCGCTTGTCGGCGCGCTTGTCGGCGTGCGCGTGCCGCGGGGGAGCGTCCGCGCGCGTAGCCGGGCGGCTGTCTGCGCTCCGCACGGCGCCGCGCGCCCCCCGGATAGCGCGCTGTGAATTTACAGTGGCTTTGTGTGAATTTATGCCGCCGTGCCCTGGCGGCTGAGCGGTTGCGGCGGGCGGGTCGACTGTACGCGCGTCTGCGGCGGTCGCGACGGTCGTCCTGCGTTCTGAACGTCGGCTTTTGTGTCGGTGGGAAATATCTAGTGCAGGTATTTCGGTGATAGGTTAATTAAGGAGATGATGCTCTCGTAGCTATTAGGCGCCAAGCACACACTGGCCAGGGTTAAGAGCCTTACAAGGCCATATTAAAACACGCGTTTAACGGAGCCTAATCGTTCGGAAGGTGGTGAGCAAGAGGGGCGAGTTGGAAAAGGTATCGTAAAACGTAATTATGAAGGTCCTTAAATGGTGAAGTCACTGTGGCGTTTAGGTCAGCGGACTGGGCTCTGACATGCGAGCTTCTGGGTTTCATCCCCTGTCGAAGCCTGGAATGCTGCCCGTTAGCTCATTTGTGTTTGGCCAAGTGTGGGTGCATGACAAGTGTGGGTGGCGCGCCGGTTTGTGCCAAAGCATTTCGCGCTATCAACCACCGTGCGGTATCAAGCAGGAAACCTGAGTTCGAATCCCCGCTATGCTCGATACGAACGCTAAGCGATGGGTCTCCTCCCCCAACTCCGTCTTCTCTGACCAGCCACGGTCAATTATGGTGAAACGACCGCCAATTTCCGACAGGTCGTCTGGAGGCCTTCATCCAACAGCGGATTGATGAATGTCCCCAATTTACTTATTAACTCATTACAAACGCGTGTGTGGCTTCTCGCGACCCTCCTGCCCCCCATGTGGTCAGCACAGAGGAGAGGAGTACAAAGAGCCCCTCAGAGTGGCAGCGCTCAGTCTGGTGGCACGAACGCCACGTGCAGGGTTAAGGTTACTCATGAATAATAGAGGACGGCAATGTTGTACAGAGCATATCGCTGCTCTCAGTTCCAACAGCCCTGAGTGTCTGGCTCACTCCGGCAGGTCACACGAGGTGCCTCAGACGCCCGGGTAAACCCGTAACTAACGCGTTACGCTCGCCCCCCTGCTTGTGCGCATTCCAAGAATGTTTACGCGTGGATATTTAGGTCGAAATAGCCTTTGGAGGGAGCTGTCTGGAGCCGCCTGTAGTGGGGACGATCCCGCCTGCGGTGACGTGAGCAAGCGATCGAACGGTTGCAACTTGAGCCTTTGTACGTATGGATGTGTTCAGTATAAACATCGCTTTGTCTCGGTCTGATTGTCGCCGCTTGTGTGCTCCCACCTTTAAAGCGTCTGTATCTGCGTTGTATAAACTCACACTGATATACAGCGAGTCTCTGCTTTGTAGGAGTAGAGAAATGGCCTCACTCCGATGACGACGTTTTCCTAAATATATTTCTTGGCGGCGACACGACCAACGTGTGATGTTGCTAATGAGTTGAATATCTGGAGTGCTCGTCCTAATCGCTCAAATCCGGCCCAACTGTGAAAGCACGTGGGAGTCAGCTGTGGGTGACAATCCCAAGTGCAGTGCCCGCGCTGGATGGCTGGCTGTCTGCCTTTGACTAAATCACCCCGGACTATGTGCAAAAATTTAATTACACGTCTTAATCTAAGCGGCATTAGATCTGGTTAGTACAGTGGTCCCTCGATTTACGATGGCCTCAAAATACGCTCTCTAAGAACATTAGTATCACATTACGATCAAATTTGACGTTACGATACGCGTTAGGATATGGCTGCGCGTGAACGTGGGTGACGCAGCAGCCAATCGGCGACGCAAACGAATGCCGCTTGGGTAGCTTCTCAGCAAATAGCAGCGCTTGCATCTCAGTGTTTACCGAGTATAATATTTCATTTAAAGCATTACTGGTCCCACTTTACGATGGTTTCACATTACAATACGTGTTCTCTGGAATGGATTATTATCATCAAGCAAGGGCCCACTGTACTTGGATTGGGAGATTGCCTTGCCTGGGATTACCAATAAGGAGGCATGGTGGTGCAGTGACTAGCGCTGCCGCCTCACAGCAAGAAGAACCCGGGTTTGATTCCTGTTTCGGGTACCTTTCTGTGTAGACTTTGCATGTTCTCCCCGTGTCCATGTGGGTTTTCACCATGTACTCCAGCTTCCTCCCACAGTCCAAATACAAGCTGCTTGGGTTACTTGTCCTGACTAAATTTCCCTCGGTGCCCCGAGATGATGTAACTTGCTTATCCCTCCCTGCTGGACAACTGTTAAGAAGAGCTACATAGCTCAACGGTTCCTTCCAGCTTAAATAAAAACTGACTGACAGTGTTGTAGACATGGGGCTGTGAGGTTGGCAGAAGATAACAGGAGTACAGCATTGGATTCTTGACACCATCTGTGTGGAACTTTAAGAGCGTTACCCCCTCGGATGCATGAGTCATATCTGGGTGCTCCAGTTTCCTCCAGCAAGCCAAACACCCATTAATTGAATTGGCCAAACCTCCGTCTGAAAAGAGTCACGACACCCAGGGAGGCTTTCCTAGGAACATAAAGGGGCTTATTATCATTATTATCGAGAGCCTGTGTCCTCTTTGACATGAGATTATGTTCTAGGCAGGCTTTTAGCCGATTTGGCGCACGTGTTCACAATCGCGAGAGCTTTCAAAGAGATCGCGAAAGCTTTAATAGGAAGTGCACGACGATTGGTTGGGTGACCCGGCCTTCTGACTCCCAAGCAGACGGTTATGAGTTCAAACTCTGGTCGGAGTTCCACTCGGGCTTTCGCGGTTCTCTGTCCCGCTTTCTAGGAAGTCAGTAGTTGTTGTCAGATGATGTAACTTGGCCCCCACCATAAGAATGTGGAATTTCCGTCATTGGTTCAGGAGCCCAAGCAGGAGATAATGAATGTTACAAGATTGTTTTCTGTTTTAGATGACGATGTTCAAGCGTCACGCTACACCCTCTATTCCAACTCATTGCCTATTGGGTAATGGTCATGTTGACTGGATGAATACAATGATTACTGGATGATGATGACGATTGGCTGATCTGACTTAGTCTGGGATTTAACCTGATACACCCTCACAAGTGGGAGACCGACTTATTAACCAACTGACCTATATCCCATCAGTTACATTTGTATTACAGTACAGTATGCATTCTAAGTTACAGTTCTCTCCCAAGCCACTGCTGGATGAAGGCTTCCCCACGCCGTGCCTTTTAACGACGGTTGTTTAACCATACATCACCGCACTCGTCGGTGCGGATTGGTGAAATATCGGGCTCAGGACCCGTTCAGATATCACTCAATCACTGCTGTTGTCCGGGAATCAAACCCTGGTCGGCAGGCTCACAGCCCAGCACGCTCCAAACCTGAGGGGCCACTGTCACACCCGTAGGAATATAAAGTGTCACCCAACACTAAATCACGCGGCTCAAATTTCTAAGAACACAGCGCTGCCCGTCGCGTGAATCACACTCTTTGTGTGCGGATCACGCTTTCGTCGCATCGCAGGAATCCCGCGTCCAGAGCTCGCAAGCTCGCCGGGTATTTTCCGCCTTCATAACAAGCGTCTATCATCGTCGTCTATCTCGAGTGGTTCGGCTATTTTTAACGGAGAGCGACCCCGATGCGAGAGTTCACGATCGCGCGGCTCTCGGCTCGGGAGTCGATGCTTGCGTCCGCACGCGATCCGTGTCGCGCCTCGCGGCGAGGATGATAACGGTGCGCGGTTATATTTAGCTTCGCGCGCGTTCGGAGGAGGCCCGACAGATGCGTCTGCGTGGAAAGCTAATTGGAGAGCGAGGCTCGCTGCTTTGCAGTGACGGAATCGCCCTGCAGAGCCGCGGGCGTGCGCTGCCGACCGCAGGTCCTGATTTTTTAAAGGAATAGCGCCTGTGAGGCGGCAGCGCATTGAGTGGCGCTGTCACCTCAAAGCAAGAAGGTCTCTGGTTCGGATCCCGGCTCGGGTGCCTTTCTGTGTAGAGTTTGCATGTTCTCACCCCGTGTCCGCGTGGGTTTTCGCCGGGCACTCCGGTTTCTTCCCACAGTCCAAAGACATGCTGTTGCATAGGTTAATTGGCCTGTGGACTAAATTGCCCCCAGTTCCCTGTGATGGACTGGCGTCCCAACCTGGGTATAGCCCTCCCTTGCACCATGTGTTTGCCGGCATAGGCTCCGACTCACTTCGACCCTGTGTAGGATTAAGCGGTTTCTGCAATGGATGGATGGATGGAGTGCCATTGTGAAGCTGCCGCTGATGTTGAATTTGCGATGCTTACAGTCCAAGTTGTCTCCAGCGCAGGGCAGTCGCTTGTCTCTGTCGGTTCTCTGCTCGGCGTCAGGATATTCAGATGACAAATGGAATTTATTATAATAATTTTGTTTAATTTTCCTTCAGATACTTTTTGAGTGTCTCGCTCCATTGGGATGTTTGGCCAATTCCATTAATCAGTGTTTGGCTTTGTGTTGAAGGAAATTGGAGTACGCACAGTAAAGACTGTGCATATGAGGCGTTATCACACGCAAACACAAAGTTCCCCCGCATAGCCTAAGAGTGAGTAGGGTCAAGTGCCGTTAGCGAACACCGATCAAGGCTGACACTGCACACGAGGGGGTGGGTTGCCAGCATTACACCCGGCCACCTTTGTCTCCTTAGTGGCAATGTTTACACACCGGACCAGGTACTCATTCGACCTAGAGGAGCCCCAGGACCAGTTTAGAAAATCCACACTGGTATCGGCCGTGAGCGGCTATCGAACTCGGGTTGCCAGGTTTGTAGCCTAGCACGCTAACCACTGAGCAACCGCTATCACACACTCCACTCACACACACTCAAAAGTTACACGCAAAAAGATTCCAGGTTCCAGTACTGCGATCTTCTGGGCTCCTACAGCACCAAGTCTTTCCAGACGGATGATGGGTTCAGAGACCTCGGGCTGGATTTTAATAACAAAGGCAAATGGCAACACGCATACTATTTCACAGAAATAAATGATCGTGACCCTTAGGCGTGGAGTTAATTTTGGTGTCACTCAGGAGCCGGGCAAAAGTGGTGGGGTGTTACAGTGTCGATGTCCAGCAGTGACGGTCCTGGGCCTGGGTGTACGGAGGAGGTTGTGAATTGCGTTTCAGAGCGGTCCACCCTGAGCTGTCGTGCAGGGTGACAAGAAGGAAGCGAGATACGGTGGACGACCAAAAGCAGAGGCACGGTGGCACAGGCCCGAGATAGTGTAGTTGACCCTGCTGGTGATGGTGAGACGCCAGTGGAGGAGCCAAGGGATGTGAGGAAATACAGCCGAGGACGAGATGGGTGCTGAGGACGATGTGGCGAGATTCATTGCAACCGTTGGAGTTTATTTAACATGTCATCTCATTATAAAGATAACCTTTTCGGTTCAGTGACAAATACAAAGTTTTGTTTTGAAGATGCAAAGCACCAGCCTCTGGATCTGTCCTCTTAATTAATACCAACTGACATTGCTTACATTGATCATTTCTCTTGTTAATCTATAAGCTTTAATGAACGGGCTGCGTGCACGGGGTGGGTAATGCGCTGCCGTTTACACTTGACTGGAAGCGGTTGCTCTCGAAGCTGTGTTTACATTTGCAATTGCAGCATCGCGTTATAATTAACCATTTTATCTCCAGGCGTTGTAGTCTCCAGTGTCTTGTGACTACGCAGTTTTACTCTTGCTTCGTTCTATTAAAGTGCGGAGTTATTGGACCGCAGTGTATTGTGCAGCCTATGAGCAAAGTGACCTGGAATGAACCCAGCCTTGTCAGATCTCAAGATAAGCTGAGCTTGGTTAGTACTCGAGATAGCAGATGTTGTAGGCCTGGGCAGTGAGGTTGTAGTTCTGGAAGTGGTGACCAGGAGATGGCAGTGAAGCAATGGAATCTTGAATCTATCTGAGAGGATCTAGGAGTGTGTTTACGCCTCCTGCAGGCGCTCAGGTTTACTCCCACAAGCCCATCGCCCGTTCGTGAAATTATCCAAAAATGCCGATGCGGAACCCTCCTTAAAAAACCCCCCAGTGTCTTGAATCTCAGTGAAGCTCTCCTGGATTAATTCATGACATTACTTAACTCTATTATCATTATTGTTATACCGCTGCTCTCGCATGAGCATTACGGCAGGCAATGAGCCACAGAGTTATTTTTGGTTTGTGATTGTAGTCGGCAAGCCAAATCCCACTGTGTGCCAAGTAAATGCTGCAGGTAAAATAGTTCCAGCCAGGGAAGAAGAAAGAAACACTCATTGGGTTGAGAAAGAGGCTGGGGCTGTTCAAGGGCATGCGGAACATGTCACCGCTGTGATGGAGCTGTCCCTGGTGCTGAAGGCTGTGCGCTGGGTATGCCGTTGATATTCGTTGAATTGTATAAGCCCATGGAAATAACCGTTCACTTTAATATGAATATATGACATAAAGAGACTGTCATTTGCTTTTATAGAGGTATACTGGGCGGCAGGGTGGCACGGCGTAAAATATGCACCTTGCATAAAAGAAGGTCCTGCTCGCTGTGGTTTTATTCCCACCTCGGGCACCTTTCTACGTGGACTTTGTGTGTTCTCCCCCTGTTCTGTATGGGTTTCCTCCGGTCCCTCCGGTTTCCTTCCACAACTAAAAAACACGTATTACTTAATGGGCGAATAATATTATAATATATAGGATGCAGCATCTCTGAGGTTTCCTTGTGCCTCTGAGTCGTTGTCTCTTCGAATGAATACGTTCGACATTGAACGAAAAACTGTGCCACGCATTAGAAATTGTGAATTTCACTGAAGCAACCCGCATTCACATACGTGGAGATCTGATAAAACCACGAGCTATTCACCGATAGGTGTTGTTCTAAAGCATCTTCTGTTCACTTTCATAGCGATATCACACGTTTTTGTTGTATTGCAGGAATCCCGCTTCCAGAGCTTGCAATCTCACAGGGTATTTTTTGCTGTAATAATAAACACCTATCTATCTGAAAGCAGTTACTGTTCACTTTGTAGAAGTGTATGCGAGAAATCATAAGTCACTTTTACAGCTATGGCATGAGTGCTACTTCAATTGACTTTCATGAAAACATTTAATGGTATGCTATTCATTTGCTTGAACATCTGTTAAAGTGACTACTATTTCCTTTCATGTATTGTGAACACTCCGCTTAACATTCCATTGTATACTTTATCTACCGGCACAATGCACAATTAATTCCAACGCCATGAAAGTCATCTGATATCCGTGAAGTAGATTGTTTTGTATATTGCTTTAGGAGTCCTTAACGTAAATGATTGATCCTTTGCTGTGGATCTCTACGAATGTGTGGAGGAAACCGATTTTGGATGCGTTAGCCATCTTGTAGAATTTCTCTACACATTCAGAAATGTAAAATATAACGAAATAACGGTTTGGTGAGGCGGTGGTATGGTGGTTAGTGAACTGTCCTGTCAACTCGGTTACACGAATTTGATTCCTGGCCATGGATAACATTTGTGTCGAGTGACATCAGAATCAGCCCTTGACCACCATCTCCCCGCCCCCCCAGATCCTTCACAAAACCGCAACGACCAGCATTGAATGAGAATTGCTTTTCAAAGCTGTTGTTTAAGGATAGCCGTGTCGAGCGCTCCCCCTCTTTCCTTCGCGACGTTTCACCTCCCACATAGGCGGCATCTTAAGGCGTTCTGAGCTCTGGGTGAGTTCTCTGAATAAGAGCACTTGACACGGCCATCCAGAAAGAACAGCTTTGCAAAGCAATTATCAAGCATCGAGCCGTGAAAACCTATATCACTACATTGCGAAGAATGGTCAAACATCCCCTTGACCTTCTTGGTGTGAAGAAGCCTTCATCCAGCGTGGCGTTGCCCAAAGGCGCTATACGTTTTTTTATATTTCATATCTATTGTAACTGCAGCTGCCAGGCTTGAGCATGGGACGGGAGGTTTGTGGAAGCTGCGAGAAGAAATGAAGTCGAGTGGCGGGATGTGAGGTTGTTGGCTGGGTGGCAGGAGAGAGAGAGGGCGAGTGTGGGGGTCGCAGTGGCAGGTGAGACGTGGGATGGCGGTGTGGTAGGCGATGAGAATATCCTGAGGCCGAGTGTGTGAAGGATGGATAAACTACAGCAGCAGTGGAGCTGCATTAGCCCAGTAAAGGGAAGGTGACTTTGAGGTGCCTCTGCAGAGATGTGATTGCGAAGTGTGAACAGTATTGATTGACGCGCTTGCTTGCTTTTTTTTT
>JAZEWU010000027.1:5142270-5153093 GCA_036362915.1 Geotria australis | reverse complement strand
AGACTCGCCTACGGGGCCGGTATCTGATTTTGTAAAACCTGCACTTTTATTGTCGGTAGAAACCCATCGACTTGACGCTGTTCCTATTAGGACACGGCACTGAGCAATAATTTCTTGTTTTCTCGGTTTAGTTTTCGGTAATGCTGTATTTTCAGTGTGCATTTCATTACTCGAGATGTCTTACAACAGCAGCGTTTGCTCTTGGACAAGTTCTGCATATTAAAAATGCATGCATTTTAGGAATCTGGCCCACATCCATTTTCTTGGATGAAGGGCTTACGCGTAATCTTTTATAGATCCGTTCTGCTCAAGTGCATTATTGTTTTTTACTATAACGTTGGCATTGGCTTTGCCACTCAGGAAACAGTCTATTTTAAGTAGCCTCAAGTCCCAGCTCTCATTTGCCTAGGGTCATACGCGTGGAATATATTAGCAGTGTGTATGCAGTATATGTGTGTGTGTGTCAGTCGTCAGAGTCTGCGTATCTGTGTAATCCCTTCACCAACGGCCACTGACCGGTGTGGTGAAGTATGCTCGAACAACCCCCCATGATAGATACAGCATTGCATGGGGAAGTAATTCATCCAGCAGTGGATTGACAAAGGGCTGTCCGATATATTTTAAATTATTCTGAACGTTAAAATAAACTCGGTGGTTTCCCACTCGATAGAGTATGAGGCGGTACTAAACTCCCATTTACAGCCTTAGCCAGGCGTGAAACTTCCACATTGCCGTGGAAGGGGCAAGTCTAACCGTGTAATTACATCATTGATTTTCACATGAATTGATTGTGGGTGGCACCGTAGTGCAGTGAGTAGCGCTACCGCCTCACAGCAAAAAGGACCTGGGTTCAATTCCTTGCTCAGGGCCTTCCTGGGTGGAGGTTGCATATTCTCCCAGTGCCCTTGTGGATTTTTGCCGGGTACTCCGATTTCCTTCCACGGTCCAAAGACATGCTGCTGCCGAGGTTAATTGGCTTTCTGCTGACTGAATTGCCCCTGGTGCCCTGCGATGGACTGACGTCCCATCCGGGGTATAGCCCTGCCTTGTGCCTGGTGTTTGCTGGGATAGGCTCTGGCTTCAGCACGACCCTCTAGGGGCTGAAGTGGGTATTGAAAATTAATGAATGGATCGTTATTCATTGACCCCGGCGGAGATGAAAGGGCGAGTCGACCCTATAAGCTGGCTTTGAACTTGCGACCTTTTGATTGCTTGCTGTGCACGCCACCTCTGTGCCACCTAGCCAGCAACATTTGCACTCTACCTGTGTTTCTGTGTGCAATATCCATACTGTGAATGCAATGCATTGTAAATGTAAATTAAAAGTTAAAGGAATATGCTGGCAATGGTTTACAGGCGCAACCTTTGGAAGAAACCCAACAAATAACCACATTTTGTTATGATAAAAAAGCCAGGAATGTTATATCTCAGAAGCGACGGGTGGTTAAACCTAGAGAGTATTTGGCTGTGACCGTCATCCACAGACAGGGTGGCATAGGGCAAGACGTGGGCAGCAGAGGATATTACAGCAAAATATCATTGTTTTACCTTACTTATATTTCCCCACGTATATGTGATCATCCTTCGCTAATGCACACTGATCAGCGTTGTGATGTATGGTCAAGCAACTCCCACGACTGCCATGGCTCGGACAGGTCTTCATTCAGCAGTGGATTAGCAAAGGGCGGTTGGTGCATCACGATTACTCATTAAATCCGGCATGCGTAGATCGCACGTGACATTTAATTCACGGAACTTCCACGCTGATGCCTGATAATGAATGCAGGGTGTGTTCCAGGAAAACCGGATGGTTTTTTTTAAAATCCATTATCGAGCACATTTATTGCGAGCACGCAGAGTCGCAGGTCGGCTGCAACGCGAAACAGCGGCAATAACGGAAGGACCATCGCTCACTTTTCTCTTGCTGTCATAGCGCCGCTTGCTAGTACACACCGAGCGTTGTACTTTCTCTCCAACTCCGTCTCGCCCCACCGCTGCCACCGCCACCGCCGCCACCCCCGCACACAAACAAATGAGGCCCTAAAATTAACTCGAAGGCTTTCATGACCAAAGTTATCCCATAGTGAAGCTTTGTTTATGAGTTTAGGTCATGAGGCCCTTTTTTTTTTTTACAAAGCAACGCATTGCCCGAATGAAATATAAATTTCGTAGCCGTAAAGAGCCACTTTTATTAACTTCATACCAGCGATGAAATCAAAACCCTTCCTCGATGGGCGGCCACTCAGCTGGAGGGCTCGAGGTGTCTGAAGTGTGGCCTCCACCGCCCCGCAAGTCTGAAATCTCTGGAAATTTTGAAAGATTTATGGGGTTGGCTTTCTCGCCAGTCGAAGGCTTTGATTGAAAGTTTTTACAAGCCAAGCCTGGACGCGTGCCCTTTCTGGCGCCGGCAGTGGTGAGTAACGGCGGCGGCGCAGATAATTTGCTGGTGACTGCCCTTGATAAATAATTACTCGTGTGTTGCTTTGTTTTAAATGCGAACGTCTCGTGGAACTTTTTTTTTTCCGTCTCAGCTCTGGGTGTGCACAGTCCTGAGTGGCGATTTCCCTCTGCGTTGCTCTTTCGGGATAGCCGTGGCGAGCGTCCGTCCTCTCTCCTTCGCGACGTTTCGCCTCCCGCATTGGAGGCATCGTCACGCTCGGAGCCTCCAACGTGGGGGGTAAAATGTCGCGAAGGAGAGGTGGAGGAACGCTCGCGACGTCTGTCCTGAAAAAGCAGCTGTGAAGAGAAATTCTCGTACAAATTTGGCAATGGTTGGAAGGGACTGGACGAAATACTAACGATTGGTTCAATCTAGGGTGGCACAGGAGTGCTGTGGGTGAAAGGCGCTATATAAATTGATATTATTATTATTACTGCCTAACAGCAAGAAGGTCCCGGGTTCAAATCCCGGCTTGGGTGCCTTTCAGTGTGGAGTTTACACGTTCTCCCCGTGTCCGCTTGGGATTTTGCTGAGCACTCCGGTTTCCTCCCACAGTCCAAAAGACATGCGGCTGCATAGGTTTATTGGCCTGCTGACTAAATTGCCCCCCGGTGCCCTTTGATGGATTGACGTCCCAACCTAGGTATAGCCCTGCCTTGCGCCCTGTGTTTGCTGGGATGGGCTCTGGCTCTTTGTGGCCTTGTACAGGATGGGCGGCACAGCCTTCTCTCGTACGCATGGGGTCAGAGCTCAAGCAGAATGTACGATAGACACGAGTGTCATAACTCATTCCGTTTAGCGGGTAACATTTGTTTAAAGTTTGTTTGACATTGACTGCTTAGTGACCCCCCTTCTCTTCCTACGGCATTGAAACCAGGTCGCACGACAGTGCCGGACCGTTGTGATTGTTTCGGTAACGAATCGCGTGTATTTTAATTTCCTCTTTGACGGAAAAACAAAGCCATATACTGTGCTCATTCCGTGCGATTCTTGGAAAGGGAGTAGCGTAATATCAACAGCCGTTAGCAACGGTTCAACATGCGCAGCCACGGTGCTGTTTTCGGTTATATTAGATTAACAACAACGCAAGAAGTAAAACAAAATAATTGCTCTTCAGATCCAGCCCGTTAAAGTTTGCTTGAAGGTAAGGTGATTAAGTTATGTTTTAAACTGCCATATTAAAGCCAAATAATTAAATTTAAGGTAAATACATGACTTGCAACACAAGGCCAAATTGTTTGGGCGCATGAATGTAGCCACACAGCAGTATAGCTGGTAAAAAAATAAGGGTTTTCCCTCCTTCTTTCCACTTATCAATCATTACGAGAGCAAGATTAAACGCTTACAGATGTGGAGGTGAGCTCAGAGCAGCCGTGTTTTGTGAAGTTGTTGTATTTTGCAACAGAACAAAGCGTTAGTGGAGTGATTCTGAGGTCAGTGTCGCATTAAAGACCCAGATTTTTCGTCTCAATATCAGCGACACCACACCGTGGTTCATACTTACACTGATGGTTACTCTTCAGAGCCGTTCTTTAGATGCTTGATGATGCCTCCAACGTGGGAGGCGAAACGTCGCGAGGAAGAGATGGAGATCGCTCGACACGGCTATCCCGAAAGAACAGCTCTGAAGAGCAACCATCACGAATTGAGCCGTGAAAACCTACCATAATACGTACTAACACTTCCTCCCCGTGCCGCCATATCAATCCATGGGGGTTGAGTAACCACGCATCTCCAGGCTGGTCACTGCGGGTCGCTGACGGGAGGGCATAGGTACGAGTTCAAATGTCACTCATGACGGATGTTAGCCGTGGCGGGGAAACGACTTTGGGTCACCGGTTTCATAGCACAGTGCACAAACCACTTTGCCACCATTCAACCCTGCCTCACCCTTGTCCTCCCATTGATTAGTCCGACGCTCAGGCGTTGGCATAATTGGCCTGTGCAGAGTGCGCGCGTTGTTTTTAAAATTTCTCCAGCGTTCACCGTGAATGTGCTGCCCGCCGCTTGCAGTAATAGCGTAATGGATTTGAAGTGTCAATCGTTTAATTGTGAAATGGCTGACAATTGCCGTAATTGCCCGGCACACAAACACGCGCACAAAAACACACACGTGGCCCAGTGTGTCCGTGGACCTGCGGCGAACAAAGCTGTTTGGTTAGAGGCGCGAGCGGGAGCGGTGCTAAGGTTACCAGGGCACGCACACGTACACACAGCCACACGGAGGGGTTTGCACTAAAGGACCCTTCACGTCCTTCCAGCCGTTGTCCCAAAAGCCCCCGCCCGGTGGCCTCCTTTGAAACAAGCAGCCGCCCTTATTTCCTGAAACATGCCCTTTGCGAGCGACCAATAATGGGCATTAAGTGAATGAATGCAGCCCAATAACAGGCGCTGTGGTCCCCAGCAGTTCCCTCCTTGACCTCTCCCTCACCCCCCGCGTGACCTTAAATACCAGCGGCACAATACGCGCCATAAATCCGCGTTAACGCTCGCGGTCGCCGCTCGCAACCGCTCAAACTCACGCACGGCAGCCCGAGCGACGGGCCGTGTTTGTGAAATGTGCCAGGGTGGTGTGGTGGTAGGTGTCTGCGCCTCGCAGAAAGAAGGTCCTGCCCAGGGCGGTTGAATTACCGCCTTAGGGCGCCTTTCTGTGTGGCGTTTATGTCTTCTTCCCCCCACCCCGCCCGTGAAAGTATGCCGGTACAGTCCGATACCACGCAGCGGTACGAAAGTGGTCGTAACATTCCATATAGTTTGGATGGGGGTTGCGATATGACCGTACTGGTAAGAAAATCTAGTTACTTTCACCCCCGACCCCATAGGATAACTCAGTAGAAATGTGGTTGCCGGCCGGCTTTGTTGTGTATCAACATGAACTGGGGGGAGACGAAGGCAGCCAGCCAGGTGTGGTGATAACCCCTTGTGTACCATATTGGTCTAAATAGGTGCTCGCGAACAGCATCTCCCTAGACAGTGTGTAATATTGCATAAACGGATGCCAATTATTTACCAAGAAAAGACTCGCCGAGTCTCCTGTACGCCCTCTCCAGAGAGCGGTCCTGCATTTGCGATGTCTGGCCAAGTCTATTAATGAGTGTTTGGATTCGTGTGGGAGGAAACCGGCAAACCTGGAGAAAACCCGCCATGCTCAATGCTGCCATCTTCTGGCCCCACCTCGCTTCACCGTGTCTGCAACACGTGGCAAGCCCTTGTGGTCAACTGTCTAAATACAAACAAGAGTAGAGCGAGAGTAGATGTTTATTCTTGCAACAGAAAATAGCCCGTGAGATTGAAAACTCTGGAAGCGGGATTCCTGCGATACAACAAACGTGCGAATTAGCCAACATAAATAATATACAGTATCCAATTAGAATGTAATCCAATTAATTTAACAAGTACGAACTCTGATGCTGCTGCTGATGATAAATGATGGTATGATTATTATACGCGTGTATTTTAAGAAAAATTGGTCACCCATACAAGTAAGCTCATGTCTCAAGCTTACTTAGGTCTACACTGTCCACATCTGATGAGATCAAAAGCATTCCGGGTGGTTTCGTCATAGGTGTTGATTTAGGTTTTCAGCTAACCAATCAGAATTCCGACGATGCCTCCAACGTGGGAGGCGAACCGTCACGAAGGAGAGTGGAGGAACGCTCGACACCGCTATCCCGAAAGAGCAGCTCTTAAGAGCAATTCTTGGTCATAGGTGCGGTTGTTTTTGGCGCTACGTGGTGGGCAGCAGACGGATCATTGTTGTAATGTTCGTCGCTCCGTTGTCGATGCTTAACACCGTCGCCCGCGCAGATCCACAGTATTAGTGAAGTACGGTTGAATACGATCCCCACAAACGGCACATGGCGTGGGGGACCCTTTCTTTATCGGTGGTGACAAAGGACTCCGTGTAAATGTCAACATATTTCGCGCACGCAGCCGACAGCACGGTGACATTTAGCAAAGTATATGACCTTGAATTAGTACAGTACGGTAATGATCATATAAATACGTTGCCAGCAATTAAGCTCATCCACTGGCTGTGTGCAGGGGTCGTTTCGTTGTTTCCGTTAATAATGTAAACACATTTGCATTAGCGCTTCGTTATTGTTTATAGCTGTGCATACGTTTGGAAAAACCTAATTTGTCGCTTAAAGGTCCATCCGAATAAATTGTCTCCCCCTGCCCACCCTGCAAACCTCGGGTTGTGATTCGCTTAAACAACTAATTACAATTAATTTTCTCAACGTGGTGATTGGTAATGCCTCGAGTAACTAATTACGTCGCGTGAACCCGCGACAAAATCATTACAAGATATAATCAGCCACGATTCATCCACTGCTGGATGAATGCCTCCTCCTGAAAAATGTTTCCGTCCTTTGACTGCCATAATTCCTCTTCTACCGCACATGCACCCGCGATAGGAACGAGTTACATTGTGTTCCGTGAATGGCTCCGTGATGTTATAGCAGCGAGAGCGGATGGAACAGGCACAGCCCTGGTGCAGTAGGCCAGCTCAGTGGAATCTGGGGCACAGATTTAAGCTGGCCCAGCCTCTATTGCCTTGCAGCTAAAACCCTAATGCTGCTCTCGCGGTTTTAATCGCTGGGGGAAAAAAATAATAATGTAATAATGCTAGCCCTGGTTCACCGGAGGGGATTTCTGGAAAGCCTCATTCTGCCTCTGTGCAATATTCCAAGAAAGTGTGGCTGATGCCGGGACGACGCAATGTATTCTGACAACTAGCCGCTGTGCCTGGAAGATACGGAATTTTATTTAGGAAAGTAAAAAAAACCCGGAGGAATGTACATGCCAACCAAAGACCACGCTGGTGTCTTACTCTCCTGAGATGTACGTTTGTCGCCGCTTCACTGCAGTTTCGTTATTTCGTTCGACCTTCCGCTGCCGACGCCGCGAGGATGGCCCGTCGTGACGCTGCCTCGTGCCGGACAAACCCCCGCGCGAGGGGCCACGGTTCCTTCGTTGCGGTCATCTGGCCGGCGTCCCGTCGTGCCGCCGGTAGCGTGAGATGCAAAGGTCACAACGGGGCTTTGAAGCCGACCGCTGAGTGGGCGCCGCCGTTTGCCGCTACGGAGAACTGGGCACGGCCGAATTCCGTTTATTATTTTTTTTAGCGGTCGTACTTTCAACCTCGCTGTTTGTTCCGCGATCCTCCTCTGCCGCTGCCGCCGCCACCGCCGCAAGCGCAATGTTTCACTTCTGCTTGACTGAACAGGTGCCGTACCCAGTGAGTATTGCTGATGTTATTATACGCCGCTACCCACCCCTTGGGGTGGGGGGGTTTAAAAAGACAAATCTAAGATAACTTAAGCGGACAGATTGTATGAGCAAGCGATCGCTGCAGTCGACCGAGTCGAGCTACCGAGACAAAGAGCTGTCTGAAAATTGCTCTCCACAGCTGTTCTATCGGGATAGCCGTGTCGAGTGTTCCTGCTCTCTCCTTCGCGACCTTTCGCCACCAGCGTGGAAGGCGAAACGTCGCGAAGGAGAGCGCAGGGACCCTCGACACGGCCTTCCAGACAAAGAACACCTATGGATAGACCGAGAGATGTTTATTATTACAGCAGAAAATGCCCAGTGAGCTTGCAAACTCTTTACGGGATTCCTGCGACACAGCTGTGGAGAGCAATTCTAATACATCGCGCCGTGCAAACCTGCATTATTACGAGAGAGGTGCCTGCCGTTGAAACTGCTAGTCGGCTGCCGCTACTGTAGCTTTTACGTGACGGAGCGGAGGAGCGTCTTTCTGGGGGAGACGCGTGCCTCGGCTGCAGCTAGCTGGGGGAAGGCGCGCGCTGTAAGGTGCCGTGTACAGGCTCCCGCTTCAGTTATCCGTGTTGTCCCAGTGAGAGTGCTTCGTGTTGCTGCATATATTTAGCCGGAATTAGAGATGCGGGCCTTGCGATACGAATACAGAATGCACGCAGCTGATCGAACACGTGTGGTTCGGGCGTGTTTGCTAAGCGCGCATGTTTTAGCATGACCGTATTTGAATTTTAAAATTATGCATCTCATCCGGTGGGATTTTATGACGGTGCATTGTGCATTGTGGGTGTGTATTTGTAAAGTGTATAATTTAGTGTGTGTGTGTATGTAAAGGCAAGAATGGGCGTTTGTCTGTTTATCTCAAAGTGCACATAGCTTGGCACAATGGCTATAGTCTCATCACTTATTGTTGTATGTTTCAAGAGTTTTGTACTCGTACACAATCTGAAAAACTTGGGCACTGTATTTCCAGCCGTGAACAAAGCTTGCAAATGGTATCTAGACCCACCTGAATATGGTCTGCGCCTCCTCTAGGTCAACTCAGCCGTAAATTGGTACTTGCAGGAGTGTGTGACCATCAGCACAAGGGGAAACAACACCAGCTCTGTGTGGTGCTGGCCACACTGTGCCTTTGTGTGTATTACCACCTGTCCAGGAAATCCTCCATTTGAGGTTGTGTTTTTTTCTCAGTTCTGTATAATGTACTGATGTAGGTTTTTATGGCTCAATTCATGATGGTTGCTCTTCAGAGCTGTTCTTTTGGGATAGCCGTGTTGAGCAATCTCCCTTGCGAGGTTTCGCCTCCCTCGTTGGAAGCATCAGGAGTCAGCCAAGCAAGTCAGCCGGTGCCAACCCACCAGACGCTGATTTTTATATATTATAATATTATCGGCCAATTCATTAGCGAGTGTTTTTTTTTTGTTTTTGGGAGGGAGGAATCTGAAGAACCCAGAGGAACCAACAAAGAACAGGAATTTAACCGCCTCGGGCAGGACTGTCTTTCTGCGTGGCGCCGACGTTACCGCCGCGCCGCCCAGCCGCGCGATCGCCGTTGTTTATTATTATTATTTACCCAGTGAGCTTGCAAGCTCTTTACGGAACTCCTGCAACGCAACAAGCATGCGAGTTGCTCACAAAAATTACGGTGAGCCGTTAACAGGCTCTCCCTAACAGCGGGCGCCCACTCCGTCTCCACAAGCGGATTGGGGGGGGGTCTTTACGCTCGTAGCCAACGCTCCCCGTGTCTCCCCGTGTCTCGCCGCGCGCTCCGTTCGCAGAGCTGAAGAGCAGCTCCTCGCAGCCGTCGGGGATGAGCGGCCGCCTGCAGCTGGCGGCCGACGGCGCCCGCCTCTCGGCCATCCCGCAGCCCGGCGGCCTCGGCGGCCGGGCCCCGCGGTCCCGGCCGCTCACGCCGGAGCTGGGCATGCGCGCCTCCTCCTCGTCCTCGCTCGACATCCACCTGAGCGGCCTGGGCCGCCACCCGGCCACCATCCTGGAGGAGGAGGTGTGCGGGGCGCCGCCGCACGCGCCCGCGTACGGCGAGCCGCGCCGGCTCGCGTGCGCCTCCGAGAGGGCCCGCAAGTTCCACGACGGCGGCGGCGGCGGCGGCGGCGAGTCGCGACTGGCCAGGGCCGTCGAGAACGCCAAGGCCGCCGGCCGGCTGGAGGCGGCCGGTTTCGACGCGGACGGTGGCGACGTCAACTTCTCGCACAACGGCGGGCTGGCCGGCCACGGATTGAGCGTCGCCGCCGCGAAGCCGGGCGGCTCGCTGAGGCTGCCCAGCGGCAGGGCGCAGCAGCACGGCCCCCGGGAAGGCCCGGCGCAGTGCGGCGACGCCGGGAAGGCCGACGCCGCGAGGAGGATCTCGTGTCAGGAGAGGCCCTCGCCGGACGCCGGCGACGCCCTGGAAAGAAACGAACGGAACGACGCGGCCACGCGGAAGCCGTCGCGGAGCCTGATCGCGAGGGGCAGCGGAGGCGACGGCGCGAAACGCGGCTCCTGCTCGAGCGGCATCCCCAAGCCCGGCGCGTGCGGCCCGGGCGGCAGGCGCAGGGTGGCCGCGACGCTCGGGGACGGCCGCGCCAACGGCGGGAGCCCCCTGGGGCTGCCGCTGCTCAAGTCGCCCGGCGACAGCAAGACGTCGAGCTCCAGCAGCCTGGCGTCGCTCGAGGGCAGGAGCACCGGCTCGGCCACGCCGCTCAGCCCGGGCTTCCTGTCGCCGACGCCGACGAGCGGCGGCGCCCCTCACTTCCCCGCGGGTCGCGTCTCCAGGCCCACGACGCCCGTCTCGTGCGTGGGGGGCCAGGCGGTTGCCGCGGCGACGGCGGCAGCAGCCGCGGGAGGAGTTGCCGTGGCAACGGGAGCGGGCCGCGTGCTATGCAACGGGGTGCAGTTGCCGCTGGCTCAGCAGCAGCAGCAGCAGCACCCGAACACGGCCACCGTGGCGCCGTTCAGCTACAGGTGAACGCGCGCCGCCGGCCAAACGAGCGGCTCGCTCCGCCGAGCGAACCGAGCGGACGAACGAATGAATAGATCGGTTGTTTAATTTCCGACGTGAAATTCACGCGGAGGGAAGAGAGAGAACGGGGTAGAAATTGCAGCA
>JAZEWU010000027.1:5119787-5137759 GCA_036362915.1 Geotria australis | reverse complement strand
ATTTCAATTTTTTTTTTATCTCGGCTTGAATGCAATTATTTATCTGGGCAGTGTCTTAGCCCTCTTCTCATCCCGGCTGCCGCCCTCTAAGATTGGTCCTCTCGGCTCGTCCTGCCGCGAGCGTCCAATCGGGTTCGAGCCTCTTCGCTCGGGCTTTCTTATTTCGCGGCTTCCCTTTATTTATTTATTTTCCGCCTCTCTCTCTCGCCTTGGCTCTCCATTCTCGCTAGCCGAAGTAGGTCAGCGCATCCGCTGAATACAAAGCAGCCGCTCTCCGCCGAACGTGACCCCATCGCTGCCGCCGCTCGCTCGCCCCGAGCCGCGCTCGTCCGGAGCGATGGGCGTCGTTGGCCGGGTTCCGATTTGACGGAGGGGTGCAAGCGACCCGGGCAGAAACCGCCGCTTCTGTTGCCGCTCGTTGTCGCCGTCAGCCGCCGCCGCCGCCGAATTCTCGAAAGCGTTCGGGGGACAAAAAACGGTGATGCGCGTCGCGTCAAGGGTTACACTGCCATGGCGACCACCGTCAGAGGCACTGTTGTCATTTAAATAAATATATAAGTAAATAAATAAATAGGTTTAACACATGAAATCTATTTCCAGCGAGGACTGCGGGCGCTAAGGGCGGACGAGCGTGATCGCGCGATCGCGGATGCGTTTCCTGATGAAGGTCGCACAAATCTAGGGATTTGTCGTCTCGGCGTTTGCGAAGCCGCATCGGCGATTCCGATGCGAGGGCTACTTGTCATTTTAAGCCCTGCGATTTTTTTCCTTAGAATTTTTTTTTTCTCCCCCTTCTTTCCCACCCCCTCAACCTACGTCTGTAGCCTATTGGAGCTCGCTGCACAGAGCCAGCCATTTTCGGCATGCTTAGCTGCAAATTGGCCTTTAAAGAAATGGGCGGGCGAGGGACCGCAATGCTAATCGAAGCGTCTTGAGGGGGAGGACAGCGCTAAAATTAGCAGGCGCGAGGTGGCACGGCGGCGAGCGCCTCGGGGCGAACACCGCGGCAACCGCCGCCGCACGCGAAGGAAGATTCCGCCTGTCCGCCGAAAAAATGGACCTCTCTCCGTTATCGCGCCCGCCGAAGCCCTCGCCGGACTGACCGCCCGCAGCCGGTCGGATGGACGCGCGGCAATGTCTCGGGCGGCGCGGGATTAAGCGATGCCGCTTGTCGCAGCGGCGAGGAATCTGAGGATAATTCCGGCAGTCGGGCGCGAGGGCGGAGGCGGGAGGGGCGGCGTGCGGCGCTGGCGGGCGAGCGGCCGAGCGGCGTGGCGGCGGAGCAGGCGGCCCGCCACCGCCACCGCCGGCACCGATCGCTCGGTTGCGCCTCGAGCACCGGCGCGATGCTGGGCGAGGACCCGAGCAGCTGGTACTTCGCCGACGAGGAGGAGGACGACGACGAGAGCTGGCGCGCGGGCTCCGCCAGCAAGGCCCAGCTGCTCCGCGCGGAGTCCGAGAGCGGAGCGCTCAAGCTCGAAAGCGGTGGCGGCGGGGGAGCCGGCGCGAGGAACTGGCGCAGGGCGTCCGCCACCCAGCTGACGGTCTTCTCCAGCCTGACGGGCGTGATCGCGCGGCCCGCCGCCCAAGCGGCGCGGAGGCAGCCCGAGGAGCGGCGCCGGAAGAGCTTCGCCGGGTCGCTGCTGCCGTACTGGAGCGGCGAGGAGGCGGCCAAGTCGTCGGCGGGCCACCAGCGCCGCGAGGAGAGGGAGGCCGCGACGGCGGCGCCGGCGGCGGCGGCGGCGGCGACGGGACGGCAGCAGGGCCCCGCGCTGCCGGCGCCGTCGATGTCCGGCGCGCTTCAGAAGTCGACGCGGTCGCTGAGCCGGAGCAGCAGCAAGTCCGAGAAGCTGTCCGGAAGGGCGGCGGCGGCGGCTGCGGCGGGGATGGGCGGCTCCGAGGAGCGGGGGCCTTCCCGACAGCAGCAGCAGAAAAATCAACAGCATCAGCAGCAGCAATATCAGCAGCAGCATCAGCAGCATCATCATCATCAACAGCAGCAGCATTATGGTGGAGCTGGCTCGAGACCGACATCCAGGTACGGAGATTCAGAGGGCAGCAAGTCTGACGACGAGATCCTGGCCTGCAAGAGCAAGCGCAAGTGGAAGGCCAAGAGGCAGTCGTCCGAGTCGTGCGCTCGCGAGGGCATCGCCAGCATGGACCAGGACGTGATCCTCACCATGCTGAGCGACATCGAGAGCATGCTGTATTACCGGGTCTACGGTGAGTTTCTCCATTTGCGTGCGTGTCTCGTGGCCAGCTCTGCCGCACACACGGCTTAGTGGCTATTACACTACGCTGTGAGCCTCGTGGCCCGAGGTTGATTCCGGGACACATTTCTGAACCGGTGCTGGGCCCTTCCCGAGATTGACTCGGTCTTAAATGAGTATCTTGCGCCGCGTGTAAACATCACCACTGCGGAGATTAACGTTGTCGGGCTTTGCTAGCCACACCACTCCTCTGTGCACTGTGCCAGCCTTGATAGGTGCTCGCTAACAGGATATGCCCCAGCAGCCTGAATATCTCACAATACGAGCATTGTCTTGAGTGGTGTGTTTTGTGAATATTTTCACGGAAACGACAGAAAACGAAGCTTGTCATGTTCTGGGAAAACTTTGAGATTTCCTGGGACATCAACTGTCTCGGAGGATGATCCTGGGCTAAAACTAGGACAGGTGGGATTCCTACCTGCCACCCCGGTGTGTGGTTGGCCCATACATCCCTGCACGCAGCTCTTGGCGAGAGCCCATTTAGGGATTGGTCATCTCTCTGGTTCCTTCCATGTGCGTGCCAGGAGGCGGTTAAGGAAAAATATTCTTGGCCTGCGAAAAATGGGTCAAGTCTGAGGCTCATTACGTGAATCTGTGGGAGGGACAAATGATGATTCGCCTTCTAAGAGTTTAGAAAGGTCGTCTTGATGCCGGGTTGTCATACGATTCTTGAACCGGTATATTGTTTAGTCTAATTTTTACGATCTCGTTTGTATTATTCTTTCAGTTTTTCTATGTGTGAGTATTGTTTGACCCTTGGCCTCAATGTAACTGGAACATAATTTGCATATAGTTTGCAATGATTGTAAATCATAGATTCGCACTCATAAAACTCTGATGAATACACCTTTGCAAGAACTGATGTTGATCGGTGCTACGATGCTTTGTTACATTTGTCGTGGCAGTACATATTCTATGCACCTAAAATATATATCATATGTCATCCCTGGGAAGCCTCATTGGATACCAAGATCCTTCTTAGAAACATTCTTCCTATGGGATTGTTTGACCATTTTCACATTTTGATGATAAATATGTATGCCAACGAAGGTAAGTGCAGCCATTCTTGATGCTACAATTGCAGTGATGCGGTCACGTAAAATTATAATTTACAGCTCGTTTCGTAAATCCGCTGCTGGATCAAAGCCTCACCACATCGCTTCGGTTGACCTCATTTCATCTCATGATCCGTTCTGATATTGCTGATGTTATCCGTGGCCAAAAAGCGACCTCGAGTGCACTGGGGTCAAAGCACAGGGCAAAAAACCACCTGTGCCTCCATGACATTTAATATATAACACTCCGTACAATGTGTGCATTATTAATATGCGTCGGTCGTTGGTAGATTACCGTTCACGAACTAATTATTAACGCTTAGAATGTATTAGAGAGGTTTAATTCGGGCACACAGTAGAACGTAGGTGTCTCATTAGCATCGACGGCTGTTGCTTGGTTCCGTCCTTCACGCCATCCGGGGCACGTCGGCCTTTGTGCGACGTCAGGCGGATCACAAACCGCCGCTCATTTACATTTACAATGAGAGTTGTGAAAAGCGTGTAATTTATTCTTCCTTTTTACGTGCCGTTTTCTAAACGTAGCCCCTTTTTTTAGAACGCATTATGATAGAGATTTTATTCCGTGTATAATTTGCATTGTTCCTCTGTCGTGTAATACGGAGGGCACATCAATTGGACGGAGGGAAATTATAAATGAGAATGAAAATTGACTGATCTGGCCAAAATTCTCAGTGCAGGATGCTCCCCAAAAGAGTTTTGAGACTTTCATGGATATATAATTAACAATTATTATGCTGCGGTACTGGGGATCAAGGTAGAAGCGTTCACGTCGCGATCCCTGTCAAGTAATACTTGGTATTACCTGCAAATTCTACCAAACACTTCGAAGCCAAGGGGCTGAAAGACAACGATGTCCAGAAGCTTAACAGATGCCAGAAGCCCCTCAGTCTGGAGCAAGAAGAGAGGCCAATGCCCGCCTTTAAGGCCAGCACTGACTGTTATAGCTCTAAATGTTAAAGGGCTGTCTGCAACTAAAGAAGACCTTGTTGCAATGGGAAACTGTCATATAATAATAATAACCATCACGCTTCGAAGAATCGAATCGAATTCGACTGCGGTACTTTGGTGACACTGTGGTTGTTGGCTCACTGTAAAATCAGCCCCACAAGCCGAGTTTGATTCCCATCCATGGCTCACATTTGTGACGAGTGATGTCTGATCTGGTCCCAGACCCCACTCCATTTGTTTGCATTGACCAGCGTGGTGAAGTATGGACCAAGTATGGCCTTCTGTTATTGATTTGACTTGTTCGCGTAATATCTCTCCCATTCCCACGAGGTCTTCCCTTACCAGGCAGGTGACACGTTGCCTCCATCAGCTCTCGAACCGGTAACTTTTCAGGAGTGACCGATTCACTGGACCGATGTGTGTCCACAGGGGAGAGCGTGGAGACCGAGTGGGAGAGAAACGTCAAGGACATCAATGATCTCAAGCAGGACCTGGAGGAGACCATGTCGAATCTGCGCGACACGCAGGTGTCCCACAGGTAAAGGCCTTCGCCGAGTCCTCGGTTTGCAACGTGAGAGTCTGTAACGAGTGTGTCGACGGCCCTGTCTCAGGAGTGTCGTGCGTTGAGAACGTTTCACCGATTCCACTTCACTCAGCGTTGGGCGCCATGCACGAGGAAACTGGTGTACCTGGAGAAAACGCACACTCACACGAGGGGATAGCGGTTCAAGATCCACCAAGATGGCTTTGTGAACGCGCTCGCTGTACCCGGCATCTCTTGGTTCTCTGGCAACTTTGAGCAGGTTTGGGACTTTTGAAAATCTTCGTGAGCTCCAAACCAGAGCCTCCACAGTGAAGGATTATTGGTGCGTCCCACCGTGTGCCTGTCATGTTGGCTTTAATGCCTAATTTTGTGTTTAAAGTTCAAGTGCACGTCCCACTCATGTGTGGTGTCTCTGCTGCACTTATTCTTGTCCTAGGCCATCTCCGCTTAATCTTGAACAGGATTGCGGTTAGCTGGAGACTATCCCTGGAGACACAGGTCAAAAGGCAGGGCTATACCCAGGATAGGACGCCAGTCAATCACAGGGCATCAGGGGAAATTTCGTTCTCATATTAAATTTAAATCAACTCTTATGCTCACAAAGCATGCATCACACCATGTGCGTAGGAAGGCGTTGTTTTCTATTTGTGGATGTTGGATGCATCGGTTGACGTGACCCCAGCCTGACAGCTACCAGAGGCGCTACATTTGACCACGACGTTTTAAAGCAGAAACAACTCTTCAGTTGAATTACGACTCAACATGCGAACAGTCATAAAATTGTTGAGGGTGGCAGCGAATTGTAATTTATATTTCGAGACGAGTAAAATTCAAAGCGACTCTCCATGCTCTGACGAGCACGGGGTAATTGGTAATTTTACTTTGGCTTCCCTCGAGCCGCAAACCATCGATTAAACGTTTCTCAGTTGGGGCCCGTCCCGTTCGTAAAAACAACCGGTCAACTTCCCACAATTAACAGTCGCCGTCAGGAAAGACCTGAATTCTTCACGGAAGTCATTCCAGCAGGAATTCTTTATTTTCTTCTTGCTTGCATCTGTCCCACTCGCGTGTCTCCTGGTCCTCTTTCTCCCCTCGTTCCTGTCCTGGGCCATCACCTCCACTCTTCACACACTTCTTCAGCACTCAGAGCCACCTCCGTCTTAGGCCTGCCGCTCGGTCTCCGCCCTCAACTCTTCCATGTCCATCGTCTTTCGTTTTCCGATGCGCTTTTCCGCGCGTATTTTGACGCATCCCTGCCACGACTCACAGCAGGAATTGCTGCGCTGTATGTCGCACGACTGTGGTAAAAGGTAAAGGTACAGCACCCGAAATTCCTTGCTCACGTCACTGCTGGCAGAAGGGCCTTCACTATACGCAGCTCTAGGTTGTCCCTCGTACTGCAGAGGGTACTTTAGCAAACTCATCCATGCTGTCCAGACGTCTTAAAAGCGACAAGAGTACCCACACTCTACCCGACCACACTTAACTGTGGCCGAACGGAGGCAGGGCGTTTTAACAAACTTGCACCGTTGTGTCTCATGCCTGCCGGACGACGGTTAAAAAGAGCTCCACAGCTCAAGGTTTCTCTTCCCGCTTAAATAAATAAGGACCGAACTGCCTTTCCGGATGATCGAGCCGGCGACCTTTGGTCTGTTAAGTTCAGTGTGCTAACCGTTACACATCAGCGGCAATATTCCGGCCACACAACTGGGGTAGGGGGAGGGATTTGGAAGAATTGATCAGGTCCATTACATGATTCTTGTGTGGGAGTGTGCGCAGAGCTGAGGCACTCAAGTGCCGAGTGCTAATGATGGGCTTAATGGACTCTCCCCTTGCTTGTAAAGTCAGTGCAGCGCTGGGTGCGCTGTGAAATGTATTTATCTTGGCAAAAGGAAGGGCAAGTAAGCCCTAAAGATGAGTTTGAAATAATTGTAACCGTATCGTCGATGCCGTCTCAAAAATGTAAAGGATCACCACTCTTCTTCTTCTTTGCATTTCTTCGAAGCACGATGGTCAGTCTCCGGACAAAGTTGTCTTTCAGCTCGGCCTCGAAGTGTTTGGTAGAATTCGCAGGCAATACCAAGTATTACCTGACAAGGATCGCGACGTGAACGCTTCGACCTTGACCCCCGTGATAATAATCACCGTCAATCAAGAACCACCGTTGTCATAGTCACTTATCGTTCATGATCATCGCTTAGAATCATCGTCACTTTATAAATCATCATCGTCCAACAAATCATCGTTACACAATCTCTTTACACACGTATTTGGAAGCACTGTTAACAACTAAAAAAAACCACAAACTCATCGAGAAAAAATAAAACCGAAGCGCAGCCAGTTGAAAAAAACATAATTGGGTCAAGCCTAGGATGCGGTACGGAAATCCGAGCCAGCCACTCCGTTCAGCAGGGTCTAAGCAGCGTGACCTAGTCGTCTCTCTCCGTTCAACCAAGGGCAAGTCTCGTTCCCAGGTGTGTCTCGTTGGCACTTAGCGCTGGCGTTTACAGTCCGTGCTCCTTCCTCGTAATCATCGCTCGGCGTCCTCCCCGCTTCCCGCGTTCCGCACCTTGGCTCCCCGCGTGTCCTGTTGACAGCGGTGGCGATGTTTCTCGAATCTTGGCTCCCAACGCGACGAGGCCACCGGATTTCCATGTTTTTTGACCGGGCGTGTGTGTGTGGGCTGTGTTTTTACAGGTACCCTATTTAGTTATCAAAGCCGTCGTCAGCATTTTGTCCTCTTCTTCATCGTAATCTGATATTGTTTTGTTTATCAGCCTCATCATTGAAATCATCATCATCATCATCATCCGTTGCTCGTCGTAATTGTGTTCATGATTCGCAGTCTTGGCGTCATAATCGTAATTTGTTTGTCTTATCGGCAAGCTCATCCATTGCTTTGTCATCATTTTTAATGCTATTGTCTTATCCATTGTCAGGATCAAATTACATGGTTTTCTTTCCAAAGCTGTTCTTTTGGATAGCGAGCGCTCCCCTCTCTCTCCTTCACGATGTTTCACCTCCGACGTTGTAGGCATCCTCAGGCGTCCTGAGACTCTCGCGAAGGAGAGAGGGGGAGTGCTCGGCACGGCTATTCTCATGCATCGAGCCGTGAAAACCTACGTCGTGACACATATTTTCCATTGCCTTATTGATCGCTGTAGTCATAAATCTCCACTGCCTAATTGTTATCATCATCAATAGCACCATCGGGCATCATCCGGCGTCTTATTCATTGCCAGCGTACATTTATCACATTTTATTGTCATCTGCGTTATCCTCGACCTCAAGGCTGTGGTTTCTAGTTATAGCGTTTGTTCGCGAGATAGTCCCTGCCGCAATCACAATCCAGCGTAGGCTTCCGCAGCAGAAGATTAAAAGACTTTGTAATTTTCATCTCCGCTCATAGGGCGACCAGTGCCACGGCCACGATCGTATTACCGCAGAACAACTGCGGCGATGCACGTAATGTGGCGTTATTAAATCGAGCGTTCTTAAACAAAGCCTGATCTTCTGACCTCCACTTGTCCAACGTCCAATATCCAGCAATCGGCTCAATTCGCTTGTTTATTACACAGCTTTGTGGGAAGCTCACTGACATTCACCGCCCCCCGCAGCTCCCCCCTGCAGAACCCACCATCTCCCTTCCCAACTGTGCACATCTATTTATTGTATGATAATTTAAACACTGTAAATGGTTAATTGGATCAATAATAATGGGTGCAATTAGGCAAATTATCTGAATGATGAGGCAAAATTTTATTTTATTTTTACGATTTTGACCACGTTCACCTAAACTACGTTTTGCAAGTTTTAAATGAGATTTCAAGTTTTCAAACGACCAAAAAAATATTTAAAACCGACCGACATGATTGTAAAAATCCTTGCCCTCTTATTAAGACACTTTATTTCATTCATGCAAAGTACACGTAGTTGTTTGCATTTTGCAAGCTTTAAAATGAGGCCTCATTAGTCGAGAGTTGTGGAACAGTCGAGGAGGTTTACTGTACAAACATACACACCTGCATACATTACAAACACACGTACGGATTATCCACTTATTGTGTATAGGTGTCAACCACACATGGCTCTTGATATGTGTTAATTCAGTTATTATTGCATCACTGGAGGGATGGCTGCTGGAGGAAGGGTGTCTGTTACCGAGGTGTTTTTGAATCGTTGGTTTAAATGAAAACAAACTGGTATAAGATGAAAAAAACCCGTCTTGACCCGCGAACAATGAATGTTTATGCTTAGCCAGCAAAGCTTCAGCTGAATCAGGATTTCCTGAGAAGGTTCCTGGTGGGGATGTTTGGCCAATTCCGCTCTGCAGTGATGTAACAGGGCATTGATTTCTCCATTAACATTGATCTTTAAGCTGGCGATACACGCATCAAATCGTGCATGTAATAATTGGTTAATTAAGTTGCGTGTAAATCATATGGACACGATATGGTAATATTACCTTCAGGATAATGGAGTCAACAAAATTATACACACTAGACACAACAAGGCCCGCGAGACACAATGCAAACGAGGTTTTGCCTCCCATGTTGGAGGCATCATCAGGCGTCCTGAGCTCCAACGTGGGAAGCGAAATGTAACGAATGAGAGAGAGGGAGTGCTCAGTGACACGGCTATCCCAAAAGAACAGCTTTGAAGCGCAACTATCACGCATCGACCCGTGAAAACCTACGTCAGTACAATACAAACGAGATCAAAGAAAACGATTCTTGAAATACCATTGCACCCCTGAAATATAATTTACGGCTGTGGCAAGGGAGAAGGAATGGAGGATTAATTATCACATGGCTACTTATTAGACACAATTTTGATAGCTTTATAATAATAATACAGTTTCTTCATTATCTGTTAAATCAGCGGATGCATAAATCATCGGGAACGCGCCCAATCTTGTCAGGTCTCGGAGGCTGAGCGGTGTTTAGCCGAGAGTGCTTGGATGGGTGGGAACTGGGTTTCAACGAGCTGTTGTAGTTTTGCAGACGGGCTGCGTTGTCAGCAGAAAGCAGTGCAGCAAAATCCACCGTTATACTGCACTACAGCCTTTCTGTCTGGCACCTTGACAAACCAGCAATGTCCAGCATCATGCAGCACAATCAGGTATCCCTCGTGAGTTTGTTGTGTCGCACGAATCCCGTAAAGAGCTCGCAGGCTCACTGGGTATTTTCTACTGTAATAATAAACATATATCTATCTGTCCATCTGTCCAGCGCTGGATTTCCAATACGAGCTTCGCGACGAGTAGACGCGCGGCAATAAACCGTCGCTCTCCGCTCGAGCGTTAACGGTCGAACCCGCTCTCCGCTCCGACCGCCCTAGCTCGCTGAAGGCCGGCTTCGGAGCGACGGGACGGCCTCCGTGGGTGGACACGACCTCCGAGCACCAGGGCAGCCCTCGCATGCAGGCCGGCGAGGCCCCGTCTCTGGGCACCGGTCGCTTCCCCGCGTCCTCCACCTCCTCCTTAGCCGCTGCCGCCGCCGGTGGCGGTGGTGGCGGCGGCGGCGGCGGCGGCGGTTCCGGCAGGCGGCCCAGATCCGGCGCGACGGGGCCGCCCGACGGAGGAGGCCGCTACTCACGCGGGCCCCCGAGGCTGGCGGGCCGCAGCGCCCACGAGGCGCGGCCCGGCGCTTGCGAGCTGTTCTCGGAGGAGGACGACGAGGTGATGGACGAGGACGAGGAGGACGGCGAGGAGCTGGTGATCGAGTGCGACGACCTGGAGGTGTCGGGATACGCCAGCGACGGCGACCTGCTGGGCAAGAGCCTGTACCGGCGGCAGCGCACGAGCGGGTAACTGGCCGCGGTGCTTTGTGTGTGTTGTGTTTCGATTGACGGGTGGCCAGGTGGCGCAGAGGTCAGGGCCCTGAGCCGGTATGGCTGGGTTTGAATCCAACCGGCCCCGCCTGTGATAAACAAGGTTCTCAAGTGGAGCGAGTTGATGGTCTCAGGCCAGTAACGGTGACTCCACAAAGACAAAGATCCCACATATAGACTTAACAGACTATAGGGTCAAATGCTGTTGGCGTGCACCTATAAAGGCCAGCACGGCACACGAGGGGCTGGTTGGTCAGCACCACAACCGACGGTGACTGCAAACACAAACACACACACAATTTGGTTGTGCTCTTAATTTAATTGAATTTCGGCTCTGTGCGATTTCAACGATTATTGGTTTGACTGTCATGTGAGGAACATTCTTCTTAGTAGCACTGCGGGTGGGAAAGTTGTGCCTCATATTATGTGGACCAAAGGTCACTCGAAGGGGATCTCAATTGGGATCCAGTCCCCTGGGCCGTTCTCAAGCACTAAGCGTCGCACTGCTTCACAGCAATCCGATTGGATCCTGTGTCCCGTCACGTGTCTGTCCATAGCACAATGCGAATACAATTTGGGAAAAAACATTGGCAGAAAAAAAGCAAAGAATGAAATCGTAATCAAGGATAAATTATTTGCGTTTATTAATCTCTTTAAATGCCACAACATATGAGCGCAATTTATAAATGCATAGAAAATATAAAACGTGGTCGGACCAACATAGCATAAGAGACAGAGGGCAAGAAATAGAGAAGATGTAGACAACGGCAGAGTAACATGACCAATGGAGGAACAAAATAGTCCATTATGAGCAAAATATAATAACGCCATTTATCTACCCATCATCTGGAACTAGGCCATAACCACTTCTAATTTTACTAGCCTCAATTTATATGCCATCGTAGCGAATCACAAGTCCCGAAGGGATTTATATATAATAATACTCTTTCTGTACTCATGGAAACATATATTTTTATTTATATAAAGTCTCAAGATATTTTATCAAGAGGGTCCTGCTACATTGAACCGTTTTACCAATTTTATTTTATGAAACTATGGATTCATTCCTTGGACTGCTGTCACCGCGACCCTCACCAGGACAAGCGGTTTAGAAAATGGATGGATGGATGGATTCATTCCGGAGAAAACCCACCACACATACAACAACATATTTGCCACTATTTGCCGCTAAGTGGTGGTGACATCACCACGGCGCTTGTGACTTAATTATTATTTGTTACGCTTAGATCTCCAGGCATCTCACAACCCGAGTCTCCAACACAAGTCCTAACCAGATTTAACCCTGCTTAGCTTTTGAGATCTGATGAGACCGCACCTTTACCTGTTTATATAGTAGGGCCATGATGATTCACCCATGATTGGATAAAACCCCACAATTCAGGGTTATGATTCTATTTGAGAATTCGTTTTTGTCACATTGCGGTGCGTTGTGGTTCCTTCTTGTGGCTGCGGGCTGCACGTAAATCGGTTACATGCAATGTAAACAAATAAAAAATAATGCATTCTCACAATCACGATTCAAAGCATGTATCCTGAGCTAAAGGATTGCTTTCAATCGATATATCCAAGCATTGTAACATCCCTAAAACGTAGTACATTTTCGGTTTAACGTCTGTAAACACGGCGTGAGAATCCTACTCCATCATCATTGTGCCCTGTTTTTTTATTTGATGGTACGTGACCGTTTCCTTCACCGATATCTTCATGCCTTGGTCTCTCTGCTTCTCTCTTCGCGTGTCGCTGTGTCAGTAAACCGAGATGGCTTCCAGCTGCTACTGGCTCTGCAAACATGTATTCATTAATTTACGTGGATTTTTATTCCGAAGGGTGGGCACTTTAATTATCTAAAGCGGTAGTAAATATTTCACCGCGACGAAGCCACAGTTCACTTTCTTGGCACTGTTGATGAAATACCATCATAAGCTGTCACGCCACGTTGACAGGCAGCCCTGATTCATGATACGCTGCAGTAGAATGTATAGGTAACAGGTAAAGGCGCAGCCCTGCAATTGCCTGCCCACGCCACTTCCAAAGGAAGAGCCTCGTTGAGCGGAAGCTCCTGACAGCTCTATATTGAGGGTAGTTTGGCCTACTAGTCCACGCCGACCAGACTTCTTTGAAGATGTGGAAGTATTCTAGCATCTAGGTTTGCCCCCTGTCCTGGTTTACCCTGAATCGTCCTCATTTTAGAAGCAGCAGTCCTGGGAAAATCTGTGTTTTCCTGGAACAAGTAATTATTCAAAGTCCGTTTTTTTTGCCAGTTCTACATACAGCCCTCTCTCGCGAATTCTGTGCACCTCCACGACATGTCCTGTTTTTTTTTTTTTTAAATACCTACGCGTCAATCCACCATACGCGACCTGCAGATCGACAATCTGTGGTGAACCCACGTATACAGCTAGGTAGATAGAAGTGGGGCGCCGGGAGATTGAATCGACCTGGCCACCTCTGCCGTTCCACCATGGCTGCATCCGGACAGGAGAAGCACTGTCGAGAGTGAGTGAGCGAGCGGTGCAGGCATTTGGAAGGTGCAACAGTTCGATGCATCACGGCGGTTAAGTGTGCAGCAGGTATGCGCTCTCATTAAAACATCTCGCGTGCTCTCCAGGCATGTGGCGGGGTGGCTGCTTGACTAATGAGATGGCTAATTGGCCGCAGTAATTTAATTTCTCCCGGTTTCCTGGTTTCCAGCTGTTTGCAGCAAATTGGGTCCTAATAGAAGTCAGGCTTTGCTCTACCATTTGTTTCGCCTTCAGTTCATTATACAGTAGTGTTTTTTTTTTTTTTGCCAGAGTTCAAAGGAAAAAAGCCGATGTGGAATTTTAAGTCTGTTATCTAACTTTGGGAATTTTCTCACAAGGGTAAGAGTGTTCGAAAGCTAATTACTTTAAAACAAAATTAGCAAACACTTGTAATGAGACGATTCAACTAAGCACCACCATGGGTGGCCAGGTGACCTTTGCATTCAAGGGCCACTGGTTCGAGCCCCTGTCTTGATTGCGAATTGACATTGTGCGATGGGCACAGCATCCGTCCCTTCCAGAGCACGCTGTTTGATAGCCCGCGGGCTTCTTGAACCCTGTGATGTTACTTGGAATCACATTGAGGGATGGAAATTGGAACACGTGGGTTAGAAAAATCACGTGGCAGTTAGACGCGTATAATTGGCTCTTAGGGAAAGTTGAAAAATCGCCTGGAGGGTTGAGAGCAGGCGGTCAAAACTAATGATGAAGTGGCAGCTAAATTAGGAAATTCACCCAGGAGAATGCCCACAGCAACGACCCTGAGAGATGGGCAATGGCTTGGGGAGGCCTTCATCCACAAGTGGATAGACCATGGCACAGGATGATATTGTTTGCAATTTGTGACCGTTATCCCGGCCAAATTGACAAGCCAAAAGAATTGCAATAAATGCATTCTAGAGAGAGCTTTGTGTTTCACCTCTTATGAACGCGAGCTGTCATTCAAAGCAGTGATAAAAAGGGGTTGAAGAAATTGTTCAGTGCAGAATATTATTTACCGAGATCAACATTAATTTCCACTGGCAAACACTTCACTAAATGACGTAAAACAAGGACAACGATTTTAAATGTGGAAAGACAGCATTGCATCTAAGAAGCTATGAGCCGTGAGTCGGCATCATTGCTCCAATGTGACTTTTGATTCCATGTAGCAGCTATCGGCCGGTTTTTATCTCATTGGGCTTCTTCAGCAGGGCCATAGCCTTACGATGGACTGCCACTGGTTATTTTAAAAAATATTTTAGCAGTCACACACTAGCACCATGTTCAGAAATTTCTTAAAGCTAAAATGAAGCAGCCAAAATCTTATATTAAGTGTTTAACAAATTGAATTTATTTCAGACGATGGGGCAATATTGAACAAAGGTACTATGTGTGGTTGTGTGTAACTCAGAATTCAGAAAATATGCAACAGCGACCGCAAAAAAAAAACTTGGGAGTCATGAAGAGAAGCTCAATGCCCCCGCAAATTTACAGACGCCTGGGCCCCACAGGAAGACGAATCTGCGTTCAAAATCTCGCACGCCAGTTTTTTTTCACCAAGAAAGAAAGCGATTGTTTTGAGAGCCGTTCGCCTTTTTACCCGAGGAACCTTGAGGCTCCCGGACAATGTGCCGCTTATTGCCACGGCCACAAACAGCCTCCCCGTCTTTTTTTAAAACTCGCGAACAAGGGAATTATCCCTGCGCCGGTGCCGTGCGCTGGCCGCCAGCCAGAAAGCCGCACTCCAATAGCTCCAAAGCCTCCTCCCCCCCCTCATTACCAACTCGCCCCCCTTTCTATGCAAATCCGGAGGCACTCGGGAGCGAGCAATTGCCGCGTCGAGCGGTCATTTCCTTCCCAAATACTCGCCGGCCGCGTGGCTCGCTCGGCCACTCGTTAAGTCGAGACGGCCGCACCATCCCTCCCGCGCCGGCCCCCCGTCCACCACCAACGACAAGACAAAGACCCCCGTATAGCCTGAACAGGCTGGAGGCAGGCGCGTCGCAGCCGCGGGTGTTGCAGGAAAAAGCGGGGGGGATGGAATCATGTTTCTGTGAAAGGGCGGGTGTCGCAAGATATGATATGAGACTACCTCAGGAAAAAGTGGGGGGGGATGGAATCATGTTTCTTTGAAAGTGCGGGTGTCGCAACACCCGCGGCTGCGACGCGCCTGTCCGTAGGGTCAAGTGCCGTTAGCGAGCACCTATGAAGGTCGACACGGCACACGAGGAGGTGGGTGACCAGCACCACGCCCGGCCGCCTTTGTATCCCTAGTGGCGATGTTTACACGTCGCACTCGGTACTCATTTGAGGCTGAGTCGACCTGGGGGAGGTCCCATGACCGGTTCAGAAAATCGTCACTGGTGTTGGCCGTGAACGGGATTCGAACTCGGGTCGTCAGGTTTGTAGCCCGGCGGTCTAGCCACTAGGCTACCGCTCCCCGTCCATCAACACCACCACCATCACCAGTCGTCCCCCGTGATCACATCCACAACACCCCCCCGCCCCATACCCGGCCCGAGCGCTGGGGGTGAAACACGGCTGGCTTTGTGAGTGTGACGGCCGCCCGCTGGCACGAGACGTGTGGCGAGCCGGGCCGGGCGCGGCAGGCTGGGCGGTATCGCCGACCCTCCGCACCGTACGGCGCTGTGAACGGGGAGAGAGGGCAATTATCCAGCGTTGCCCTTGTGTGCGGCTGTGTCACGGTTGCCACTGCTGGGGTATAAATAAATGGAACATGTTTATCGGAGGAAAGGAGGATATCTTAGTAATTGAAGGGAACTGCCGTGTGGAAATGTAGCGGACAAAAAACGGGGATTAATGGGGGGGTTTTTTTCAGCACGGCCGACTCAAATAAAGGATGATTCAGAGAAAAGCAGGACAGGTGGTAGTGTATGTGTTGAGTATATGTTGGGTGCACATCGATTAGTGCATTGCACTGTGGACTCGGTGACCAAAGTTAAATTACCAACACCTGCTCACATCCCTGCCAAGTAATATCATAACCAGTTCTGGTCCTTTACGAGGTCGACTCGGCCTTAAATGAATACCTGTTAGAGTATAAATAGTGGGTGTATTACAATTCACCTACTCATATTGGTTCCTATATCCCATGAAATATCCATTGAAACACTTTCAAGATTTATTTATTTGTATATAATGCATGTTAAAGGTTCATGTGGCCTCTCCTGCCAACAGAGGCCACTGCATTTACAACAATATAAAAAATAGCACAATTTTAAGTCAAATAGCAACTGAATCTTGACAATTGAATCTCAAAGAGGTTTAAATTATGGAATCCCATGTCAACATTATTGGGGATGAAAAGACGGCCGGGCAGAATGCTGCAGCAAAGCAATGGATCATATATCATCTCAAAACACGACTGCTGTTTTGATTGAGATATTGTACAAGTGAATGTTTGTACTATACTTGCTTTATGCTAAAATAGACACCAAATGTGCACCGACTCGTTCTTGGAGAAACCGCTAATACAAAACACAGAGCCGCACAGTGAATCATTACATGCCTCGTAAATGTGCCTCCACTTGGTGTCTCGGAGCCACTGGCAACATCAAAAGAATCGGGAGCCACAAACAAAGCATTCTATTTATGTGGGTTAGCAGCCACGGCAGCGGGCTTAATTATACGGGCACAGCCTCCCCTCCGCCACGCTGGTGAACGTTGGCGAGAGCGAGTTAAGATCTGCTCCGGTGCAGTGGCTCAGAGTGGCCCGGTCCGCCACAGTGGCGCTTTATCAACGGCGACGGCTAGCACAATGCGACCGCATCTGTACCCGAAGCCACATTTCCAGTGACCTTGAGCGGTGAAATTGGCAGTCCTGCTTATCAACCGCATTAATTCGCTAATGGAAAAAAAAAAACATTACAAATGTATAATTGTGGCGAAAACTAGATACGCTGGGCGAGGGAAAGAGAGCGTTAGGACGCATGTGGCGAATGTGATAAATCCGGCAAATTGTGCGATAATGATGATTATCGTCGTGCTTTAATTCTTTCTTGTTAGATTAGTTACTGAAAATGTATGACCGTATGCGGTAATAAGGCAAATGCATGTAACCTATTTTCTAGACTGCAAGCATAATTTGTTAATATTAATTCACAGCCTATTAGTCGATCCACTGCTGGATGAAGGCCTCTCTCCACACTTTCAGTCACTGTCAGCAGTTGGATCAGACTATAATAATATTAATCATACTTCATCGTTTTGCTCAGTGGGTGAGATGTTCAGGACCGGTTTAGGTATCAGTGCTGGCATTAGCTGTGGCTGGCTTCAAACGCGGGTCACTGGGTTCGTAGCACAGTGCACGAACGGTCATGATTATCATCGTTCTCATTTATTATTCATACAATTTTACAGTGTACTAGAACTCCCATGTGGAACATCTCAGGCCTCCATTCAATACAAGCACCGAATCACCACTCCACCCGTCATATTTATTTAATATAACATATTTATTGACAGCAATAACAATGTCAATTATTTACCCAGGAAATCAACGACTGTTTAAACTTTTTTTTTTCAGTGAGATCCTGCCAAGCAACGTTTAGGATTCCGTATTAATAATAATAATAGCATTTATAGAGCGCCTTTCACCCGAGGGCCACAAAGCGCTGCACAAGGCTGCGGAGAGAACGACATGTCAACAACAGAGAACGGAAAATCAGCAACCATTTTTTTTTTTTTTGTATAATCCGGGCTGTGGAGAGAACGGCAAATCAACAACGGAGAGACAGAAAACTGAGTGTCAAGGGAT
>JAZEWU010000027.1:5094866-5119747 GCA_036362915.1 Geotria australis | reverse complement strand
TGAGATTGGCTTGGAACGGAGACTGGGGAGCCCGGGGAGAAAATGTAACACGCATACAGGGGAAGTGACACTGGTAACCTATGTTACATGACCACACACCTACAGGCACAATATGGACGACTTGGTCGCAGGTGTTTAACTTGCGCAATGGCTATTTGCATGTATGCGGTGTAGATTTCACTAATTCCGGTAAGCGCTGACAACGTCAAGATGCTGATCCAGGGGTAGATTCCTGTATTTATGGGAAATGACACGTTATGCAATGCAGCTGAGTTGCACCTGTGCAGCGCAGATTAACATCATCGTGATTCTTAGAATTAGGAAACGCTTGAAGTGCGTGCTTACATTTAAATATCAGATTGTGTAAGAATTATGCCTGTCTCACTTGCTTTGTTTCTCAGTGCTTTCTGTCTCATTTGTACCGTTTTGTTCACTCCATTAGCAAAAAAACGTAGCATTATCACATCCCTTGCAAATGATTTGCTCGAATTGCAAACGGCAGATCATCGTGCGCACGATGCGATGCGCGTATTGTAAGAATTCATTTAAATTGGCGAATCCATTCGTGCATGGTTAATGGCATAATTTTAAATAAACTAAGGCAATTAGTGTCTTGGGGGCTACTTTACTGTTCAATTCTGAGAAACCCTCTGACTGCCCTTTGTTCACAAGAGAATTGCGTGTCCCGATTTCAGCCACCAATTAACGCAGCCGCACAGATGGGGCGACTGCTTTTATAAATCATTTAAAGCCAAGTGCGCGGCGGTTCGAGTTAATTGAGGAATTGTGCGCGACCCCTGCATGATTACGTTAATTTATTCGCAAACGTATGGCACGGGGAATTGGGCTTCGTTCGCTAAAGTACTGTTGAGTTTTCCTTTGGCTCTCATCTCTAGCCCGTCGCTGCTTTCTGTGTTGCTCGTGTGAACTTTGGTGGCCCGTAAAGTGTCATCTGTTAGTCGATCGGCAAGTTGCTTGTGGTGGGGCAGACTGTGGGTACTCCCAGCTCTTCCAAGAGGTCTGGCCATTGTGGAAGAGCAGGACACATAGCCACTAGAGGGGCTGTCTAGATTTCCCAATAATAAGAAACCAATTATTGTAATCTGAAACGGAAGGATATGTCTTTGTCGTCTGCATCATTATCATCAAAAGGATGTCACGATCGTCATCATTAGCATCACCAGTATTGTAATTACAAGGGGCATACTTTACAAACAGCACCAGCAGTGGCATCGGAAATCTGCGCGTATTTCAGTCTTCGGCGTTATCTCCTAACATTCCACATTTTGTAGAAATACAGCCTCACGGAGTGCATCGCCGATATTCCGCAGTGTCATCTACCGACAGTAAAACGCGTTGGTTGGTGCGTCCGTGCGTACGCGACAGCACGGTCTGTTTTGCGTGCCCGTTGATTGTCGCGTCGGGCGGCATGTGTGCCTGACAGGTACTTGACGGACGGTGGATCTGGATTTTCCAGTCACAAGCTGAGCCTGTTCCAGCCGGGCCCCCAAGCGCGATCCAAGGTCCCACGGGTCATGTCCCTCACCCCGGGAGAAGGAGACAGGCAAGGCCCCACACCCCAATCACCCCTACACCCTCACCCCTTCCATCTGTCACAGGCTGTGCAGTCACCCTGTCCCAAAGACAAAGATCCCCCGTGTGGCCTTTTACAGGCTGTCAATACAAGTGCTGTAAGTGAGCATCTACTAAGTCTGGCACGACAGACGATGGAGTGGTGTGCCGAGCACCACGCCCGGCAGGCTTTGTCTTCCAGGTGCTGATGTTTATGCTGAGCAGCTGGTACTCATTTAATGCTGTGTTGGCCTATAGGATGCCCAGTACCAATTTTGACATTATTCGCCACTGATGTTAGCCATAACCGGGAATTGAACGTTTGTAGTACGCACCACCGCTCCCCACTTTGTTCCACAGCCACAGCCCTACCCACATCGCCTTTCTGCAGATGGTAATGCCTTCTGTGCCGCCACCATTCTGCCACCAAGTGGCAGAAACCCTGAGCAGTATTGTTTTAGCATTTTATCTCTTAGTTTGCATTGAGGGGAGTCTTGGAAAATTGTCAACTTGATAATGCATGTATTAAGCTAACCCATGCTCGCTTCACTGGAAGACTTTATAAATGTCTTTTGACAGCTCTTTTAAAATTATATCATCTCATAACAGTTGGCCGCAAAATGCACTTATTAATGGAGGTTCTTCAGAGACTGAATCTGTCGACTGTCAACAACAGCCAACTACTTTCTGGAAAATTAGATTTAAATCATCATAATCTTTTTACTTTTCTGACTGCTGTGATAATATGAACCAACCCGTGCAATTGTTTTAAATAATTGACTGGCATTATTTCTGTAATTCTATTAATGTCACATCGCCCTTATGCTTCTCTGAGAATGTTTTTCAAAAGGGAGGAGGGCTTGTTGCCACCTCTTAGATACAACATCATGGGAACATATCGTGGGAAGATTTGGGAACGATGTGTAGATGCATTTTCATGAGGATTATTACACAACAAACAAAAGCCGGGACTAGTCAGTCAGTCGTTTTTTATTAAAGCTGTAAGGAACCGTTACGCTATGCTCTTTTTACAGTTGTCTAGTGGGAAGGGATATCAAGTTACAACATCTCAGGGCACCGGGGAAATTTTAGTCAGGACATTTAACCTAGGCAGCGTGTCTTTGGACTGTCGGAGGAAACCAGAGTACCGAGCGAAAACCCACGTGGACATGGGGAGAACATGCAAACTGCACACAGAAAGGCACCTGAGCCACGAATCGAACCCGGTAACTTCTTGCTGTGAGGCGGCAGCACGACTCACTGTGCCACTGTATCTCGCGCCCTTTTCGATGTCTCAGGAGGCCTTACAGATTTTCGAGGGCAGCTGCCTCAGAATGAGAAATCCCTGGACAGGTGGGGCAGCGTTAACGATAGGCAATGTCTATACTTTGCCCTCTGAATCAATGGCTTTAGGCGCCCCTGTGGCTACTCGACATTGGTTTCCTTGGCTACTCTAACCTCCCACTTCGTATTTAACATCGCTCCCCCAATTCTGTGTGTGAGGGATAGAAATAAAATAAAAGTATTTGATGAATAACAATGTTGAGAGCCCATGAAGTCAGAGGTCTGTTTTTCAAGAAGGGAGCCCCCGGTCAAAAAAAAAATAGATACATGACAACAGCAAGCAGGTTTCAGTAGAAGGAATTAAAACGTAGAGTTAATCATTACAACCGTCAATTATTATAACAGATTGCTGGTGTTATTGCAGCAAATTTAAGCACACAGTTGTTAAACATTATAATGGCAAACTTCATTACAGCAGACAGGCTCTTGATTGCTGCAGGCTAAAATTCAGAATTGAACGTTCAACCCAAACATCACAGCAGTACAAACATCATAAAACAGCACAAGTCAGATGTTTACAGTACACAGAGTAAACAGAGGATCTAAAGCATAAACAACAAGAAATGTCTGCCCACACACGAATACTGAATTAGGTCAAAAATAAAAATGTGTTCTCTAAATGTTTTTTTAAATACAATACCAAGAAGTCACTTAACATAATATCAAACTGTAGTGGGAAGTGATAATTCAGGATTGTGTTACATATTAATATCAATAAAATACCCAATGCTTTGGCACATTTGAAAACATTTACTTAGAGTTGAATAAAATATAACGCGCTATCTGTGCTCACGGATAGAGGCAATGATAATGTGAAACCCTGTCTGTTATGGTGACCATAAATTTATTTGTATGCGTGTATTGTTGATGTTTGCTCTTCAGAGCTATTCTGTCGGGATAGCCGTGTCGAGCGATCTCCCTCGCGACATTTCGCCTCCCATGTTGGAAGGATTATCAAGCGTTGATGTTGTGAGGCAGCAGCGCTACTCACTGAGCCACTGTGCCGCCCGCCTTTTGATGTCGCATGAAGCCTTACAGAAACACATGGTTTAGGGAACTGAGAAAAATCAGACGTTACATTGACTTTTAAGGAAGGTCACATTGCTAGAAGGGATAACAATGGTGGATGGACAAGAATGGTTATGGAATGGCAGCTAAAGCAGAGAGCACTCTCAAGAGGATTGCCACCGTTGATATCAAACGATGAGATCAGCTCTTGTGCATGAGTGAGACGGATTGTGGCACCACAGGGCTGGGAGGGATGATAACGGCATGGGGAGACCTTAATCCAGCGGTGGTTAGACAATAGTTAACGAGGATGATGATTAATGAGAACTCTGAGTAATTGGTTTTTCTCACGATTAACAAATTGGTGGCTTCTCGTGAGATTTCACATTAGCCGTGACTGACAAATTCCGCGACAAATCGATTGGGATTAATTATTCCGTTCAAGGTGCATTAAGCTGCACCTGGTACAGCTGCGAACGCGGCTCATAATGAAGGCAGAATTTAATATCACCATACTCACGTTTTATTTTCCTCAAAAATGTATAATTTACGTCTGGGCTAAATGCTGTCATTTAAAATATGTACATAAAATTGGTATCCGTAATTTTGAATACCTACTTGAGACCGAATCGCCAGGAATGCACCGGATATCAGCAGAGCTTGGAAGCTAAGCGGGTTAGAGCCTGGATAGTGCTTGGACAGGCGATCACCATCAATAACAGGTGTTATAGCCTGCGGGCTTGAATCGTGAGCAGCAGGGTGCAGTGAGGCAAAATCCATCATTATACGGTACTTCTACTCTCCCAAGTCTATGCTCTCCACCTTTACCAACCATCAATGTCCAGGGTGGTGAAGTATGGTCAAATAACCACCACAACCTGTGCGGCATGTGGAGGCCGTCATCTAGCAGTGCATTGACACATTGCTGTACATGTACGTGAAGACCTGTGTAGATTCAACTTCTCTCTTTCAAGGGTGACCCGAGGTAAGGTTCAGAAATAACACGGGTTTTTTTTTTAAGTTCGCCATATGGCTGCCCATTAAACACTTTAGTACCGTCGTCATTAATAAACACAGCCTTACGACTGCAAAACATGTAACAAGCTAGTGTTTCAGGCAGCGGGCTTTCTTCTCTGCTGCTATGTATGCTGTCGCTGAAATGATACTTCCCTGCTGGCCCTGTTGGCAGAGTCGTGTAGCGTGCGATGTTAGGAGCGCACAACTGCATGCGTGCGTGCGAGTGAGTTTTCGTGCGTGTTAGTCTGCACGTGTACACGACTCTGGGGGGGGGGGTGTTAGCGAATGTGTGTTAGTGTATATGTATGAGAGCGGTGGTGTAGCGGTTAGCGCACTGCTCTAGGATTCCCGCTCACGGCCAACACCGGTGACGATTATCTGAAACGGTTCTGGGCCGCCCCTCTGTTGACTCGGCCTCAAATGAGTACCTGGTGCGGTGTGTGAACATCGCCACTCGGGAGACAAAGGCGGACTGGCATGGTGCGTGCTGCTCCACCCACTCCATAGTGTGCCCTGCTGACCTTCACAGGTGGCATAGGGAGTAGCGCTGCCGCCTCACAGCAAGAAGGACCTGTGTTTGATTCCCGGCTCGGGTACCTTTCTGTGTAGAGTTTGCATGCTCTGTCTCCGTGTCCGCGTGGGTTTTCGCCGGGTACTTCGGTTTCCTCCCACAGTCCAAAAACAGGTTGTCTAGGCTAATTGTCTTGACAACATTTTCCACGGTGGCCTGAGATGTTACAACTTACTTACCCCTCCCTGTTGGACAACTGTTTAAAAAAAGAGCTACATAGCTCAACGGCTCCTTGCAGCTTAAATAAAAAAACCTGACTGCCTGAGATCCCTGCTAATGGCACTTGACCCTACAGTGTCATCAGGCTATACAGGCTACCTTTGCCTTTGGTTTGAACTATTTTTCCTTATGCTGTGTCGCCCCCTACCCCCACCCCGTACCACAGCTGGGAGGACAGCAGCTCCGTGAGCAGCGGACTCAGCGACACAATCGACAACATCAGCACGGACGACCTCAACACCAGCTCGTCCGTGAGCTCCTACCCCACGACGCCCACCAACAGCCGCAAGAATCTCAGCCTGCAGGTGAGAGCCGCGGCAGGTCCAACGATGGCCCGCGATCGACGACAAAGGGGCGCGTTGTAATCGCGGGATTGTGCGCTTGCTGCTGTTACGATGACTAGGCACGTGGGTAGTTCGCACCTCTGTCGGTTCGGCCAGTCGTCGTGATTCCGGATCGCGATTTCGGGTTCACGGTTCCGTTGAAGAACTTAGTGTTTTCTGCTGGCGTTATTGCCGTCTGATTTTGTGTGTTTCCCCTCCCCGTCGATTGTGTCTAGTTTTTATAGTCTTGCATGCCGCCGGCCGAAGCGTGGCGTTTGCAGGCAATTTGCACGTTATATGCGCGAATTGCAAATGATCGATGCTCGCACGCATGATTTGTGATGCACGTTTTCACGAGTGGAATAATGCGTTATCAATCGATGCAGCATTACATGCCTGCTATACAGTGTTAGCCCCTTCCTTTGAGACAGTGTCAGCTGTGCTCTCTAGTGGTCTCGGTCCTATAGAGTTTCCGTGAGCCTCCACTGGTACCTCCATGTATATGAGACAGCTGTTCTCGTTGGGCTCGTAGAGGAATAACATCGCCACTTTCCCAAAGGCTGTTTCTCTGTACAGAATGCAATGTGACGCAGATGTCGGGAGAGACATGGGACATCGTGAACTTAGGGCTCTAATTCCTAAACGTTACGTGCGCCCAACTCCGTGTTCTTCGGTTTGAGCGACGAGCGATACAAATTAGAGGAATTACACGCCATTTGCTTGAATTCTAACGGGGTAAGTATAGTCAGGCACCAGTGACTGTGCAGGAAAAATAAGGAACAGCTAATTACAATGAGGGTGGAAGAGTGGCACGGTGAGCGCACTGAACCCCGAACCCCGTGACCTTAGTTTGTGGGTGGTGCGTGATATCTAGATCGGTCTTTACGACCCCCTTTATCGGTGCGTATTGACCAGCGTGGGGGTCTTGTGGTCAGCAAACCTCCACGATTGAAGAGCACTGGGAGGCCTTCATCCAGGAGTGGATTGATAATGGTCTTACTTTAATTCAAATCTGTTTTTAGGGGAAAAAATACGGAAAAGCTAATTACAGATTTTCGTTTCAAAAGAGCATCTGTTTCCCTTAAGTTACGCAGAATGCACGTGGATTTCTGCCATAGCTAAAAATTAACCAGTGTAATTGTAGCATTTCCATTGGGTCAATTTTATTACATTATTTTTATAGCAAAATGTTTGTGACCGAACTAAACATGTGTTTAGAGAATATTAATTTTAATTCCCCTCCCAGAATCCTCCATGTAAGTCCACCTGGCTTTCAGTAAGAGTTCCCAAAGCAAGCACCGGTCCCACACATCTTTATTACGTCAGTGTTGTTTTGCTTTTTTCCTCTTATTTAAATTCCAATTGCGCTTTTGGCATCGTATCGTGAGATGAGCAAATTTCCATTCAGACCTCTCACAGATAGCAGTATACCACCATGTGTGAGTGAACAGCCCAGAAGATGATGCCACATTTTACCAGGCGAGTTTTTCAGTCCGTTTGTATTTAAGCCGAAATGAACTCTTGAGCTATGAAATTTACAACATCTCAGGGCACCAGGGGAAATTTTAGTCAGGACAATTAACTTAGGTAAAGTCCACTGAGCTATTAGCTGTTTTCAGGGAGGACACGGAGGAAAAATCCATGCAACGACGAGGAGAGAGAAGACTCAAACTCCAAATGTACACGCATGGTTCAGGGTTGGGATTGAACCCATGTGATTTTGCATACCAGGCGAGGGAGATAACATCTCCCTACTACAGAGTTCCAGTTGCCAATGAGCTCAGTTGCCAGTGTAAGAGTACGTTGGATAGTTGACGGCCCGATGGCCTTGGAAACCGCAGGGTTTCTCACGCTGCAGTTGACGGCGGGAATTATAGTAATAACAACAAACGAGATTTACAACGCGCGAGTCCCACGTTTAATCCTGCCCGCTCGTTGACCGTGGCACAGCTCAAGACGGATGCGGAGAAGTGCTCGCTTGGGGAGGGCGGCTCGGGGTGGTACTGCAGCCTGCCGCGCGAGGGCCGCAAGAAGGCGGACTCGCGTGCCGACACGCGCTCCGGCACGACGGGCCGCGCCGGCGGCGGGTACGGGGGCGCCAACGGAGGCGGCGAATGGGGCGCGGCGGCCGGGCGGCGTCCCGCGGACGCCGGCGGCGGGAGCTCGCAGGTCGGAGCCGGGGACGGCGAGCGCGAGAAGAGGGCCCGCAGGAGAGGCCTCCCCGTGGCCGGGCAGTACGGCATTGGCAGCCGAGCGGCGGCCGGGCCGGGCGGAACGGCGGCGGCGGCGGCGGCGGCGGCCACGCCTGCCGGGGCGGCCTCGTCGAGGATGAACAGCCGCGTGACGCAGCTCAAGACCACGGGTGAGCGCCACGTTGAATCAAGCGCGTGTTTACTTTGCGCGGCATCCGTTGCTTTCTTTGGTGATCGCGGAGACGCGTTCGCGCCTTGTACGTTGAAAGCGGACGCTCGAAATTCTGGAAAGCTGCCGGTAAGTCACCCCGGTAAGTCAACCGCGGGCATTCGAACGTGTCTCGTCTGTGTGCGCGCGCGCGCAGGCAAAACGGACGACGCCAAAGCGTCCGAGAAGCGGCTCATGTCGCCCAAGCCCGTGCGCATCCAGCGGGCCGTGTCGGACGCGGGCCGCAGCACGCCGGGCGGCGGCGGCGGCGGCGGAGACGACACCCGCAAGCCGCCCTCCGGCCTCGCCCGTCCCACCAGCGCGGCCGCGACGGGCATCCGCAAGCCCGGCTCGGGCGCCGGCGGAGTGATGGTGACGGCCAGCGGCGCCACGATTCGGAGCGGCTCGGCGACCGTCGGAAAAATCCCGACGGCGCGGTCGGGCGGGCTCGGGGGCACGCTCAGCCGCGGCGGAGCGGGCGCCGGCGGCGGCGGCGGCGCTGGCGGCGGCGGCGGCGCGGCCGGGAGGAAGATCAGCCTGGACAGCACGACGGTCACGGAGCAGATGGGGCTGATGAACGCGCGCTCGAGCCCGCAGTACCGCAGCCTCCCGCGGCCCGCCAAGTCGGCCTACGGCAAGAACCGCTACACGGGCGAGATGAGCGTCGGCGGGAGGCCGGCCGGCGCGCCGGGCGGCGCGCCGCTGAAGGAGGCGACCAAGTTCACGCTCGGCGGGTCGGTCACGTCGCTCACGAACCAGACGGACCGCGAGAAGGCGATGCTCGCCGACACGGAGGGCGCCGCGTCCAGGGAGGCGAAGCTGGGCGGGCGCGCCGGGTTCCACCAAGGATCGTACCAGCAGGAGCTGTCCTACTCTGGCATCAGCTCGCCCGCGTCGCGCATGTGCGTGGCTCAGTTGGTGGCTCTCGGTGTGTGTGTGGGGAGCGGTGGTGTAGCAGTTACCACGCTGCATTACGAATCTGGCGACCCGAGTTCGAATCCCGCTCATGGCCAACATGAGTGACGATTTTCTGAACCAGGCCTAGGGCCCTCTCCTGGGTCGACTCGGCCTCAAATGAGTACCTGGTGTGGTGTGTAAGCCTCGCCACTAGAGAAGCAAAGGCGGCTGGGCGTGATGCTGGCCCCCTTGTGTGCAGTGCCGGCCTTCTTAGGTGCTTGCTAATATAGTAGCACCTGTCTCAACGGTCTCTTAACGCTATAACGGGGATCTATGTCTTTGTATTTTGTGTGGAGGGATCCAGGGTTCAGGCTACCATGCTCCGCCACTGTTCGATCGTGAACACACATTTCTGCCATCATTTACGGTGGCCGTTCGATTCGTTGACACCTCTCTCGTCGTGCAGGTCGTTCGGCTACAAATCCAAGGCAAAGGCATCGGCGGCAGAGTCGGCGGCCAAAGCCTCTGCCGGACAACAACAACAACAGCAGCAGCAGCAGCCGCCCAAGACCCCGGCTCTGTCGATGCGCAGGCAGCTGAGCGGCGGCTCCGTGGCCACCTCGAGCGAGGCCCGTGCTCCGGACAGCGGCGACGGCAGCCCGATGCACGCGACCTCCGATCCCGTCTCCTCCCTGCGAGACGTTCCTCCGCCACTCTCCTCCTCCTCCTCCTCATCCGCCGCCGCGCCGCGGGACTTCGACTACTCCCCGTTAATCCTGCTGCCGCCGGCGTGCGACTACGGCGCGCCCGAGTCTCCGCCGGTGAGCCCGGCGTCGGCCAAGTCGGCCGACTCGTGCCACGCCTCGGCCGCGTCCACCAGCCCCTACCCGAAGAGCGGGCCGAGCTACGCCTCGCTGGGCTGCAGCCTCAACACGAGCTGCGAGTCGCTGGGACCCCCGCCGGCCGCCTCCGGGGGGTTCGGAGGAGCGGGCCACGCCGAGGCCCGCCCGGCGAGCCTGCGCGGGTCGCCCGTGCACTACGCGTCGCCCTCCTCCTACGGCTCGCCGACCCACTCGGCGGCGCACGGCGCCCGCGACGCCAAGCCCGCCGCCGCCGCGATGCTCCACCCGGGCGCCGCCGCGGAGATGGGGGTCGACGGGGCCGCCGGCGGAGGCGCGGGGGGCCAGGGGTCGCCGTCGAAAGCGGGCGCCGGGAAGTCGCTGCTCGAGAGGTGCGGCTCGGTTCCCCGCGTCCTGAGATTTGATGTCGAGTGTACTTTTGGGATAGCCGCGTCGAGCGTTTATCCGCTCCCCTTCGCGGTGTGTCGCCTCCCACGTGCTTGGAGGCATCGTCGGGCTGCTGATCAGTACGGCTCCCATGTCGGTCGGCTGCAGGGCGGAGGCCTGAAAATCGTCCAGCGGTGTGTGCGTGTGTGGGTGCCGCGTATGTGCGTTTGTGCGTTGCAGTTTAATACGTTGCCCGGCAAACAAGTTCGCCGTAGCCCAATATGAACTCGAATCGCCGGGTTCGTCGTGCAGCGTGCAAACCACTGCGCCTCTGCTGCACCCCATCGCACACCTAACAAACGGCTTGACACGCACGTCACCCGTGCGTGCGTACGTGTGTGTGTGTGTACGCGCGTTCCAGGTACGGGATCGCGTACGGGCGGAGCTCTGAGGAGATCGCGGAGCAGCAGAGATGCCACTCCGTGCTGGGTCTGAACGAGAGTCCAGACTCCCTCTCCCTGGCCCCGCTGCCCAGCCTGAGCTCACTCGCCTCCCGCTACCAGCTGCCAGGTGCCAGATTTCTCTCCCCCACATAAACAACGTTTCCATTCGATCAGCGCCCGGGCTCGGGGCTCGGTCCAGAGCCACGCTGAAGCGGCGCCAGTCACGTCACCGATTCGGGTCAACGAATCCCGCCGCTGATTAGAAACTAACCGGCACGGAACGGTGTTTAAGCCGCAGAGAGACGCGCGCTGTTGTGCCGTATCCCCACGCGAGTAACGGTTCAATTTTAAAAGTTACGGCCGTCGGTTGATATTGCTCGCCTGACGATGGGGAGTTGTGGTGTGCCGTGCCGGCCTTCATAGGTGTTTGTTAATAGCACTTGCCCTAACAGTGTCTTAACACTATAAAGGGGATCTTTGTCTTTTGTGCGCAGGGAACCAGGGTTACGGTCTTTAGTTGAAATGGTAGCCTGATGATGGGGAGTGGTGGTGCATTGGTTAGCGCCGTGCACTTTGAACCTGGAAAACCTGAGTTGGATTCCCGGCCGTGACTAAAAGCAGCAGAGAGCGGTGTGTGAACCGGTTCTGGAACGCTATTTCACCCATCTGCCCTGATCAGCATTGAGAAGTATGTTATAATCTTAATTGCAATTGCCACTTCTTATCAATTTCACCATATTTAAGAGCGGAACAGTGGCGGGCTAACAGCCCTGCGTACTGTAGAAAAGGCCCCGCACCTACATCAGCTACAGCTCAGCCTTGTGACACTTTCCCAGAATCCCTGTACTGTCCTGGGTCGTTGCTAGTTGCTGGAAAAATTGTGGTTGCAATGTTATTAGTCACGTACACCAGTGTTTCGTTTCCTCGCCTGCCAGCCGGCGCACGTGGGTGGGGGATTCACCACCACCGATTATTTGGTCTTGGTGGGATCTCAGCCACGGGCGCAACCGCCGACATTGACCTTGGCTGTATCGCCCGTGGACGTGCTTGCTTGCTTGCTCACGCGTGTGTGTGCGTGTGTCTGTAGATGTGTGTGCGTGTGTGGGTGAGTACGGTGGCTCAGTGGTTAGCGCGCTGGGCTACAAACCTAGCGACCCAAGTTCGATTTCCGCTAAAGGCCAACGCCAGTGACGATTTCCTGAAACGGTTCTGTGCCTCCCCTAGGTCGACTCGGCTTCAAATGAGTACCTGGTGCAGTGTGTAAACATTGCCAGTAGGGAGACGAAGGCGGCCGGGCGTTGTGCTAGTCACCCACCCCCCTCGTGTGCCGTGTTGACATTCATAGGTGCTCGCGAACGGCACTTGCCCCGACAGTCTGTTAAGGCTATAACGGGGGATCTTCATTGTCTTTGTCTGTAGATGTGAAGAGACAAAGCATTGCAAGAGTGTAAATAACGGTCGCTGTTTGGTTTTCGTCTCCGTTGCAGTGAGCCCTAGCCTGGCCAGTCCTCCGCCGGCGAGCCCGCCACCATCCCCGCGGCTGCTAGGGCCCCAAGGTTCCTTCGAGCAGCTGGGCCGAGAGGGCCCTGCCAAGCGTCTGAGCGCCGCCTCTCTGGACGGGAGACCCAAAGCCCTGAGTCGCTCCACATCATTCCGCGACTGCACCGAACAGCGTGCGTGTGCTGGCCTCTCGTGGCCACTGCTGGGAGGGCGGGCGATGGGGCAGTGGGAAGGCATTGCAGGAAAGGCGCTAGCATTGGGCTCGTCTGAGAATTGGATGGCAGACTGAGAATTGGAAGAGAATTGAGTTGTTGAAGAAGTAACTGCGTCCTGGAATTTCTTACCTTCCATAACGGACGTGGCACATGCACGGGGAGGCCTCCTTCCAGCATTGCACAGACGAAGGAGCTGGGAAGTGTTATTTGTTATTTGTAAGCTTGAAGGAGCGACGTTTATGTTCGAACAGCAACGTTGTTGGACTGTTTCTTTCCATTGGTGACCCAGAAGCTAATAGTAGAAATTCCACATTACTATGGCAGGGATCAGTCTGAAGATAATATACTTTTATGGGTTTCAAAAAAATAAATGGCAAGCAGCAATACGTTATAATCGATCATTCATGTTTATTTCTATTTTATATTGTCTGGATGGCATTGGGCCATGCACAATAACACGTGTTTCATTTAACATTTTATCTTGAGAGATAAGCGTCAGTTGGCTACGATTATTTTTTTAAATAAATGAAATTTATGCTCTGGGCTATAGACGCTAATACAGAGAGATTTAATATTTTATGAGGTCACTGTGTTTTTGTCCGTCACTGCATTTATTGCACTGCTTTAGGAGCAACAGCAACACCGTTAGTAATCGCAGCAGATGTGTAATATTCATGCACCATGAAGAAGGGCTTTTGCCCAAAACATCGCCTGCAAAATATATTTCCTTTTAGCATAGCGCTATCAATGAACACGGTGAGTATAGTGTAGCATTAACGTGTCACTGAATGCACTGTTATCGATTATAGCAGCACGCTAAATCACGAGTAACGTTTGCGCATTTCATCAAACGGCAGCCTTCAAAACAAGTCACCTTTTCACCGACTCGCAACAAACCGACTGAGCAGGGCTCCGCGCCTCCGAATCAACGGGTGCAACGTGCCCGGAGAAAATGCGCGCGTTACAAAAGTAGATTATTATTATTAGATGATGAGCAGATGTTAAACGCTGACTCCTCTGCCTTACAGTTCACGGGTCTGTCCTGTCGCTGGCCTCCTGCACATCATCCATTTACTCCGTGGTGAGTGCCGCTCTCTTAACGTCTTGTGCTTAATTATGTTGTCCGTTGGCCCGCATGCGAGAGCAGCAGCCTTACGCTAACCGCTAACGGCTAACGGCTTGTCCTTCTCAAATTAATACGATTAACAAAACTTACTTCTGCTTCGCCGCATTTCAAACTTTGGTCTCCCCACAACTTCCCGCGGTCTGTCCTTTTTCTGACTGCCGATGAATGCTGAATTCGCGTGTGAAATTAGTCGACGGACAGTGCTCACGGCTATAAGTTTGGCACACTGTTGTCGCGTCTCTCGTGGTTATTAAAGGGGCGTTTGGCACAAAATTGTTGCCATGAATGATCGTATTCCCAGCTGCCCTTTGCGTGTTCAAGTGACAGACAAGCCTCGTGAATCTGTTGCTTTAAGTTGGTAAACACGATAGCACAGACCGTGGGGAGGTGTGTGAACCTGTAGTGGCCTAATTAAGTATGCACTCAAACTGTCTGCTTATTGCTGTCGATTTATCAATCGTGAAAATTGCAATTTGTCTCATTAGTTAAATGCCGGCTCGTGTGGCGTTTATTTTTTTTGGGAACATCGAGACTCGCTCTCTCTCCCTTGTTCTTGCAACATTCATGGTCCCAAAGATGAACAGTGATATTTGCTAAGAGACTGTCTAGACCAGTGATTTATAATCATCACAACTCCCATTGATTTAGTCACCCGTCTCTGGCAATCAATTACGCTTAGCACGTGACGTGAACGTGCTCTGCATGCCAATTGATCACTGATACCCGTCTGACAAGACAACGGAGAATACGCCCATTGTTTTAAAAATACTCATAGTATTAATTGGCAGGACCATTGATAGTCAACGAGTTGCGGGGCACCCATTCGTTGTAACGTTCTGCCCCTTGTTTTATCTCGATTTTGCGTAATACTGTGAGACAACGTGTTCACAGAGCGTGCAATCCTGCATGTCAGAGATCAAGCGAACAGTAGGAGGCAGCATGGTCCCACACTGCGCGCTGAAAGTAATGTTTGTCTCATGATAATCAAACTGATATTTTTAAGTGTCTGAGATCGAATGTCACCAAACTAAGTGAGGAATCAACCATTTATTTGATGGGGGTTTTTTCTCTGCATTTATTGGCTGAGTCATGATCTAATGAGTTCTGGGTCGGCTGTCTGACCTCTGAGCCGCCAGGTGACCTCGTTAATGCTTTCATTTTCACTATAGCTTATGTACCCTGGCATGGTGGTGCATACCTGGGACCCAATCCTTTCATGGCAAGGGTTAATGAATCCCAGAGATGTATTAAGCCTCTAAATGGCTTTACCCATAAGTTGGTCAGGAGATGGTAGTGCAACCAGACGGTTCTTAAATCTATCCATGTACAGCTTTACGCACTATTCTACCGTATATGTGATGGAGTTTCTCCGGATACGATGCATTTCTCCCACTTGGCCACATGATCGTGAAGCTACAATTCCGGTCTACAATACCAGACCTTTTTCTTCATAGTCATTCAGGCTCATAGACTATCTTGATGCATAGCCCCAAAGGATCCAGAACAACACCAAACCGAGCTGACCACCAACGACTCACACTCATTTATCAAGCAGAGCATTGGCTTCAGCTGGATTTGCTTATTTATCACATTCGGCTGCGTTGGAATGCGTTTACTGGATCTTGAACAGAGCTGGCTTTCGGTCGAGGTTTGGGCAGTGGGGTAAACATTTTCGTGGCTAATAGTGCATCTGCAATTTCGCGAGGCCCCTCCATCTCGAGACAGAGAGCCTGGCTGTAACCAGGACTCGGTTTGGTCTCACAGAGAGCGTTATCCTGAAGCCAGCTCTGACTCAACCGACACTCGCTGCTGTGGTTGTGAACGTCTTGTACCCTTGGCACACTCACTGACTTTGTTTTCTAACAGCCGGATGAAAAATCTCAGAGTGAGGTAGGTGTCATTGAAGTGGAGGTTTTTGTCAGAGCATGAATAACACACCTCTCTCTGTCTGTCATCTCTGGCATCTGTCTGAGCCTGCATGTCCAACTGTACTAAAGCATCTGTCTTCATTCTTTGGGATTTTCGCCTGGTGTCTGAAATAAGGGGATTTATTTGTGTTCGTGAAATCATTCATTGTCATTCGACTTTTCCAGCCGTGTTCTGTGTGTCATATGGATGTTTATTACAATGGTAAAGCGCTCATTTGAAATTGCATCTTATTGCGGCGATATTGAAAATAAATACCATGAATCATCTGTCCCGGATAGTGCAATCCTGGCTGGGGATCAACTCGGCCTATCATCCGTCTGGGGGGGTGGATAAAATAGCTACCATCTTGGTGAGGATGTACGCTGGTTTTCCTGGCAATGAACTAGTGTTAAACCATTAATGTATGCCGAGACGTTTCTGTGGAGGTCGCCGCCTCACAGTGTTAAATCCTAAGGGGTCCAGTGCCCGCTACTGTCGACAGATAAGCTCGTTACAAAGTACTAGCCTTTATGGAGGCCTATGGCCGCCTAGACCAGCTGTGGAGAGCAGTTCTCAGAAGCAGGGAAAAAAATAAAATAAATGCACAACATCGTAGCGATTGTGCTCTCTAAATAACTATAACCGTCAATTTAAAACGACAGCTGTAATGTAATACTTGGAAGGGCACGATTGTGCACGTCGGCTGTTGGTCTCGCGAATGAGCGGCGGCGTGGAGTTTTGCCGTCGATGAGACGGGTGTCCGCTGCCACCTTGTGCCGTCAGATCGAGACGCTGCGCAGGGAACTCGACCAGTCGCAGGATAAAGTCTCGACGCTCACCGGCCAGCTCTCCACCAACGTGAGTGAAGCCACTGGTCCACGTCAAATCCATTAACACACACGCATCGGTGTGTACGGGTTGGGGGGGGTGCACCGAAGGTTTAAGAATTAGTTTAAAAAAATATGTACAGTAGGGACTAAATGCTATATTTCGGACGATCTGAGTTAAAAAAAAATAATTCAGATTGAATCCGGAAAGGGAAGCGACATCATTATTATTTCGTTACTTCCGAGATTTTGCCACCAAAAGTGGTCTCACATGGTATTGAGTGATGTCACTGTCTTAGTCTTCTTTGCGATTCTTCGAAGCACGATGGTTAAACTACAGATTCTCCCATCGTCAATAGCACGAGACATTAATAGTTGAAGCACACAAACGATCTGGAAAAAAGATTGAAACATTTTTTCTTTAAAATCCCAAAATCTAAAAAATAAATCGATACTCGTCTGTGTGTGTATCTTTGCATATAGCACAGTGGTTAACATAAATACATAACTCATAACATCCGCCCCCACAATGGGTTGTTGCTGCTTATGCCCACCGCAGTGGTGGAGGAATTTCAGATGAAGGCGTCGATGCTCACGGGTGTGCTGCAACGAGTGAAATATCGGCCAACACACAGCACATCCCGACAACAGACTGGGCAGTAAAATGTCAGCTTGCTGCCGTTTGAATGGGTTCAATTTGCTTGTTTCGCAGAAAGATCGAACATGTTATAAAAGAGGCTTGCGTGCCACAACATAATTTTCGTGAGAGGCGTGTAAATAATCCTGTACTGGTACATAAACAAAAATAAGTGAGATGGGATTTTTTTAATCAGTTAAAGGAAAGAGCACTTAATCCAGCAGCCTACAGCCCTCCTAGCTTAATGTTTCCTAGCCGTATTAGTTTAAGCAATGCAACCCTAGACCAGTTCTGACGTCAGTGAGCCTCATCAACAATGCTCAATGGAGTAGAGAACATACCAATATCATAGAACAAGGCAGGTGGCATTAGAGATCTATTTACCTGGCATCTCAAGCTGCACGATGCCGAGTTATCTCTTTCACCAATCTGCACTAACAAGCGTGGTCAAACCACCTCCACGACCAGCGTTTCTGCTGATCACGATGCACGGAGGTAAACGATAGTGGCTTCCCATCACAATCATTAGCGGTACCCGTTTCATCCTGTGCAGGGTCACGGGGGGGGGCGCGGCCTATCCCGGCCGACACAGCAGGCGCACGGTAGGCCCGTACCCCGGATGGGACGCCAGTCCATCACAGGGCACTGCGGGGCAAATTTAGTCAGAAAGCCAATTAATCTTGACAGCAGTAGCAGCAGTGAGCCTTTGGACTGTGGGAGGAAACCGGAGTACCCTGCGGAAACCGATGGTGGGTTCATTTGCAGGCAAACCTGGTGGCGGCGTTTGAGAAGAGCTTGACGAGCATGACAAGCCGACTTCAGAATCTGACCGCGTCGGCCGAGCAGAAGGTAGGCGGTTGTGGAACGGAGCCTGTGGGGCTGAGAGCAGCGAGCTCGGCGTTGTTGTCAGCCATGGTCAATCCACTGCTGGGTGGAGGCCTCCGCAAGCTGCCGACACTTCTCGCGGTCCTGCGATGTAGGAATCCGCCTGCGCCCGGACTGATTGCATCCCGCACTCGCGGATAAATTAAGATAAATTCACATCGGCAAAGTACATTTAAATGTATAACGATTAATGGAGGAAATGTAATTAGATATAAATCACCAATTACTGTGTCTTGTAAAATTTATATGCACATTAATTTGAGATTAATAATTAAAATACGAATTATAAATTACAAATGCAGTGACAATATATATTTAAATTACATGCAATTCAAATACTACACATCTCAGCTCAGAGTAGATGCAGGGATTTGCTTTAAGATGTTCGTACAGTGACGGTGCATCGAAAACATTCGATTCTTGCACTTACAGTGTTTTGCAGATCTTTTGACAATTAGATTCATGAATCTATGCATCCTTACACACCTACAGTGCACATTCATGTAAAGCTCCGAGAGTTTTACACGGGGGCCAGAAAATCAAAATTGATCACCCATTACCACACAAAACCTTTGTATAAAAAAGTAATGAAACTGAACTTTTGATCGCGGTTACATAACTTGCAATTGTGCCCTTTGCCGACCGTGAAATTTTGACTCGGGAGGGCAATCAGACGCCTCATTACTTTTTTTTAGCCAGCCCTCAATTTGGCACTCGTGGTGTGGTGCATGTGACGTGCCGAGAGACGGAGGGTGGCGGCCAAGTGTCACCGTCCCGCGGCTGAGACTCGCGGCCGCCCGTCTCTCCTCCCACCCCAGGACTCGGAGCTCGGAGAACTGCGCAAGATGATCGACAACCTGACCAAGGAGAACATGGCGGCACAGGAGGCAATGAGCGGGGTCCTGAGCACTACGCAGCAGAGCAACACAGGTGCTGCACCACGCAGCCGGGCAACCACATGACCACACGACCACACAACCACGACGTGGCCTGAACCAGCCTCACTGGCGATTTGAATGAGCTGCTGGTTAATTTTATGCTATGGACTGGATGCAAATGCTGTCACATGACGTACTGCGTTATCACCGTTGGCAATACTGCTGTCACCACCGCAGCTGTTATCGTCATCATCGTGCGAAGTGTGAATTTAAATTCATCGTCGTTCCTCCAGTCGCTACCACCACCACTATCATAAACATCATTTTCAAATTGTCTGTATTGTAAACGCCACCGCGACCACCCCACAACCATAATCACGTAATACTTGGTGTTGCCTGCGAATTCTACCCAACACTTCGAAGCCGAGCTGAAAGACAACGATGTCCAGAAGCTGACCATCGTGCTTCGAAGAATCGCAAAGAAGAAGACCATAACATAAGTTGTCTTTGTCAAATCATCATTGTTCCCTCCCCATGGATCGTACCCTTATTTGGTTGCGACGAACCCCAGAGCTATGGCATCTGGAGTCTACCACTCCTGATAGGTTTCAGACAAATAACGGTCTGAAGACCCTCCAACCCAGATCAACCTGGATACCGGCCATTTAAACCGGCAACAACAACAAGTCATCATTTTTTTTAATCCATCGCCGCTCATCCCTAGACCCCGACTATTTACCGCAGCATGCTGGCACGGTGAATAACTTACTTACCACTGGCCGCTGGACAACTGCTTAAAAGTGCTACATTGCCCAACTGCTCCTTGCAGTTTAAATAAAAGCTGACCGACTGACTTGAGCTTTTTCCGCGACCTGTCGCCTCGCAGGAAGCCTGTCCCCGCAGGCCGGGGAGCCTCGTCTGCACCGGCAGAACTCGTGCGAGAGCATCTCCAGCGTGAACAGCATCACCAGCCACTCGAGCGCCGAGCTCGCCGACGCTAAGAAGAAGAAGAAAGGATGGGTGAGTCGGCGGGAGGTCGCCCCCCCCCCCACACCGGCGGTGTGTCTCGGTGTGTCTCGGTGTTTGCGTGCGAGCACCGGGTGCGGGTGGGTGAACGTAGAGACTGTCTGCAAAGTGCACCGATGTAGGTTTTCACGGATCGATTCATGACGGTTGCTCTTCGGGATACCCGTGTCACTGATCTGATCTGCATCTCTCCCCCCCGTAGCTTTTCGCCTCCCACGTGGGAAGCATAACGCCTGATGGTGCTTCCAACGTGGGAGGCGAAACGTCGCGACGGTGAGATGGAGATCGCTCGACACGGCTATCCCGAAAGAACAGCTCTGAAGAGCGACCATCATGTCTTAAAAGTTTCAATAATAATTATAGTACAATTTACAACGCGTGCATATTCCACGCCTGGTCATGGACGAGATACGGAGGCATAGCGAGGAAACCACAGAGATGGGGAGGAGTCAGCTAGGTGGTCAGCCGGCGCCAACCTGCCAGACACTTCTTTTATATATATTATGATGTTAAATGCCAATTAATTAATGAGTGTTTTTTAGTTGGGAGAGGAAACCGGAGAACCCGGAGGAAACCCACACAGAACAGGGGGAGAGAACACACAAACTCCACACAGAAAGGCGCCCGAGACGAGAATCGAACTGCCTCGGGCAGGACTTTATTTCTGTGAGGCGCCGATGTTGCCACTGCACCACCCTGCCGCATCTGTGAGGACAGAGTACATTCTGGTGCTGGCCACACCACCACATCAATATACTGTGCTGGCCTTGGTAGGTCAACACCCAGGATCTACTTGCCTTCCTATGGTGTATGAGGATAAATGAGAGATCTTTGTGTTTTATTTTGTGAGACTGCGTGTCAGAGCCCTGTGCTATAATCCCAGTGACCTGGAAGCTATCGCTGGCCGTGTGACCTGAGGTATTGGGTGGTGACGTGGAGGCATGATTTGGGATCCGTTTACTGAGGTTTCAATACTGCCTGGCTCTACGTTGGGGGTGTCCCTATGATACATTTTATTTCACAACTCGTAGCTAAGGTTTGGCGCTAGGATTTTTTAAACCCAAACGTTTCATTCATTTTCAATTAAGATTTCTATAACATGTTTTCTTTCAATTGTACGTGATTTTTTGTTTGTAGTATTCAACATTATCCATTTCAGATTTCGTAACGTTTAATTTTTTATTCAAATTTTCAACGAAACTTTGAGATTTTAAAGTCGGTCAGATATTATTATTATTATTCTTAAATATTTTTGTATCCCCTTTAGCATCATGCCAGCTTTAGTTTAACAGTCAATGGCCCTGCCACTGTGGCACCGGATGCAAAGGAGAGCAGCAAACATGTGAGAGAATCGCGGAGCCGGCGCGCCGTTGGGACTACAACGACGGCGGCGGCGGCGGCAAAAGCCGAGACGGGCGGAAGGGACGGGATGTACTCGCGTTGACTCACTTCTCGTTGCCTTGCCGTCGATGGTGTTGTCAAATATTGTTCTTCTCTCCCTGCTCGCGCACCACCACGCCCAGGGCAAAGCGGGCAAGGTGATAACCGCACACACATTAGCATGCACGGCCGCTTTCCCTCTCCAGCCTCTATCGCTTGGGTGCAAGGGGGGTACAGGCAAGGGCTTTAGTCGAAGGTCCGGTTACCCGTGAGATTTGGCGTACTTTGGTTTCTGCTAAACCGAACACACCACATCAGGGCTTTGTTGTTGTTGGGGTTTTTTTTTGCAGACGCAATTCAGATTTGTTTCGTTTCACATAATGAAAATTGGGCCAAAGGATTAACGAGAGATTGTAGGGTCTTGGAGCCGGTCACGCGTTGTGCCAGGAAGTGGTATCTGTTTAGCCTTTGTCTTTGTCACCTGCTTCAGGTAAAATAATGCACGAATAACCTTTCACGACATGAAATGATGGATACATTACCCCGCTATGTTTTATGGTTAGTTTCTGAATCAAAATTACACATTAGGCCTTGTTACAAATTAATACATATTTCGTTCGAATTTTTTTCTGGTTAACTCTGATTTGGGTGGCCACTGTAGTGTGTCTTTTTTCTACTATGCATACATATGAGGTTTTATACACATTAAATATGATAAATATGCATACAAATTGAATGGTATTAAATTGTTATGTATGCATCGTATAGCTGGAGAAAATGTCACAAGCCAAAATTCCCAGCACGCCTCTTAAATTAAAACAAGTTATTTTTTTTTACAAATAAAAATAAGGCAAGTTACACAAATAGGCGTATTTGTATAAATGCTTTTTTTGGTTGTTTTTTTTACTTCGTTGCTTTTAGTTTATCATCATTCATAACATGAGCAAAAACGAAAACACTTCAATCTTCAGGGTTTCGGTTAACATCAACTAAAATGCACCATTCAAAGGAAAAAAAACACAGCCGACGCTTGCGTCACAAGCGAGTGGACGTGCGTGTGCATGTTTACTATCGTCACAGTCTAGACTGAGGCTTAATGTGCGAACTATTGCTTTCGCTAGCCCAAGTGCAACCGGAAACGTGCACTTGGAGAAAATATAACACTGTGCCTCGCGGTGCCGAGAGTAATCGCAGTATCCTTTCGGGGAGAGTCTAGTCCAAATTACTTACGTCAAAAACGAGTCCGTATACGCCATCCGTGTTGCAGTGTTTCTTTCCCAATTGTATTCCGACCGGTGCTGTTGTGTTTAGCATCGTCAGACGGAAACACGTGCTTACGGATTCCCGCAGCTAGCAGTGCATCTCCTTGTGACCAAGAGTGTCCCCGCGAAATTCTATTTCGCAAAACAACAGTGCATCTGAAGTCCCAGCGACTGACCTCTTAATCCACACTAGGGTGACACCTCCATATTTGGAAGTGTTTAAAATGGTGTTGTAACGCGTTTGGGCTAAATGAAAACTTTAACGAGAGCGTTTGCGTCCAATGTATCCCTGCATGTTTCGATCCACGTTTTGTCATGTTTGAACCAAATTTTATTTGGATTGTCGGCATGTGTGTGATGACCCGACGTCTGAAAACATTGAGTCCTTGTGTCATGGGCAGCCTCTTCCGCCGAGCATGAGCCAGGGGTGGGGAACCTCGGGCCCACGGGCCCAAGGGCTACACATAGCCCGTGCCGTCCCTGCCTATGGCCCGTGGCCAGAAGAGCTTGCAAGGTCACCGGGCATTTTATGCTTTAATAATAAACATATATCTATCGAAGACAAAGGATAGTTTATTCGTCACTTCAAGCATCTAGGCTGCGTGGTATCGTTACAACTGTCAGAACAGAATGTTAGCGAGGCAGAGGCTCGACTCAAACATCACTTTAGTGCAGTGAAGGTGAGCCCGAATAGTCGCTTGCTTCAGTAGTGGATACACGCGCGTGTTAACGTGTGGCCCACCAAGGGAATTTGAAAGTCCTCTAGTCGGGAACTGGTAAGGAGTGTGTTCCTCACCCCTGGTTTAAGCGGTGGCAACGCTGGGCTCCTGGGACTGCCGTTCCATCACAGTTTTCATGCGTAACCGCATCTAGACCGACGGAGCCAATGTAAACACAGTGGCCAAACGATAACGATAGGGATTTATCCGCGGCATAGTTTTTCCTGTGTGGCTCTTCCGCGTGTTTTCCGGTTGTACCACGTGTTCTTCGGCACGATGTCGGACGTTTCTCCCCAAACATCGGACGTCGTGAGGAAACTCCCGGCACGTGGAGCATGTGCAATCTCAAAACACATCGAGGAGAAACGACGTAACTCGCAACAGCTCAGAGAGTCGAGCCGAATCCACGGCGGCAGGGTGGCGCAATGCTAACATCTTTGCCTCACAGAGAGAGTGGTCTTGCTCGAGGCGGTTCGATTCCAGCCTGGGTGCCTTTCTGTGTGGAGTTTGTGTGTTCTCCCCCTGTTCTGCGTGAGTTTCCTCCGTGTTCTCCAGTTTCCTCCCCCAACTTAAAAAAAACACACTCTTTAATTGGTTGTCCGATAACATCATAATTTATAGGAAGCAGTGTGTGGCAATGTGTTGGCGCTGGCAAACCGCCTGGCTGCCTCCTCCGCCTCTCTGCGCTTTCCTCGCGCCTCTGAGTCGTTCTCTCGTCGAATTAATACCTTCGACGTTGAATGAATATGCGCGCGTTATACATTTAAATTAGTATTATTATTATTTTAATTGTGGCCTAGCATTGCCTGGGGGGGAATCACTCCAATGCCACTGCAGGAGCAGAACCATTGAGCTCTCTCGGTTCTTCACGCCACCACCTCATTCGCAGTTTAAGAGCAATCGCTATTCAACAAGGATTGGCCTGAATCCTATGGTGTGCAGTGCGGGCTTGGGGTGACACCTGCGGATGAGGCAAGGTGGAGTTTGGCTGCTCTTGCTGCTGCAGAACCTGGAGTCCAACTGTGCCACTGCTCTTGAATGCGAGTGCTGATTTTTCTCGTTTGCTTTTTCTCCCTGGCTGTCATGGCCTGATGCAGGTATATGAAGTAAGTGCATAAGCCATGCCAAACCTGGCGCATGCATTGCCAGCCAGCCTTGGCGTTACTGTGCCCTGAGTTAGACAACTGTGCCAGCGCCAATGTCCTCTAATGCATGCTAATAGCGTCGACACGTGTGTGTGTGTGTGTGCCAAACGTGACCATCGCCGGGTTTTCGTTGAGAAGTAAGGGAATTAAACTCAGCTTAGGCATTTCAAATTTTCGTTGCGCATATTCTAATGAGTCGAGTAATGTACCAATTTTCAAAAATTCCTTCTGTTTAACGGCCACTCTTTGTGTCGTGTGTTGTGATAAAGATGTGTTACAGAGGCTTCCTGATTGTAATTGTCTACGATTGGATGGCATAAACAATAATGGTGAAAAAATAAAGAAGCGAAATT
>JAZEWU010000027.1:5067650-5093150 GCA_036362915.1 Geotria australis | reverse complement strand
CAGGATGCCATGAACTCCATGCAGGTCAGCGCACGCGCGCGGCACCGACGGGCACGCTCGCACGCTCGCCCGCGCGCTCGCTCTAGCGCCGCTCGACCCGCGCCAACACCCACCACGTAGCCTGGCGGTGAGGCAGGCGCCCACAACAACCGTCCTGCCTTTCTCCCCACACGCCCCCCTTGCGTTGCGTCGCGGCCTTAACGCGGTGGACCGTACCGCGGTGTTCCCCGTCGTCTCGCAGTCGGTGATCGAGTCGCTGAAGGTGGAGAACGATCAGCTCAAGTCCGACACCCCCGTGGCGGGAGCGGCGACGACGCCGGCGGGGTCGGCCGAGCCCACGTCGCCGCGGCTCCTCCGTTCGCGCCTGCAGCACAGCCGGAGCCTCCCGAGCACCTCCAACCTCGGCACGTGACGCCGGCGGGAGGGGGGGGAACGAAGAGCAGACTCGGACACCCGACGCGGGTCGCATTGCCCCCCGGTCGAGCCCTGATAATTGTAATAAATTTACATTTATAACGCGTGCATATTTATTCACTCGTCGAAGGTACTCATTCGACGAGAGAATGACTCGGAGGCGCGAGGAAAGCACAGAGAGGCGGAGGAGGCGGCCGGGCGGTTTGCCGGCGCCATATTGCCACGCACCGTTTCCTATATATTAGGATGTTATCGGTAAATTAATGAGTATTGTTTTGTTAAGCTGTGGGGTTTAACGGGAGTACCCGGCGAAAACCCCACGCGGACACGGGGGGGATGGGCAAACACCACACAGAAAGGCACCCGAGCCGGGATTCGAGCCCGGGCCCTTCTTGCTGTGAGGCGGCAGTGCTGCTCGCTGCACCGCCGTGCCACCGTGCCGGGAGGTCGGTCAGTTTCCCCCCCATTATCACGGAACTCCCTTCACCCAGCCTCTCGAATCAAGAGCTTGCGCTTATTTTCCCGTGTCCAGTTGCCTCTCTATAAAATAATTCTGCAGAGCATCAGTAGATATAACATAGACCTGCAGATGTAACCTCGAACCTAGCATCGGTCCTACGACCCACACAGACTTGCATAAGAACCCTTTGCTTCAATGGCATTCAGAGTATAATGTACAGGGGTATTGTACACGGTTGTGTAATGTCGCCATGGGCACGTGTTGTACTCACTCGCGGTTCTCGTTGTGTCCGTGTAGAATCTCTGCTGAAGGACAGCATGGAAAAGTCGCAGTGCAAGCAGGTTCGCCTGGTCGTCAGCTCGGCAGAGAGCTGGAGGCAGAGCAAGGTGCGCGATTGTTCCAATCCAGGAGTGAGAAAACCCACCCATCCATCCATTGTCAGAAACTGCCAATCCTGCGAGGCGGGGCTATACCCATCACAGGGCACCGGGAGGCAATTTAGTCAGCAATCCAATTAACCTGTGCAGCAGCATGTCTTTGGACTGTGGGAGGAAACCGGAGTGCCCGGCGAAAACCCACTCGGACACGGGGAGAGCATGCAAACTCCAACTCGTGGCCTTCTTGCTGTGAGGCAGCAGCGCTACTCACCGCGCCACCGTGCCGCCCATATTTTATTTACTTTTGTCAATTATCGTTTTTGTCGCGTCGCAGGAATCCAGCGAAGCGCTTGCACGCTCACTGCGTATTCTCTGCTGTTAATAATAAACATCTATCCATCTATCTATCTATCTATTATTAGTCATTGACCACGTGCCTGTAGGATAGCAATGCTCGCTAAGATCCGTCTGGTTTCTGCTCCGATAGACCTCCAAGGTGACTCAGTTTGCTCTGGGACGTGTGGACATCGGAGAAAACACCACATGGGAGGAGCTGGACGGAATCATCCGACACGTTTTCAAGGTCAGACAAAGTCGCGCGCGTCACATCGGCGCACGCACCTGCAACGAAATAATTCCGGGCGTCTCCCCAGTCTCACTTTAGCTCTCGTAAGCTAAGCGAAGCTAAGCCTTGCGTAGTTCTTGGAAATCCTGCCAGCAGGGCCCTAGCAGGTGATGTAACGGTGTAGGGTTTCACGGCTCGATGGATGAGAACTGCTCTCCGAGGCTGTTCTCGCAGGACAGCCATGTCGAGCGGTGTCTGCTTGGGAGCTGTGATGTGTGTTTTAACCGGTTTATGAATTACTGCTTGTGTTGTGCTATTGTGTACTTTGATAATGTTTTGAGAATATAAAAAAACTACTGATTAATTGGTTGGCCGATAACATCATAATATGTAGAAAGCAGTGGGTGGCAATATGTTGGCGCCGGCAAACCGCCTGGCTGCCTCCTCCACCTCTCTGCGCTTTCCCCGCCACGCCTCCGAGTCGTTCTCCCGTCGAACGAATACCTTCGACGTTGAGATGAATTTATGCCACGCGGCGTTATACATTTGACATTATTAAAATGAAATTATTATCCCCACGCAGGAGTACATCATCCGCGTGGACCCCGTGTCCAGCCTGGGGCTGAGCTCGGAGAGCATCGTGGGCTACAACGTGGGGTCCGTGCGGCGCACCAGGAACTCCCCCGAGCCCGTGCCGCTGCCCTGGGACAGCCTGCCCGAGGACGGCGAGCCCTGCATCGCCATCTCGCTCAAAGGTGCGGCCTCGTGTGGCGTGGCTGGCGTGTGCGGGACGGGAGCGTGATGGGCGGTCGGCAGCCAAGAGACGATGACCGGGCATCCGGTCTGCCTAGATTCGCGCGTCAGGATCTCAGTGGTGCGAGCCTATCCCGTCAGACGCAGGGCGCAAGGCAGGGCTATAACCAGGATAAGACGCCAGTCCATCACAGGGCACCACAGGCAATTTAGTCTGAAGGCTAATTAGCCTATGCTGCGGCATGTATTTGGACTGTGGGAGGAAACCGGAGTGCCCGGCGAACCCATTTGGTATTTACGCCATTCGAATAGCACAATGCTATCGCGAAGGCCGTTTGTTTCCCAGACGCGTATTGTCTGCAAATGTTTCTCCGTCGAAGCCGATGTTGCTTTAGCCAACGTAGTAACTCGTAATTCACATTTAAATCGGGCTAATTTGAGCTGTGACACCACCACACGTGCCCTACTCCATTTCAAATAACATCACAGTAATCCTCGATAATGTGCCCTCCGTATGAACCTTGGGGCGGCTGTTGTGCTAGAACCGCGAATCTATGCAACAGGCAACAAATACGCGATTGCCCGGCCGTATCAATGCTTACTATTCCGCCGCTGCCACCACCACCACAGGCCTGGGGGAGAGCAGCCTGGACAGTCTGGCCTTCGAGGGCCTCACGCCAAAGCCGGTGCTGCAGCGCTGCTCGGGCCTGCTGCTGGAGCACCGCCACCTGGTGCTGTGCGGGCCGCCCGGCAGCGGCAAGTCCTGCCTGGCGGCGCAGCTCGGACAGTGGCTGGTGCGGCGCGCGGGCCTGCGCGTCACCGACGACACGGTCGCTACGTTCTCCGTTAACCAATCGACGGCCGACGTGAGCCTCGCGACGCTTGCGCCGCGCGTCTACGTCGGGACTCCCTCGAGCAGCTGCTCTCAACCGTTTTTGCACCGCACGGCCCACTTGAGGGTTTGTCGTGTCGCAGGAATCCCGCAAAGAGCTTGCGAGCCGAAAACTGCGTAATATACCGGACGCAGTGTCTGGCAAATGTTGGTGCCGGCCAACCGCCTGGTTGCCTTCCCTGCCCTCCCCGCCTCTCTGTGGCTTCCTTGTGCCACGCGTTATAAATTGTATTTATTTTTATTATTAACCAGGGCGGCATGGTGTTGCAGGGAGTAGCGCTGCCGCCTCACAGCAAGAAGGTCCCCGGGTTCGAATCCTGGCCCGGGCGCCTTTCTGTGTGGAATGTGCATGTTCTCCCCGCGTCCGTGTGGGTTTTGGCCGGGCACTCTGGTTTCCTCCCACGGTCCAAAGACATGCTGCTTCCTTAGGTTAATTGGCCTGCGGACTAAATTGGCCCCCCAGTGCCCTGTGAACGACCGGCGTCGCGTCCTGGGTATAGCCCTGCCTTGCGCCCTGTGTCTGCCGGCATAGGCTCCGTCTCATCACAACACCGCGCAGGATCAAGCGGTTTCTGACAATGCATGAATCGATGAATGATCCCGGCTTCCGTCGTCTTCGTCCTCCTCTTCCCCAACAGGAGATCCGCCAGTACCTGGTGGACCTGGCGGAGCTGTGCAGCGGCGGCCTGGAGATCGGCGACGTGCCGCGCGTCATCATCCTTGACGGCCTGCAGGAGGCCAGCCAGCCCGGGGACCTGCTCACTCCGGCGCTCAACTGCCAGCACCACGTGTTGTGAGTCTTCAGTGTTATCGCCCGATGTAATCGCCCGCTGTTGAGGTTGACCCGGGAAGCTTTGCAAAGTGCCACGTGATTGTGTGAGCCTAGCCCTTATGCATAACCATAGCCATAAAGCCGAGCTCTAAACCTTGACCCTCTTTCAAATTCTGGCCATATCCCTGGTAATCTTTGTCTTCTTTGTCATTTAAAACCATTGGTGCAACTTTAACAGCAGTCCTAACTATAGACCTAACTCGAGAATGAATCGTACTATTAAATACTAAAATCCATAACTTTACCGGGAACTCGAACAATATGCACATTTTTATATTAATCCTGGCACTAGCCATAATGCTAGCCTTAAATCTTTGTCCTAGGCAATAATGCTGAGGCTATAGTAATATGCCTTTTGCTCTTATGCTTTTGTTCACATCAAGCTGAAACTACAGGCATACCCCTTTTAACGGATTGGATGCGCGTTCCTGAGGCTTGTCTGCTAAGTGATAAATCTGTTATGAGGGGTCATTATAACGCAATTCATCTATCCGTCCATCCATTTTCAGAAAGCGCTTAATCCTGTACAGGATCACGGTGAGCCGGAGCCTATCCCGGCAGACACAGGGCGCAAGGCAGGGATATACCCAAGACAGCACGCCAGTCCATCGCAGGGCACCTGGGGCAATTTACTCAGTAGGCAAATTAACCTGGCAGCATGTTTTTGGATGGTGGGAGGAAACCGGAGTGCCCAGCGAAAACCCACGCGGACACGGGGAGAGCATGCAAACTCCACACAGAAAGGCCCCCGAGCTGAGATTCGAACCCGGGACCTTCTACGCAATTCATTATAACTGTATTTCTAAGTAACTGTAAGACAATAATATAAATACCCTAAGCATGTTTATAGACAATGCATGGTTCACAGGGGCCTTCGGAGTGCAGTGCAAATGCTATACTTACTATTATAGAATGTTTGTTAATGAAACATTTTTCTTGTACATGAATCGCAAATTCGTTGGCTGAGGCTTCGTTAATAATAATAATATATACAGGTGTTAGTAATCCTCCAACCCTGGAAATAAACATTATTGCTCGTTCATTTATTTAATGGGGGTCAAGGTAGAAGCGTTCACGTCGCGATCCCTGTCAGGTAGTACTTGGTATTGCCTGCGAATTCTACCAAACACTTCGAAGCCAAGCTGAGGGACGACCATGTCCAGAGGCTGGCCATCGTGCTTCGAAGAATCGCAAAGAAAGAAGATTTATTTAATACATAGAAAGCATTGAGGATCCATTATCTGTGCCGGTCTGCTTTGGGCACGGATTCCACAAAACACATCAGTCTGATTGAATTTAGCTCATAGCTGTTAAGAGCAGTGAAACGCATATCTTGTACTGATGTAGGTTATGGTGGCTCGATTGGAAGCATCTTCAAATGTCTGAGGATGCTTCCAGCGTGGGAGGTGAACTGTCACGAGGGAGAGCACTTGACACGGCTATCCCAAAAGAACAGCTTTGAAGAGCAACCATCAAACACACATCTTGTCATCCGGAAGTCCAACACAGTAGAAAAAAAACAAAAGCAATGTCCAGCAAGTTCACAGATCAAATAAAAACACAAACGTGGGCAGCTTTTCGATATATGACAAAAAATCAACATTCCACGATAAATAGATGAGTGAAAGTTATTTCTCAAAATTACATTTGATGATGAAAAATTACATGGCAAGAAGAAAATCTTCAATCAGATCACACTGCCGGCTGTGAAACACGGATTGGAGCACGACAACCTGGGAATTACACTGAGAGGCGGAAAGAGGAATGCATGGAATATTAAGTGGCCTTAGACAGAACGCATGACCAGATATGGTGATGGCCAGTGGACAAGACTGGAGATGGAATTGCGGCCAACTAAAGGAACTTGCCTTAGAGGATGATCATTGTGGAGATAGAGCAGGTCGAGTAACTCATGGATAGAAGCCAGATGGGTTTTGGCGTCACAAGACCGGAATAAATGGTGACAGCCAAGGGCGGCCTTCATCCAGCAGTGAATAGAGCATAATTCATTACGTTAATCCATTGTGCCCCATAACTTCCTTCTCAAAGCAATCTTAAAGCATTTGTGTTTTGAAATTGTACAATGTGATTTAATTTGGATTTACATAAGATCTAAATGCAGCCACATGCATTTTGTGTTATTATTTTGCTTGTTTAACCACTAAAGCCTTGAAGAGTCTCCGTAAGTTGCTTATACCTCTCTATAAAATTCAATACAATTTGGATTGAAGTCCAATGGTCACGCTCACAATACACGCACCAAGTGCTGTGTACACGAAAATCGATTTATTTGTTTTGGTCCGTGCAAGTTATGTGCAAACGATATGCGCGTGTTACATATAGGTTAATGAAGAGCACCTAACTGTACAAGCAATTAAAAAATATAACATCTTGACAAAGCACGCAAATGAGAGAATAAACAGCAGCCAAGATTTGGAATGAGGCGGAGATATCTGCACCGTCACACTTGGACGTAACTCTATTCACCATCACTCGCCGTGTCGCTGGTGACGACAATGCCTACGCGCAGCTCTATGAGGACACGGTTTTGACTTTCCTCATCACATTTTTGACGTTGGAAAAAATGTAGGTTTTCACGGCAGCTCTTGAGAATTGCTCTCAAGAGCTGCTCTTTTCGGAATAGCCATGTCGAGCATGCCTTCTTTCTCCTTGTCGTCGTTTCGCCTCCAACGATTGAGGCGTTATCAGGTTGGGAGAAAAATCAATGTACTCTGATGCTCAGATGGTTGTGGATGGCTTTATTTCCCTGTGCTTTTGAGTGGTTGTAGGGTTTTGCTCAATCGAGTTGCTTTGTTTTCCACCAGTCCCTACTTGATCGGAATCTTCGAGCAAGTTACATCGGCCACTCCCGACGTGAAGTTACATCCCAATGTCAGGTGTGGCCCTGCTCTGTCATCATCGTAACCACCATCACCGCAATGGTCACTACTGCCATCGACACTACATTCAGCATCATTACCTTCACTACAATCACCATCACTGCCATCAACGTGATCGCCACGATCACATATACTGTCCGCATCACCGGCATCTCCATCGTCACACAGTCACATAAACTCGGCATTCTCAACTGGTGGGTCACGACCCATCAGTGTGCAACGAGCGCCACCTAGTGGGCCGTGGCAACCATACCCAAGTGGGCCTTGAGGTGCAAAAGGTTGAGAACCCCTGACCTATACCACCATCAACATCATCACGACTAAAATTAACTCTAAGGCTTTCATGACCAATGTTATTCATTACAGCTAGCTGTAATGCCAGCGAAACGTAGGTGCCATCTTTTGAGGTAAGTGATGCATGTGCTCATTTCGTTTGCTCCGGTATTTCGACGGGTGCACTTCACTTACACGCCTTCACATGACCTAAACTCACAAACAGAACCTCACTATGAATCATCACGACTGTCATCATCATCATCGTGATCATCATCACCACCGTCGTGTGTGTTGGTGTATATGTGCCGGCCTTCACAGCCGCTTGCAAACAGCACTCGTCCCAACATCCTGCTGAAGGCCGCAACGAGGGGAAGCGCGTGCTCATGCGCCCGCGTGTTGTGTTTGCTCGCCGCCAGGTTTGTGCTGCACGGCAGCCAGGTGGAGCCCGTCAAGGGGTTTCTGGGACGCTTCCTCCGGCGACGCCTCATCGAGGCCGAGGTGGACACCGCCACGCGCAACTCCAACCTCGTCAAGGTCATCGAGTGGATCCCCAAGCTCTGGCGCCACCTCAATCGCTTCCTGGAGAGCCATGGGCCCGGAGGCGTGTCTGTCGGTGAGTGTCGTCGCCGTGTATTGATGACGTCTGGATTGAGAATTGCTCTTTTATAAGACGTTCTTTTTCCTGATAGCCGTGTCGAATGTTGCTTCGCCTCTGCTTGCAACGTGGAGGGCGAAACGTCGCGAAGGACAGAGTAGGAACACTCGACACGGCTATCTTGAAAAGAACGGCTATGGAGGGAACTTTTCATACATTGATCCGTGAAAACCTCCAGCAGACCTGTGGCTTGTATTGATGTAGGTTTTCACAGCTCGATGTATGAGAATCGCTCGTCAGAGCTGCTCTTTTGGGATAGCTGTGCCGAGAGACTATCTATCGTTTTCTAATCCTCTTTTCAGGCTCGCGTCGGCGTTGACGGTAGCGTTAGTTGTCGTGCGCGTGTCTGACGCGCGGCGGTGGCTGCGCGTGCACGCATGCAGGCCCACACCTCTTCCTGTCCTGCCCAATGGACGTGTCCGAGTCGCGGGTCTGGTTCGTTGATCTCTGGAACCGCTCGCTGCTCCCCTTCCTGTGCGAGGCCGTGAGGACCGGGCTGCAGGTATGATGATGAGTTGGTCGGTCCTGGGTCCTCGGCCCCCGACGCCTGATCGTGGACGTGCTCTCGCCTTCGGACTCGTGCGCGCTCTAATCACAGGACTTTGGGTCACGTTTCAAACTGGTCTCGTGTAATTTCTCCGTACGATAACTCTCGTATATTTTCTGAACGTTGACCGATTACGAAGGTTAACTGGCCAAAGCAACTTGCTTTCCCGAAGTGAAATTGTGAGGAGGTTAATCAGATATAATTTATCAGCGTTGTTTAGATCTTGACCGAGCCTTAACACTGACCTCAACCTACAAGGCCCCCAGCCTTCACCTTTGCTTGGCCTTGTGACTTTGGACTCATTCTCGTGGGTCCCAGCCTCGAATCGAAGGCTGAAGTCAATTTAGCACCGGAGACAGACTCACCCGCACGTACCTCTAAATGCGAGTGTAAAACTGTAGCGGGTGGAGCGTGTACTTGAGTAGTCATTGATAACTGAGACCCATCTGTCTCTACAATTGAGAACCCAGTTTAATCGTGCCCTGCTAAAACCCATATTTCAAACCAGGACTCAGCAGAACTGACTACTCAGCCATTTTCATATGATACAATAGAATGTGGGTTTTTAAAACACGACAGCATCTGAAGACCCTGCGCAGATGGGCAGACGTGTTTCATCACAGGAAGAGTCAGTCTGTCACAGGCAAAGAAAGAGGAGGAGGTAATGGAGCCGGTAATGGAACAAGACGAGGAAGTTGACTGATGCGCCTGGGGGAAGGGAGTTCCAGATCACAGAGGCAACAGGGCAGAACGAGTAACCTTCCATGGCGTGAAGCTTGACCCCAAACTAAGCCCCAGGGTTCATTTCGAAAGCTTCTATTGCCGGAGCAGAGAGTGGAGGAGAACGAGATGACAGGGGAGGTGTTGAAGAGTGTGTGGAGGGGAGCAGAGGGGGATGGAGGGGGGGAGGGATTAGGCTGAGATGACATGGGGAAAAGATGGCAGAAGTGCATGTAGCAAATTAGTTAGATGGGAGTGAAGAGGACGGAGAGTTCGTGGAAGGGAGTCTAATGAGATGAGAGTGTTAGACGAATCCGTGGGAGGTAGTCAAGCGAAGTAGCAGGAGAGAGACAGCAGAGTGTGTGGAGGGAGAGCAGCGTGATATGAAAGGGGGGAGTTGAAGGCAGGCGCCAGGCTTAATAGACGGCGACATCAATCTTGACGTCGATCCGGGACTGGTTCCCCAGCCAGCAGCGAGCGATCATCAATTCGCGTGTTTGTCGCGTCAACGTGGGAATCCGGCAAAGAGCTTGCAAAGCACACCGGGCATTTTCCTTGACCGATGCCTGGGGGAAGAATATACAGTACTTCAGCATTTAATTTCACATGAAATGACATTCTCCGGGTTAAATGACGCGCCCCAAACTTGTGCCCGATGTCAAAGATATACAAATCTGATCACGCACACTTACCGGATCATAAAACGCACCCACATTTCAGCAATTGGCATATATATATATGTTGCTTCGCAGAAGTCCCGTAAAGAGCTTGCAAGCTTACTGGGTATTTTTCTGTCCATCCCTAAATCCGCGCGTCTCCACAGATGTACGGCAAGCGCGGCCCGTGGGAGGACCCCACCCAGTGGGTGCTCGACATGTACCCGTGGGCGGCCGGCGGGCCCGGGCGCCTCGAGGCGCCGCTCCTCGCCCGGCTGCGGCCCGAGGACGCGGGCTACGACGTGCCGCAGTGCGACAACCACGCAAGCCTCCCCAAGCCCACGCCGCCCGGAGGCCCCACCGCGGACCCGCTCGTGAGCACGCCCGGCGGCCGCTCGACGAACGCACGCGACGCGACGCGACGCTAGCAGACACGCTCGCTCGCCGGCCGTGCGCGCGCGCTCTCGCCCGCTTGCGAGCGACGTGTTGACCCGCAGAGCTGTTCTTTCGGGATAGCCGTGTCGAGCGGTTATATCCTTCGGCTGGCCTGGGAACGCCTGGGAATCCCCCCCCGCAGGAAGAGCCGGAATCTGTTGCTGAGGAAAGGGATGTCTCTGGTCCACTCTCTTTGGACTGCTGGCACCGCGACGCACACCAGGACAAGCGGTTTAGAAAATGGATGGATATATGGATGAAACACGGGTTGAGAAACAAGGCTTGTGCGTGTTTTTACGTAGAAATGTTTCACGAGCTGCGAGTAATTTCACCGTACGCGAACGTTTCGACGCGTGCATTGCGAGCGTGTCAATTGTTCCCGGTCGACGAATCGAAGCGGCGTCGCGTCACTGGCGACGCTGACGACGACGCTACTGCCGATCGGCAGCGTGCGGCAAGGAGCGTGCTTCACGTCCTCTCCCTTCCTCCCTGTGTCCCGCAGATGAACATGCTGCTCAAGCTGAAGGAGGCTGCTGACAGCTCTCAGAGCTAGACGCATCCGTGGCGGCGAGCGACGAGTGATGCAAGCCGCGCTGGGGTTGAACCGGAGGTTCGCGAGGTGGACCCCTCGGCCTTGTTGCAGAGGAGGCCGATGTCGATGCCGTTGCAGAAAAACGTGCAAAATCGGCGACCGCAAACGCCCAAAATTGTTTGCTTCTGTGCAGCGCGCGAGAGAGAGAGAAAAAAATCGCGTAACCTCAGTTCCCTTTATTGTGTCATTTTGAAATACCGTAAACAAAAAATATATAAAGGGCAAAAAACTAGGTGGGTTTTTTTCTAACAAAAATGCACACGTGTTCATTTGGCTCGAGTCAAACGAAACTATCTCGTGCGGCTGCAGACGTGATGGAAGGCTTGGCCGCTGTGCCTCATGCAGTTTAATAATGCGGTCATAATGCCAGATTCCCCACAGAGCACGATTAACGTTTTGAAGTCTGTAACCTTATGAATAGGTGCTACAACAAAGTGACCTGGTGGGTGGAAGGCTGCTCTGTAACTCTTGTTGTTTGCAACTTCAAAAGTGTTCGAAAAGGTCAAAAAAACAAAACACACAACGTGATATGTTGCTACTTAAAAAGCCCAAAACTGTTTCTCTTGAAAAAAAACAAACAAGGTTATTGTACATAAGACAAAGTTTGGAGATGATTTACTGCACTTTAGACTAAAAAAAGGTTTAAAAGTAATAATAAGAAAGAATTACCTTATATTAATTTATTACCATATTAGGAACACAAGATATACGTATATATTCTGTGCGAGGGAGTAACAGAAAATTGATTAGCGGTTGTGCACCGACGATTGTGTTTGTTCCAACTTGACAAATTCACAACATTGGTGCTTTAAACTTTAAATCTGCCTTCGCTTGAGGTAACTAAGCACATGCACGCACCAGAAAGGGTCCCCGACACACTCCTCATGTTTCACGTCTTGGGTTTTTCATGATGTTAGCGGATTATTAAATAGCCACAGGTAGGACGAGTGGGTAGTGGAAGAGTTTAGAATTGCTACCAGGCCAAACAAACACACCTTTCCAGTGCATTTATCAATATGATTGTATGACTCTTTATTTATTTACTAAATGATTTTTTTTATATTACTATGTTATTTTTTTATATTTTATAAGGGGCGTGTTTCTGTCCGTCTGTTTGTGTGTGTGCGTGTACATTGTGCGTTATACAGTATTGCTTCGTTCCAAGTAAGGCAGGTGCTTTTGAATACAGATCGTGCCACACCAAGCCATATTCATTACACAGGTGCTATGAAATGTGCGGTGTGGGTTTTTTTAGAGCTTACGTGATTCTATTTGTAACTGATTCACCGGTTTAACAACATGACATGCAATTCATCTTGCCAATGGACACACAAGCACAATTGCGCACATGCACACACTCACGTACGAGACTATGACCATCCGTTTGAACCCATGGAATGCTGGGGCAAGTGCCGTTAGTGAACACTTGGCACGCGTGCCATTGGGCCAACATCGTGCCCGGTCGTCTTTATATTCCCAGAACTGATGTTGACCACACCATGTTAGGGATGTGTTTTAGACTTAAGTAACTCGAAGAAACCCTGGCAATAGTTCGACGTCCAGATAATGAATCCAAGTTACTAGGTTCGTGGATTTAGTTGAAGTGCACTCATTATGCCACTACTCTCTAAACACAGACAAATGACTCTGAGTCAATTAGACTGTTATGGCAAGTGCTTTTTGTGAGTTGACAGTGTGTGGCAATATGGCGCCGGCAGACCGCCTGGCTGCCTCCTCCACCTCTCTGTGCTTTCCTCGCGCCTCTGAGTCCTTCTCTCGTCGAATGAATATCTTCGACATTGAATGAATATGTGCGCGTTATAAATGTAAAATTATTACTATTATTATTTAGGTGAGCAGGGTACATGGGGGAGTGGTGGAGCCAGCAATTACGCCTGGTCGTCTTTGTCTCTCCATTGCTGATGTTTACATCGTGTAACAGGTACTCGTAGAAGGCTGAACAGACCTACAGGAGGTTCAGGACAGGTTCAGAGATTACTTGCCACCGATGCCATCCATGGGTGGGAATCAAACACAGGTCACTGGGTGTGTAGCGCAGTGCGACAACCACTGCGCCACTGTCCCCTCCAACACAGACGTGTACATACAAATACAAAAGTCACATTGTAACGCAAAAGTTAACTGGCTTTAGCACGACTGATGTCTTTCACTTTCACCTGATGTTAACATTCTAACCATTGGACATGCAGTTTGTTTGGCCTGTACACATGGTAGCCAAGCTCATAACAATAATAATTTTTGGTATTGAACTAAAGCAACGCGTAGCATTTTTACTTCGCATTCAAATGGCACTGCAAAGAGGTTTTTGTACAATTTTCTTAATTTCCATTGAGTGTGTGTCACTCACTCACTATCTGTGCCCGAAGGCTAGTTTAAAACCTTTTCAGTGCTAACAAAAAAAACGGAAACTCAAAAAAAAAACATATAAAATGAAAGAAATCAATAACTCTTGCATTTTAGACAAGACTTTAGTATTTTGTACTGTGGTATGTTTGTTATGGGCCTGTTTTATTCCTCATGCTAGTAATGTCCCAGTAGTTAATGCTATTTATTGCTTCGTCACAATGCAATGCTCTGAATTCACCTGATATTGCATAGAAAAAAAAACTCTCCGCAACACATAATACTCTTGCAACTTTGTCGTTGGCAGACAAGCGCGATACCGTACTGTCATGTTAATAATGACGGTGATGATAATGTTGAACTTTTGAACAGCGCCTTTCATTTAACCCAGTCTAAGCAGCTGTACAAATATGCACAGCGTTTCATGCAGACTTGCACATGTGAGACGAATGCAGCACATTGGCCCACTGATATTCAACTAAAGTTAAACCATGACTTTTCAAATTCGACACGTGTTCTCTGCAGATGGGTTTACGTGATGACTTATTGTACCATTTTTTGTAAAACTTGTGACTGCATCATTCACGTTTATTTTAGTCAGTTGTTTAAATTGGAACTTCCTTTTCCAAGTCCAGTGGATATAATTCAAAATCTTTGCCTACTTTTTATAACCTGTATTTCAGCAGTTTTAACGAAATATTTTTTTGTAAAACGCCACACGGCCCTGTCGGCATCCAGTGAAACAAACGCCACCTAGAGTAATTGTTTGTTAATTTGTTTTGTTTCTAATAACGCGCACTCGTCCAGACATGTTCCATTGTCATTTTTACACTGAAGGCACTCTTAAAAGCATGCCCTAGTGCTTTTTCGTGACTAACACCACGGGTGGGTGGGTGGGTAGNNNNGGGGGGGGTGTTTAATGCCAGGGCTTAATTTGTTCCTGAACATTTTCCAGGCGGGGGGATGGTGGACGAGGAGGTGGTACGTGACTCGTAGCCACAGCGAGGGATATTGTTATTGACCAGCGGTGTGCCGGGTGCGGAAATATTTTCGAGAACGCCCCCCCCTTGGACATGACTAGCTGAAATTAAGCCCCGGTTTGGGTTTTTCGAAGTCAGTAATGACTAACACTCGATACTTTGAACAAAGCAAGAAGTCATCGCTATCGGATGGCAAATAACACCAAGTCCAAGCTTATTGTTCAATGGTACCTGCTATGGAGCAGAATGAGCTACTGGGAGGGGAAGGGTTGGATGGCAGACCTTGTGCGTGTTTGTGGGTCGCGCGGCACGTGACACGCGTGTTTCACGGCGCCCTGAGAAGGGTAACTATTGTTGGCTCTTTGTCACTACTAGCATATTCATTCATTCTGTACTTACTGTTACGTATCGCGCAGCATTACGCTATGGTTCATTATTGTACTCGTGCAGTGCGAGTAGATAAACCTAACTGGTCCTGAAATAAAATAAATGCAGAAAAAAGTTCAAAACTCCAGGCGTGTAATTTGTGTAAATCACAAAACGGTTTGAAATGCGGTAATCAGCGTGTGTCCTTTGTCCGCCTGCGTGTACAGTATTAAAAAAAAGAGAAAATTCAAGACCAAAGTGCGACAATAAGATGTTTATTATTTGCAGCATTATAATATTTCTTCCATTAGGGTGACTCACAACAGTTACGAAAATTACTAATTTGGGAACATTGAAAGTCAAATGTACATTTCACTAAAGTGCTGTTGAATGTATGGATTTGGGAGTAGTTAGACATTGTGTCCTGCACTTGTCCTGGCACCGGGCGAGTCCCAGTGCGCGGCGCCGGCAGCTGGGCTTCGGGAGAGGCCTCTCCCTCTTCTCTCTCCCCTCTCTCCTTCTCTATCAACTCAGGGTGTTTCAAAGTCACCTCCTCATCCTCAAGCGCACTCATATTGGACTGGAACAAGACTCTTCTCTGCAGTCAGGTTTATTCACCCGGGGACGCGTACCACCACGAAGCCAAGGCAATCCCGCACAGCTGTCCACGCGTCCCAGCACCACTCAGCTCGACAAGACACCAACAACCAATGCCTGTACGTGGTCCTCTTTGCACAGCCCTCCAGTCCTGGGCTAAAGCGAACCCCCCATGTTATCAATTAACCCAACTTTAATAAGACCCCATGATCTCACAAAAGCCTCTCGGTTCGGAAACATAACATGGCCGGTCGAAAACATCACATGTCTACTCAAGGGTAACTAGGTCTTTAGGCCCCACCTCGGTCTCCGGGTGGCTGGACCGCCGCACAACTAATAGGGCCATCGGGGTTGCGAGACCCCGCCTCTGACATCTCTACCTTATTACGCCTTGACAATTGTTTTAACTGTTGAGGGTGGAACATTTACATCAACATTTACATCAACTTTGAAAGCAGCTACAAACATTGCACAAAAACACAAGCTGCATGATGAACTAGGACTAAAGAAGTTGTTCATTTTTCACGGAGAAGCCTTAATCCAGCAGGGGACGTGCACTGTTTGATGATGAATGCTCCATTTGAGAAATTCCTAAAATTACCATTTTCCTCTCTCGTAAGCGTACAAGTCTATGACAATCGCTCGTAGCCCACGCGCCGTTATATTTTTTGACTTTACGCAAGTAAGCAAACCATCAAAACCTCCGTTGAACCTGTCGGTGGGCACACGGTAGCGTGCGTTTTAAACCCACTCGCCGGCCGCCGCTAGCAAGGTTTCGCTGATCTCGTCAGCTCCGACCGCTGGTCCCTTGAGCTGGCTCGGGTGGCTGCAGTAGTCGGGTCTCAGGCTGCGCTCAGAGCAGTCGGTGCTGTCCGTCTGACACTGGCCGCACTGACAGCTGAGCGCCACCGGGTAGTAGAGGGTCGGGTCAACGCCGGGGTCACAGGCGCGCAGAGTCACCGTCTCGTAGCCCACGTCCGCGTACGTGCACACCTCCTGGGAAATCTTCCGCATCTTGTGCACGATCGGTTGCTGTACGAAGAGGCAAATCGATTGACGATCATTTGTCCGGGGTCAGTCGCCGATAGCAGGCAGGTGAACGCGTGGGTCGGTGAACGTTTGCAGGGTTAGTATACAAAGCGGTGTGCGTGTGGAATTCAAATTGTGAAGGAAGGTCGTGGGGTTGGCCAGGACGTGTCAAGGATAGAATAAGGCCACCGTTCACAACAGGTGGATCGCGACTCATCAGTGGGACGCGAGCGCCGCCTAGTGGTTCTTAGAGACCAGACACAAGTGGGCCATGTGGGCCTCGATGTATGAGAACTCTTGGGATAAGGGATGATAGCCGATGGTCTAGAATAATAACGGGAGTGCTCGCCAAGAAATGTAATTAATCTGAGAGGACTGAGATGGAGCGATTGAATTCATCTGTGTGCGCGTGATTGTCAGCTTCTAAACGAGATAATTGATAATTGGACAACTGGTTAAAATAGATAATTGGTTAGACCGGTTACAGTACTCATCATATTTTTTGCGTTAAACACAGTCCAAGCGTTTATATGGAGTGCTCTTACCGGTAATATCTGGCAATGCAACGTAATTTAATGAGCGTGGCTGCTGACTCAGAAATTCTAAACCGATCAATGCGCCCGGAGGTCCATCGGACGACACAATAGGCAAGCGCTGATAAGCCATTCGCTTACCCAGGTGACGCAGGAGCCACTGCAGATGGTGGTGTTGATGTGGCGACATTCGGCACAGCCGCTCTTCTCCACTGCTATGGTCGTGTTGTGCAATTTGCAGAAGGAGCTGGAGGACGCCATCTCGAACCACAGAGCGAGCAGGAACACGTGGAGGAGTCCCATCCTGAAACGACGTTCCGTTTAAGCAATGGTAGAGAGGTTAGTACACGGGCCGTGGTTTGTTGTGATAAAGACAAGGCTCAGCCGTGTAGGTGTAGATCTCTCCACAGGCTTTAACACGACTGTTGGGGGCAAGTGATGTTAGCGAGCACCTATGAGGGTGGGGAGCAACGCACGACAAGAGTGGTGTGGGCAACACCGCATCCGGCCGCCTTTGGCTCTCCAATGCCAACGTTTACACATCGTAAAATATACGAGGTTTAACCCTTAAGGCAGACTTATGGCAGCATTTGGCTATCACAGACCGTGCTCCTACTAAAGCTGTCTGGTGATTGGCCAATAAGTTTGAAGGACAATGCATTCATTATCTTTGCAATTTTTGTTGCAGGTTTTTTCGCCACAAGTATGTGTGGCTGCTTGCAATTTGAAACCTTTGTAAAAAGGTGTCCGTCTAGTGTTTTTAAGATCTTAACACTTTTTCTCATTGCCGGTGTAACCGGTCCCACGCGCGCGCACAGCCGCCTTTGTCTCTCTTCACTAGAGACCACCGGCTGGCGCTTCGGTTAGACACAATTGTTGACCAGGTTGACGCCGCGTGTGTGTATGCACTGGAGGATATGTAGACGGTCAAGTTCTGCGTGGTGTATTTTTTTTTTGTTTATCCCCTCGTGCTCCGCGCACACGCCACAGGTTCGCTTGAATTCACACGAATCTTCTCTCCGCTTTATATTTATTAACCTCTGCAAACACAGCGTCTGCAAACACACGCCACGAGTCAGTTTGATAACACAATCACTTTTCCCACGCTTACGCAGACAGTACAGAAATATCTTATCTTGAAATCATATCGTTATTAATTTATACATTGTACTTTAACAATATATCAGGAGCGACTAATGAACGAGACCTCACCTCAAGGCGTCCCGCTCACAACTAACGCACCGTCTGCAAAGGAGGGTCCAGCAAATTGTACGTGGTCGTGTAATGATAATAAAATTAACATATTCCTATTAACATATAATTATCCTTATAGGTTCTCCTTTAACACGGAGTTCGAGCCCAGGGAAAGTACCTGTGTACACTTGTATGAATATATCTGTTTATTACAGCAAAGGTAAAGGTGCAGCGCCTGCAATTGCCGCCCACGCCACTGCTGGCAGAGGAACCTCCGTGGGACCCTAGCTCGATCTACAGCCCCCCTCCAGACGGTATTTGGACTACTCTTCCGCGCTGGCAGGATTACTGAAAATATCTGGTAGTACCAGTTACTAAATATAAGATGAACTCACCGTGCCTCGGTCGTAATTCCACATTTAAAATAGGCTGCCTGCACTAATTCAAAGTTTCGAAAAATGTTAGGAAAAAAGACGTGTCAAATGTCACGTATGTACTGCGGATGCATTACATGTCCCAAAATATCTTCCAAAGGGAATTGCATGTGTGTGCATTAATATTCACTCATCGAATTAGCTTGACAATACGCTTATGTGATCTCGTTACTTTACCTTTCGTTTGTAGTGTTTTCAGAGCTACCGTCCGCTGTGAATGAACGGGCTGTGTGCAGAGACTGAGCAGAGCGTTTCATGTAGGTGTTATATACTGGATCGCTAAGTAGGGCTGCTATTTATAAACATTTGTAAGTCAAATTTGTTGGCACCCTGTCGACAGAAAAGGGTTGGGTTCTTGCCACGGCAAGGCCGTGTTGTAAATGATATTAAAATGTTTAAGTGGAAAAACAAGAATGTGATCTTTTATTTGATTAAATATGGCTGAGGAGAGTTTCCTGACAGCCTGTTGTGCCAACACTGGAAGAGATGTGTTAATAACAACACAGATGAACTCGAGAAAGGTACAACTGCTTTAGCTTAGAAGAAAATAAGTTCTCTACATGTGGGCGTGGTGTTTGATGCTAACTCATCTTTGATGCTAACTCGTCAAATCTCGTCTTAAGACTTACTTGTTCCGTAAAGCCTTCAAGCCGTCGTGCTAGGACCACTTTGCGGCTCAACGCTGTCTGATTACCGTTCTCTGTCGTTGGTTTGTCGTTCTCTCCGCCGCCCTGTGCGGCGCTTTGTGACCCTCGGGTGGAAGGCTCTCTGTAGTTGCTATTATTATTTTTCTGCTGTCGTTATGATCTATGTCCTATAATTTATCGCGATTGCTTGACTCTCAGTTTATCTGTCTTGATGTTACTGACATGCCGTTCTCTCCACAGCCTTGTGCAGCGCTTTGTTACCCTCGGGTGAAAGGCGCTCTATAAATGCTATTATTATTAACGGTCTTGGTGTTACCTGCAAATTAACCGTAGTAGACAATGATGGTTGCTTTCAAAGAGCTGTTCTTTCAGGTTAGCCGTGTCGAGCGATCTGCCTCGCTCCCTCGCGACGTTTCGCCTCCCACGTTGGAAGCATCATCAGGCGTTATAATGCGAAACGTTGCGAGGGAGAGAGGGAGATCGCTCGACACGGCTATCTCGAAAGAGCAGTTCTGAAGAGCCGTGAAAACTTACATCGGTGTCTTAGACAATGTCGCTTGTTAGTGATGAGTTGTGGGCAGTGGCGTAGCGTAGGCGGGGACCACCGGGGCGATTGCCCTGGGCGCAAAATTCTTAGGGGGCGCAAAATTCCAATAGAAAAAAAAGAAAGTAGTAATAATAAATAACAAATAGCGCTAAAATGATGATGATGATAATAATAATACAAACGTATCAGAGATCTACAACGAGCCAAGAAAGACTTAGTGACCTGGCAATACTGTCAATTGATTGAGATTTCAATGTAGATTTCAAGACTGTTATTGAAAAATGTGCACAAATGAAAACCAGGAGGTTTGAAATAAATTTGAGTGCACTAGCATTAAATGCATTTGACTTTAATTACATCGGTATTTTCTTAAAATACAATACGTGTGCTTGGGGGGGTAAGGGGTTCCATACTGGACTGGTGGAAGGGACTCAGGGAGCGCTAACGGTCCACGGGTTAGGGGGCGCAATACTTGCCCCAGGCGGTGGCAACCCACGCTACGCCACTGGTTGTGGGCACCTTGAGTGACCGTGCGTGGGCCTGTGCCCCCCCCCCCCACAAATAGTCGTCATTGATCTAAGTTGATGTGATGAACACGAGATTATTCGATGAACCGACTGTCACTTCGCCACTAACCACCGAATGAAGGCGCAGCCTTGACAGAGCCCGACATTCAGGAGCCACCCGGTGCGGAGACCTGCCCCGCAGTGGCAAGTCCTGTCTGGCAGTTGGACCACTGGCTGGTGCGGCGTGCGAGGATGTGGGGTCGACAACGGCACGATCGTCAGCACCGTGACGTGAGTGTCTAACCCAAGGGTGCATGCGTTTCACTCGGAGCCACGCAATGCCCGCAGCCTAGTGTAGAACCCCATAGACTTACCCTGGTGCTGCAATTTGCCTCCACTATGTACCTGGAGGGCCTGGTAGAGCTCGATAATGTCCTATGTGTACTGATGTAGGTTTTCACGGCTCGATTCATGATGGTTGCTCTTCAGAGCTGTTCTTTCCACGTTGGAAGCATCATCATTAGGCAATGCTGCCAACGTGGGAGGCGAAACGTTGTGTAGGAGAGATGGAGATCGCTCGACACGGCTATCCCGAAAGAACAGCTCTGAAAAACAACCATCAATGTGCCATGTATCATCCATCGTCAGTGGGATGCAGGTGGCCGGCCAACCCAGCGAGCTTCGCACTCTTGTCATCAGCTACTAGCACCGTGTATCGTGAGTCCCATGTGTCTTCTACCCTGATGTGGGTGTTGACAAGACTGAGCGGGAGCACATTTGCAGATGTTCACGGTTCGAGCCATCCTGATTAATGCACTCATCAAACAACGGCACCATCTGCTTCACAGTAGATGTGTCAAGGCATAATAAGGTAGAGAGGTCGGAACCCCGATGGCCCTATTGGTTGCGGGGCGGTCCAGCCACCCGGAGACCGAGGTGGGGCCTGAGGACCTAGTGACTCTTGAGTAGCCATGTGATGTTTTCGACCGGCCATGTGATGTTTTCGAACCGAGAGGCTTTTGTGAGATCATGGGGCTTCATCAAAGTTGGGTTAATTGATAACCTGGGGGGTTCGGTTTAGCCTAGGACTGGGGGGCTATACAAAGAGGCCCACGGACAGTCATTGGGTGGGTTGGTGTCTTGTAAAGTTGAGTGGTGCTGAGACGCGTGGCCAACGGTGTGGGATTGCCTTGGCTTCGTGGCGGTGCGCGTCTCGGGTGAATAAACCTGACAAAAGACACCAGTCAGATTGAATCAGTTCAGAGATTTAATGAACATTTAAATGTCTTCTTACGTCAAGAAATTAACAAAGAAGAACGTGCCAATGAAGGCTGCACAGTTGAGCTAAAATAAATATGGGCAAAAACAAAGGTTGCACGCAACAAATCGACAGAATAAAGAAAAATATCGGATACAGCTGGAACACACTTTAATTTTCTATTTAGGGCAACCACTCACGTCTAATAATGTGGTAAGCAGGTGTTATTTTTCTAAATAAAACGTGATAATGTGAAGCAGCATACAAAAAGCAACGTTTTCAGTCAAGGCATACATGCATCCAAATTTTGTGTGTACGAGTCGATTTGTGTGTGCACATCATGTTATTGCTAATAAGGTTAATTAAATAAACACAACCCCAACACCCTTCAAAAAATACAAAAATAACACCTTTTTCACCAACACATGAAAATCCACTGAGCCAGGCTCTGAGCCTCCGACTACACAAGCGCGATGGGCTCGGGGAAAATGCGCGCGTTAAAAAAATATTGATTATTATTAGTAGCGGGGCGGCACGGTGGCGTAGTGGATAGCGCTGCCGCCTCACAGCAAGAAGGTCCCGGGTTCGAATCTCGGCTCGGGGGGCCTTTCTGTGCGGAGTTTGCATGTTCTCCCCGTTCCGCGTGGGTTATCGCCGGGCACTCCGGTTTCCTCCCACCGTCCAAAGACATGCTGCCAGGTGAATTGGCGTACTGAGTACATTGCCCCAGGTGCCCTGCGATAAACTGGCGTCCCATCCTCGGTGTTCCCCTGCCTTGTGCCCTGTGTCTGTCGGGATAGGCTCCGGCTCACCGCTTAACCCTGTACAGGATTAAGCGGTTTCTGAAAATGGATGGATGGATGGATTATTAGTAAACAACAGCTAGGATTTGCAGTTGGGATGGCAGATCTGTGCTGTCATACTTAGACGTAACAGTATATGCACTCGCCGTGAGGCTGGTGACGATAACGGGTGCGTGCACTGGCAGAAGGCATGGTTTGGGTTTCCGCCTATCTACTGACGTCGGGAAAAAATCATTTGCTGCCATGGTAAAATATTTGATTTTGACCTGTTTTCGTGTGAGCACCGACATGAATGATTCCTTTATAATAATAGCATTTTATAGAGCGCCTTTCACCCGAGGGTCACAAAGCGCTTGCACAAGGGACGCGGAAAGAACGGCATGTCAACGACAGAAAAAACAACAAAAAACAAAGAAACACAAATTAAATGATTAAGGCTGCTTCGAATACACTCAAAGGTCGTGAAACTGGCACGACCGTCACTACCTTAAAGACAAACACGGAGGGAGACAGGGAGGGAGGGTGAGTGACAGGGGGAGACACAGGGACACAGAGACAGGAAGACAGAGAGACAGACATGACATGAGGGGTTGCGGTGAGTCGGAGCCCATCGCGGCAGACACAGCGCTCAAGGCAGTGCAATACCCACGATAGGACGCCATTCCATCACAGGCGTGTATAAACAAACGAGCCTAAATTTGCGTCGTGATTGCAACCGCCGCCTCCTACCTTCAGTACCCGAGCGACCGGTTTCACAACCGGTTCCGTAACCGGTTACGCAACCCGTTAAGTTGCAGAGACGGAAATAAGATCGTTCCGTGTAAGCATGGACTCCGCGTGTTTCCAGAGGCTGCCCTGGCAGCAGTGAGTATCGGGCCTTACACCGTGCTGATGAGGCCCAATCAGGGCGAAACCGACCCGCGGGGTGTCCATCTCCCCATCACCGCTTTGTTCGCGTGAGCTCGAACTAATCGCCCGGTCAGTCGCTCAGATGTGCAGGGGGTAAGATCGATAGTCAAGCCGAGATGGGCTGCAGCGCAGTTCCTCGGGAACTCTGTTGGTTGTGCCGTGTGTGGTTTTTTTTGCATTAGACGTGTTATTTCAAATTTCGAAGTAGGGATTTTTCAAGCGTCACGGGTCTATCTGCTCGGAGGGTTTTGTAGCGGTGACTTCTGGTCCGTTTGGCGTGTAGCTTCTGCGGTGATGTACTGCACACAGGGTGGTCCCACATGTCTTGTGACCCCCTGTTACGGAATCGTTTTCTTCCGGTTTGTGACCATTCATGAGCTCTCATACGCTCCCCACTACAGGCCGTTCTTCGATGGTGAATGGATCCGTATCAGTGAAGTGAAACAGGTACGTAACTAAATGCGTGAATCAACAAACGAATAAGGAAATATATACGGGTTGTTATTTTAAACAAGGGCGGCACGGTGGCGCGGTAAGTAGCGCTGCCGTCTCACAGCAAGAAGGCCGCGGATTCGAATCCCGCCTCGGACGCCATTCTGTGTGGAGTTTGCATGCTATCGCCCTGTTGTCTGCGTGGGTTTTCGCCGGGTCCTCGGGTTTCCTCCTCCCACAGTCCAAAGACACGCCGCTGCTACAACTTTGTTCAACTGGACAGCTAGGGTAGAGACGTTCGTCTGGAACTCGGTGCGACAAGTTGCTTACCAGTTGCTGACATCAGGCGGGAGTTGGCGTTCCATATCTTTTGGGGTTTAGGTCGGGTCAACACCAACGAGCAATCACGGTCATTCAACTCGGTTGCAAGTCACTGAACCGTTTAATTCAATGTAACTTTATTTGTCAATTCTGCCATATGTACATGACATATAGAGGATCGAAATGCCGTTTCTCTCAGACCCCGATGTTGGCATATTTACATGTTAAGATAAGCTGGGGGTCGGAGGGAATAACAAGGCACAATAACAAGCTGAAGGCAACATTCAATGTTTTGCTGTACGCCTATGCTTCCATGCATGTACTCCCCACCTCTACCAACCCACACAAACAAACTTGCTTAAGTATGGTCAAATGACTTTGGGATTTCCTCATCCAGCAGTGGATTAGTGAGCTTGCGCAACGTCTCCAGTGGCTTTCGCGACGCGCGGTGTGTGTGTGTCAATCCACGAGGTAGACTTAGGTACATTTTTTATTTCAACTTTATTGTCAATTCTGCCATCTGTACAGGAGATATAGAGGTGTCTGCGCGTGTGTGTCTCTACGTGTGTATCTGTTAAGAGGTATGTCCTATGGGCGGTGCATAGTGTATCAGGTGCGGGGTGAGAGTGGTTACCGCTTGCGAGTTTCGTCAATTGTAGCGATGAGGATGTTTAGAAGAGGAGAAAAGTGTTTGATGGAAGTTGCTGAATGGTTCAGTTAGTAGAAAATGGTTTGGTGGCAATGCAGCGTAAAGGGGGAGAACATTGTTTTTACGTCGTGTAAAGGTCATGGTGCTTGTGGAGTTAAGGTTGTTTGGTGCACTGGTCATCCACAAGGGTCTATGTTAGTTAAACGTGTGTGGCTGTAATATTGTTTATTAGTTGTAACGTGAATATTTCTAAATGGGAAAAGTATTGATGCACATGTTCTTTGGTAGTTTATGCAGTGCAATTGTTTGTGGACATAAAATGTGGAGTAGGAAGGGAAAAAAATAGTTTGTCATGTGTTTAGAAGTATAGTTTATATATTGTATTTGTTGGCAATGAATGTCTAGCTTTATGAGTCCCCCATGTTAATAGTGCAGTGCATTAATAATTGCGCCAAAGCTCCACCCCATACAAAACATTCCCACTTATACAGGGTTACGAGCAGGTTGAAGCGTGACGGGGATTTGAACTCGCGACCTTCCGATCGTGAGTCGAGCGCTCCAACGCAGCACTATCGATTGAACTTATTAAAAAATCCTGCCAGGGCCGATAAATTAAATAATGTACCATACGTACACACATTTGTCTCGTGATAATTTTCGGAGATATTCGTTTACAAAGCGACAGACACATTGCTAATGAGTGACAGTGCATACAGGTCATGGCAGGCAGCTCATGCATACAGCTCATGCATTCGTTTCCCTGGCCGGATATTTTCCGTCGGGGGTGCTGTTAAGAGGTGTGTCCTATGGGCGGTGCATTATTTAACATCTTTTTTGACCACGTAGTGCGAGAAGCT
>JAZEWU010000027.1:5048688-5063059 GCA_036362915.1 Geotria australis | reverse complement strand
TAAGAAAATGGGAAACTGTAATTTAACATCGCGCTTGGAAGAATCGCAAAGAAGAAGAAGAAGCAGTAAACAACGGTTTTACTCAAAAATGATGATCAAATCCGGCAATGCATGTTAAATAGCGCTATGAACACGGTACACCAAGCAAATACAGCCAGCCAGATGTACAATTTTTAAAACATTGTCATTAAAACTGTTGTGCTCATGCCATATGTTAACCTGGTGGCAAATTCAAACATTTAAAAACCAGTTAATTAATTCATTCATTTTCAGAAACCGCTTAATCCTGTACAGGGTCGCGGTGAGCCGGAGCCTATCCCGGCAGACATAGGGCGCAAGGCATGGCTATACCAAGGACGGGACGCCAGTCCATCACAGGGCACCGGGGGCAATTTAGTCCGCCGGCCAATTAACCTATGCAGCGGCATGTCTTTTGACTGTGGGAGGAAACTGGAGTGCCCGGCGAAAACCCACGTGGATACGGGGAGAACATGCAAACTCCACAAAGAAAGGCACCCGAGCCGGGATTCGAACCCGTAGACCCGAGTCAGTGAAGGCGATCCCACATCACTCTGGCCGAGACCAGCCCAGTCGTAAAGCAACTACTGAATTTCGATAACAATTATACATGGAAAACAAGATACACGTAGAGGACACGTTGAGTTAAAACATATTTAAACGATGTTTAAACTTACCGTTCAGTGCTGGGGAAAATTCAGACGCCATCTCGCCTTCTTCGAAGCGATTCTTCGAAGCGCGATGGTTAAAATTGACGTTAAATTCCGTCCCTATGAACTCTAAAACTGGAAAGATGAATAAATAATTAAAATAATACTGGCAAACATATTAATAAACGTCAAGCGTTACAGACACTCAATGGGCCGCAGCTCGGCTAGTTCCCCAGTGAAACCAGCTGACGGCACGTCGTGGAGTCAATTTAAAGTCGTAAGTCCTGTCTGACGAGTGACGTAAAACTGGTTTATCTGAACTAGGTTTTTCACGTTTGCTATTTGTGTAATTAATACACTGCATTAACACTAATGTGGAAACAATAATTAAAGTTCAAGGTGCATCCCTGTAATTTTGAACTTACTCACCTGCTGGCGGATTTGCCTCGGCAAGAGCGGTGAGCCGGAGCCTATCCCGGCACACAGGGCGCAAGGCAGGGCCATATCTAGGATAGGACGCCAGGTCCCATCACAGGGCACCGGGGATAATTTGAGTCCGCAGGCCAATTAACCTATGCAGCCGCATATCTTTGGACGGTGGGAGGAAACCGGAGTGCCAGGCGAAAACCCACGCGGACACGGGGAGAACATGTAAACTCCACACAGAAAAGCACCCGAGCCGAGATTCGAACCCGGGTTCTTGATGTGAACCCTGCACATACAATATATGGCTGCTCAGGGGCTATGTTGTCAGCAGAGGGAAGTGCAGCAATGTCTATTATTGCACTGCGCCGTGTTCCCACGTCTGCATAACCCACCTTCACCCACCTTCACCTGGGGGTCAAGGTAGAAGCGTTCACGTCGTGATCCCTGTCAGGTAAATACTTGGTATTGCCTGCGAATTCTACCAAACACTTTGAACCCGAGGAGCTGAAAGACAACGATGTCCAGAGGCTGACTGACCATCGTGCTTCGAAGAATCGCAAAGAAGAAGACCCGATGGCCAACGCAGTGTTGCTCATTGAGTGGCCGTATTCTTGCAGTGGATTAACATATGAGTCTATATTGATTAGTACCTCGGTTTTCTTCCCACGGTCCAAAGACATGCTACTTGCATAGGTTCAGTGGCCTGCTCACTAAATTGCCCCGTGCCCTTTTTGTAGGACTGGCGTTCATAACTATTCCTGGATTGCAGAGCCGCTTAGTGGTGTAAATCGGCATGAAAAATCGAAGGGATTTTTTGCTCGGATGATATCGCCATCTCTGGTTTACAACCCTGAAACAAGGTGGTTATATATTTCATAGACCCTGGAGGAATAATGGGCCGAGTCAACCCCTAACCAGGAATTGACCTCGCAAATCGTGATTAGGCGAGTCTCTCTACCCCTAAGCCACCTGGCCGGCTTAGAAAATAACAATAACATAAATAACAATAACATTAATAACCACAAAAGCCTTGGTGTTAAACAATAATACGATTTCATAGATATTCCTCACAAGTCAACTAACTTGTTTTGACAGTATCGATATTAAGCAGTATTCTGAAAAATTCGGTCTCAATTGCATTTAATGGAACTATTTTGTAAATATTTAATTTGTCTGCATTAGGGGTGGAACGGTGGCTCAGTGGTTCTTCCATTGCTTTATGAAGTCTGTTACCAGAGTGCGATTTCAGACAGGGATGGTCTTAGTAATTCAGTGATCAGCCCCCCTGCCCACTGATTAAAAAGCAGTGGCATGAACGTCGCTTGGCCAGGTCCTGAGGGTGGGAGGGGGGCTGCAATTGCCTGGGTTGGCCCATGGTTAAGACCGCTAGTGAATATACCAATGTGTTTTGCATCCAGGGGTCGTCGTGTCCCAAGCCACATTTTCCACCAGAGGATCGCGTAAGGAATAGTCGTGTCCCGAGGGAAGATGATTGGACATCGGGGGTTTACCTTTCACGCACCATTCTCTTCCCCTCGTCGAGGCGAGCAAAACGAGACCAAATGTGACCTGTTTCTGGCGTTTTGTTTCCGAGATACACACTGGGGCGCAACTCTAACCAGCTATTTTCCGAAAATCGCTCATTCACGTAACTGTTTGATCTTGATTCGCAGAGACACCTGGTTGGTGTCATTGAATTCGTCTCGGGAACCTCTAGGGAAGGAACCTATGCTCATATGTTTAGCAGCCCAACAGCCCATGAATTCGAAAAGTGTTACTATAAATGACTGTCATGCTGTGAACACGACGAACTGAGTTGGTTTCTCAGTCGCAGCTAATGTCAGTTAGAAGTGACACCTTAACCAGTTCTGAGCCTTGCCTACTTCACCAAGCCAGTGTTGTGATGTACTGTGTACTCAAACAACCCTCATGACTGACACAGCAAGGGAGGCCTTCATCCAACAGTGAATGCACAAAGATCTGTACATTATTATTGTTATTAAAACGTGATAACTTCTAGAGACCGTCTTTATATATGCACATCTGAAACAGGCTGTTTGGGAAGATAGGGTATAGTAGATATGCAATACAAAGAGCGCCAAACTTTGAAAAAGAAACACGGTGGCTGTATTATGCTACTAACATACTGGGGCAATACAAAATGTTGCGCACAATCCGTACTTACAATCTTACACATTCAGTGGTGTACATATATACAGCCTGCACACATCGCCTTACTTTTTTAGCACCAGTAGGCTGAGAGGGTTTAACATACGCAGAGGCAATGCATTCACTACAGCGCGTGAACACAAGTTGAGGTAGACGTTAATTATGTAAGTTTATTACTGAAATAAATAGAGTACTTAGAGTAAGCACATGAAAGATATGACTGATAATATTTTTTTACTTAATTAAAAGTGAAATCTTCTTTTTTAGAAATGCAAACTTGAATACAATAAACATAACTTTAACACAAAAAATAACCATATATAATCTGTAACACGTATGCAACAACTTAAAATCATTTCAATATGTTATTTTGATAGATATGTTTAATAAATAGATTACTAACGACTAAAATAACAATGAAAATGTCAAAAACATCAACAATAATAATAATAACGACGAACATATTAATACACATTTACAATTATACACGAAACGTTCATGTAGTCAAGGACAGAAAAATAAGTTATGGGCGGTGAATGGATCACTCGTGATGGTTTAAATGCGTTAAAAGGTCACACGCGTGCGTGCGACCAACTTTGAATCCAAACACCCAGGCAGGAGTCGTCGACGGCTTACAATTCAGCCACTGGTCGGACCGGGATCCCCCCATCGGCATCGGCCGCCGGCGTCACGCGCGGCCGGATTTGCTGGACAGCGCGCACGCACACGACGTGTCAATCCGTATCCACCTCCACCCCACGTGGCGGGTGCCCTCCATGGTGAGCGCCCGCACGTACGACTGCGTGGTCCTGCACGTCGAGTTCCAGTGCTTCTTGTCCACGCCGCGGCATCCGTCGCGCGTGTTGCCCGTCGCCTTGCAGCGCGTCTCGTAGAAGTACTGCCGCAGGGGCACCGTGCTAGTCCTCATCTCCTCCAGCACGGTCACCCGATTGCCCTTGATGTCCAGCGCCGTGCTCTTGTCCGTCACCCAGACGCTCTCGCTGTCGCACACCGACAGCTCGCCGCGGTCGGCGCGGTGCGAATCGCCGGACGATGACGATGACGACGAGCTGCTGGCGTGACGCCGGTCGCGTCGGTGCCGCGTGCTGTTCGCCGCCGACACGGCAGACGCGCTGAAGTCGTCCACGGGGAACAGTATAGGCGGGCCGCTGGGAGCCTGCTCGCTTAGAATCACCCGCGAGGAAAACAGCTCCTCCTCGTCCGCGTGGCTCAGGAGACCCGCGTCTATGACACTGATGCGAGGCCTCGGCTGCTGTTGCTGCTGCTGCTGTTGTGACCCCGTGTCCCGTGCTGCTCTCCTGGGATGCAAACTTCCCCAGCCGACCTCCTCCTGCAAAGTCTTTAGCAGAACCTCCTTGAGCATCTCAGTCCTGAGCAGCGGGATGAGTAAGGTCCTGGCAGAATCGTCGGAAATCACCACGGTGTGTTCCTCGTGAACGGGAGCAGCTCTCGGCCCCTTTATGAACATCGTGAGCATTGTGAGAAGCACAAATCTCATTACTCTCTGCCCCTGCAAAAGCTGCGAAGATTGAGACAGGGAGAAAAAAAACACGTGAAATTAAATTCTATCTTCATTTCAAGCGATGGTGAAATGTGCCTGTCTGGAAAACGACATTTTCAAAAAATGTTGTGTCTATCTAAGTTAAGTTAACACATATACTATCTGCACCTCTTAGAGGAAACTAAATTGAGCTCTTTATATCGGGTTGTGCCAGTTAATTCTAAATAACTTGATCATACACTCGTTCAAGCCGACAAATCGTGCTCAAGTGACACGACCCACCGATGCACAAAACTGGATTTTTTCATTCAACCCAACAAGTAAAGTGCAATGGATAATGGGGCACGGCAGGCGTGCATAATGAGAGCTACTGAACACTCGACACGGCTGTCCCGTTCGACAAAGCTATGCTGAAAGAGCAGCTCTTGAGAGGATTTCTCAGATGTTTACCCCTCGTCAGAGAGGACAAATACTTTCCCCCAGCCTTAACCACAGTTTTACGTTTCAGGTGACAAACTCGTATTACCATCATAGCTGCACTGGGTGAATTGCACAGAGGAAACGTAATTTGAACATCTAAACGGATGTCATTACTTACGAATTACGTTCATATCAGACAGCGTGGGCACTTTCATTCCATTGCATGACAGGAAACACAAACATGACACTCAAAGTAATTGGAGTCATGAATTTGGATTACTGGTTAGAGTAAGTGCCTTCTAAATGAAAGGCTTTAAAATTCATTTCCCAGTCGGGGTGTCGAACTGTTGATCATTCATCCAAGGTCAATAAGCGCTGCTTTGTTGGAAGTCAACTGTATTTGTTGTCCTAAACACTTGTCCTTGTCATATGAATGTGGAGTTTACACAACTGGCTCAGCTCTACATTACAGATGATCACTGGTGGTGCATGCTTCTTTGAGATGATAAAAGCTTTGATTATTTTGACTGCTAACATGTTATTTTTTAATGGTAAGTTAACAGAAATGTACGTAAGCCTCACTTATCATGAAGATTCATTTTAATTGGAAGGTCCAGCCAATTTAATTCATGAATGTGTTATGGCATAACAATGCGGGATGGTGGTGCAGTGGTAACATCTGCGCCTCACAAAAATAATGCTCATTCCCGAGATGGTTCGATTCCTGCCTCAGGCTTCTTTCTGTGTGGAGTTTGTGTGTTTTCCCAGTTCTCCGGTTTCCTCCCACAACTAAAAAAACAATCGTTAATTAATTGGCCGATAATATCAGAATATATCGGACGCAGTATGTGGCAAAATGTTGACACTGGCAAACCGCCTGGCTGCCTCCTCCGCCTCTGCGGTTTCCTCGCGTCTCTGAGTCGTTCCCTCTCTTCGAATGAATACCTTTGACACTGAATTAATATGTGCACCTCGTGACCCTGACTGCGTGCGCAGGCAAGTACATTCCCACTCGCGAAATTCATTGCTCTACGTGACTGTAGAAACCCCATAAAATAAAAAAAATATTGAGCAATAGATATTTTAATTGTGCACCGCATTACTGCAGTTAACGACTCCGCTATTTAATGGGGTCGTATGATGCAAAGCAAGTTAATTGGCTGTATTTGTAGGGTGTCAATCTGGATTTACGCGGCGTCTCAATGTCGCTGCGGCTCGTATTAACGCGTTACCATTCACGGGCAGTGCAACGCGAATGGCTCAATGCTGCTATAAACCGTAGCGCCCAGCAGATGCCCCCACAACCCTTCCGTGAGACGAGCACGAGACGCGCCAACAAAGACATAGATCCCCCGTCTACCCTTTATAATAATAATAGCATTTATAGAGCGCCTTTCACCCTAGGGTCACAAAGCGCTTTATAATATAACAAGACTGGAGCGGCAAATGCCGTTAACGAGCGCCTATTAGTGCTACCATGGCACGGGAACTGGCGGTGTTAGCCTCACCACGCCCGGCCACCTTTGTCTCCCCAGTGGGCTTTACACACACACCACCAGGTGCTCAGATACTACTGAGCTGACCTAGGCAATAAAGTGAACGGAAGGTCACCTGCGCGCGTGTGTTAACCTCGGCCAGGAATCGAACTCAGGCGGCCAAGATCATCACATCGTGCTGGGGACTCGTACACGCGCACGTACACCCAAACCACGTTCCGATTGTATGTGTATCCCAGATGCGCGTTCAAAGCCCATTACAATAGGTTACCAATACATTATGTCCTTGAAAATGTCGGTGGATCTAACACAATTCAAGCTCATTATTGTTGGATTAAATTGTTAACACATTTACATATAACGGGAACCAATTCACCCCCATTTTCGTCGGATCTAGAACGTTTAGGAGAGTCTAGCTCGGATAGTGCTTGGATAGGTGACCACCATGCAAAAAAAACACAAGTTTATAGGCTGCTGCAAGGTGACACTGTCGGCAGACATCAATGCGGCAAAACTCATCGTTGTACTGTACTGTGCGCCAACGTTATTCGCCCATGGCTCTCACCAACTCACCCTGACCAGCGTAGTGCAGTATGATCAATAACCTCAACAACCGGAACGGGATTGACAAAAAGGGCTGATGAGACTAGACTCATTCCGGTTGATTTGGTTTATTAAATAATAATAATAATAAATAACGCTATTGCTTACCCAGGAAAGCCTCACTGAGTCTCAAGACTATTTTTCACGAGGGTCTTGCATTGGGGTTATTGGTCCATTCCACAATTGCGGGATTTGGCAGGTGAGATGAAAGCGGAGTAGCCCTAGAAATCCCAAAGCTCCCACATTGGGGCAAAACCCAAAGCTCCGCAAAGACGTATATAACAAGCATTGCTGTGAGGGCCATGTCCTGGTCACCTCGCAAATATATACAGTACTCATAAGCGTGACTGACATTGTTAACATTTCACTTCCTCTAACAGGACGTTACGTTTTTACTGCGGCCGAAGGTGGTGTACAGCTGACTGTTACTGGTACCATTAATATTTACGGTTTGAACCTATGGGATGTCCGTAAAGATAGCCACCATTATTGAAGCTGTATAACTAGATCGATAAACGACCAACTGGCATACCAACACACACGCACACTTAGTAGCGTGCAGATTTTGTCTGACGAGTTCGCGTGAGGTTCTGTTTGTGAGTTTAGCGTGCAGATTTTATCTGACGAGTTCGTGTCCCTATAAACCTCCATGTGTTCGCCGTGGCATTGCTGACAAACACACACGCATCGTTATGTCAGAGCGCCCCAGCTATTTGCCAATATCACGGCTGCGATTATTTTGATGCTTCCGTTTCGTGCTGTTGAAGATCAGCGTGTGAAATCCGTTGCTCACTAAACGTGCGCACTGTCTTGACCAAAAGCCATAATCTATCTGTTGGTGCTGCGGGGTTACCGGGATATCTCAGTACAGCGACTGACAATGTGGCACGTTGAGTGTTTTACCCTCTTAGATGCAATGCGGGGTTTGTCGAGGTAGGGTCAGTTTTCACCCGCATGAACCCGTACAATTATTATAACACTTTGCTAAACATCCGAAGCAAAACACTCTTGAAAAACAGTCGAGCGACTCAATGAGGCATTCCAGGGTAAATACATGGAATCATTATTAATCTGGCTCAAGGTTTAGCCTCCGATTGAATTGTGCACGCCTAATTGTACCAGAGCTGAATTTATCCCCGGTTAAGCTCCCATTGAGACAGAGTTTATTTTCCAAGAGACCTGGGTTTTAAGGGTTAGCCAATCATAGCGTCTACGTTAGTTTGTCCATTGTTTATCGCACCACCGAAACAACTCAACGTAAACACTTCCTGCTAGGAATTTGCAGAATGCAACTTGGACTCGGTCGACCAAACCAGTTCCCTCTGATCTGTTCCTACGCGCCTTCAACAAATACATTGTTCAAGAAAGTAAAGAACCGTAAGACTAATTTTCAGGAGGATCCTGCACTGGGATATTTGGATAAATCTGTTAATGAGCATTTTGGCTACATTTCGGAGGATAAAAGCATAACCCACGCACACTCTGGGCAAACGCTCAAAGCTCCACACAGATAGATTAAATAATCCGTCGCTCTACTAAAACCTGCTGGCCACCTCGCATCCCAATGTCTGTAACACCCGGTAGCCTCAGACAGTGTCCAATACAAGTACTGACCAGGCTCAATGCTCCTCAGCTTCCGAGACCAGACGAGGTCGCTTGGCCGCGTTCACGATGATTTGCTCCGAGGCAATGACTGTTACCTCGAATGGCACACGTGTAGTCAGGGGCGGGGCCTTCCTTTTATTAATTATCTTAATTGGTTTACATTGTGTCAGAGCACACGACGGCTCACGCAGAAACACGTGCGTTTCACGTGTCTCGATCAGCACCTCGTATTGAAACTTGGCAATGCGCCATTAAAACAACAACAACACGTTTTCTTCTTTTGGCAGTCTAGTAAATCGTAAATCTCCGATTTTTAAGATGGTCTTCTTCTTCTTTGCGATTCTTCGAAGCGCGATGGTCAGCTTCTGGACATCGTTGTCTTTCAGCTCGGCTTCGAATTGTTTGGTAGAATTCGCAGGTAATATCAAGTATTACTTGACAGGGATCGCGACGTGAACGCTTCTACCTTGACCCCCTCTAAGATGGGAAAAACTACGAAGGATGAGTCCTTGCGTAATGTGACCACCAGGGCTTGCCTGGTGGTGTATGTGTGTTGGCTGCAAGGTGGTCAACAGATAGCAGTGCTGCGTATTAGCCCCGAGTTGTCTATGGGTTGTCTATGTGAGCGGCTCTTAGCCTATTGCACCTCAAGGCCCACTGGAGTTTGGTGTCCACGGACCACTAGGTGGCGCTTGCGCCCAACTGATGGGTCACAAACCACCGGTTGAGAGTGGCGGAACTCTATGGGTACTCCGGTTTTCTCCTACGTGAAACCAAACACTAAGCAATGGCATTGTCTAAACATCAAAATGTAGGATTCTCCTTACAAAAAAGAGTCTTGAGGACTAGGATTTCCTATGTAAATAATTGTCAAATATCATCATAGCAAAAAATATTTGTATATTCAACTGCCTTGGTTTTGAAAAGCCGATCGAATATAATACGTCCGCTAATTTCATCGTGATTAAATCCTATATCCTGCAGTGAAAAAATAATGGAAAACACGCACTGTTTATGCCGGGAAGACAGCCGAACGATTAGAGAGGCCGAGGGGAAGTCAATCGCTCCGGGGAGCTGGGAAGACCTCAATAGCTCCCTCGAGCATTGGCCAGGTTATGTAACACTTGTCAAAAGCCAGTTCTAGTCTATTGACCAGGCTGTAGCCTTTGCTAATCGATCGTTTGGCAAGGATGTGTGAAGTCTGAACTAACACGCAATGAGCATAGGAATAAATAAGGAAATTAACTAACGAGTGAATGAGAAGTGAAAGGATGATTGGGTTGAGAGTGTAAACATGAATACATCTGCTCAAAATAACCAGGGCAAATGGTTACGCGAAAAAACGTTGCGTTATGTGGGGATGCATGCTTCGCTGTGCTAATGCTTAAACAGCTTTTTAGTTATTAATATAATGATGCGAATCATCCATTCATTCATGAAAGCCTCATTGAGTCTCAATACTCTTTTCTATCAGGATTTTCCCGTATTGCGGATGTTAAATCAATTCCACTAATGCGTGTTTGGTTTGACGTGGGAGGAAACCGGAGGACCCGGTACCTTTATCTCCTGGTTCCCTTGACAGCCCCGCGCCTACAACATCTGGCAAGCCCCGGTGGCCAGTCACCTAAGCACCTGCCAGGCCAAGTCTTGCTCGGCTTCCGAGAGCCGTCGAGACCGGCTGCATTCAGGGTGTGATGTAGTCGCATTAACCCCTCTAAATGAAGTAGCCCGTCTATTACCCGTGACGTCTTAACTCGAAAAGTGCTTGCGAGGAATGTAGCAGCTTAACGGAATGTGTTTTCTTTCGCTCGTTCATATGCCTACGTGTACGTATAAGATTGACGCTTCACGTCGCGGGCATTCCACTTTGGCCTTTAGCAAGCGTGAACTTCACACTGTTTGTGTCTCCGTAGAAACGGGTGTGTAGCTGCCCGTAAGTCTGCGTATGCGCGTGTACCTTAATAATCAAAGCTCGGGTGATACACGTGGCTGCTGCCTGGTGTGGTTATTTACAGCGAGCTTCCTCCTGGCATTGGTCATCAGAGCGAAAGCGCCACCGCATTCCTAACGATAAGGAGCTCAGTTGAACCTGGCTCGCGAGTGTAAACTATAGTTGGACGTGTTAATAAACACTGCATATAATCCCTCTGTTTACAGGCTAAATACACAGCCCTTAGCCGCACGCTGTGTATTAACGTATCATACACAGTCTCTTTTTTAACGGCCCTTTTCCAATCCACTGTTGGATGAAAGTCTCTTCCAGTCACGTCGGTGAAAGGGGTCGATAGACCTTACTTTACTACGGGGGTTAAGTGTGGATTGCTGAATTGGGGGCCCAGGACCAGTTCAGACATCACTTGCTACTGATGTCAGCCGTGGCCTTGAAATGAACTTAGGTCGCCGGGTTCGTAAATCAGCGCGTTAACCACTGTGCCACCGCTCCCCTCCGCAGTACCTTACAAGAGCCTGACACATTGCCATTCTAATTGCTATTAAACGTTTTCATCTATGAACTTGATTTACGAGCTAAGTAGCATCGCTATGGAATGCAAGGAAAGTGAGTGGCTCTAAACGAAAGGATTGGGGTTGCTGTACTACACCATCGTGGTGAAGTATGGCCAAACAACCCTGACTACCGACACAGACGTGAGCAAGTCGTCGTCCAGCAGTGGATTGACAAAAGAGCTGTACACACGCTGCACGCAATATACAGATACACCCGAGGCTGCGTCTAGTGTAACTCAATGCGCGAGTGCCGACTCACGCATCACTTGATTGTACGGAGGCTTGTGTCTCACCCAAAATTGTATTATGCGTTATTTTACGTTGTGTATTTTATACCTACATATACATACATAAGTGACTCTTATAGCAGTGTCTGCACGTTTCTATGTTACATGTGTGTGTGCGTTTATAGATGTTCGGAGTCCAACCATTGGAATCAAATTAAATGTATCACTTAATATAAGAGGATTATTGGACCATTTTGTCTTGTGCAATACTATGTGTTACTGTTTACTTTATGATTACGGATAATGTTTCATCCCTGCACGATTGAATGCTGTACATTCTTTAGAGTCGTTATATTACCTTCTGATTGTATAATACTATTGTTTACGTTGGTTAATTCGTACGTTTGTTGTCGCGCGGAAAACCCGCTTGCAGAGGTTGCAAGCGCACTGGTTATTTTCTGCTATAATAGGCATCTGTCTGTAATCGTCTAATACCCAACGGTGCTGTTTAAATATTTACTCGTCTAATTACGGTCAAAGTCTTTAACGTAGGCTAAAACAGTTGTAGTTCTACGTCTGGTATCGTTGATTGATGAAAGCAGTGTTCAAACTATAGCCCAACTTTTGCGAGTTTAGATTTTTTTTCACTCCCGTGTCTGTTGACAACTCGTGCAAACGGCAAACTGAGATTTAACTTCCGAATCGCGTGTCGCCATTCTGCAATCACTTGTAACCATGTGAATTTAAAGCAGTGTCATCAGTACATGAAACTAGTCTGGAACTCTCTACCCCCATCCATCCGTGCTGTCCTCGTTCAATCCCTAAAATCAACACCGTTCTTTAATCCTGCTTCTTTTGACATAACACATTTCCCCACTTGTATTGAGATGCGGTCCCAATCAGATGCCGCTATACCAATCCAAATTGTATAGTTTTCGTTTGAAGCGGACTGGTTTGGTGCCCAGTTAAGTTGCGAGAACTACTCGTAACGTCACTGCTACATCGCGCGACGTGTTAAGGTCAGGCGTGAACCAAGCAATGCACACTCACTTGAGTTGTCATTTCTCCTCCTCATCAGAATCACATCCTTTACACCGGCCGATGCGACGCGGGTTGAACTGCAGCGGATGAGTTGAATTCCCGAAGGCATCCGCATGGCAGCTCGGCACGCCGCTGCGCTCATTTGCACTCGCGGTTCCTCACCGCGTCGCTCTCAAAACCACTCTCGAACTGACGACTCCGGGCGTCCGGTGAGACCGCGGGGAACGGCGACAGCAGCCAGCGGCCTGAAGCCCCATAGGAGAGAAAGAGCGCGCGCCGAGAGAGCACAGGGGAGGAGGGGTTGGTGGTGCTGCTGCTGCTGCTGCCGCTGGTGGGTTGTGGTCACTAAGCCGTGAGCCGGCCAGGTAGCCCACCCGCCTGCCTGCTCGGCTCGTCGACTTAAGAGGTACACCGTCGCTCAAACGTAACGAGGAAGACGCTCGCGCTACTCTGAAATCAAAGTTGATAGTGCTCCAGGACGGTCGAAAGAAAACGAATAAATTAAACCCGAAGCCGTGTTTTCTTTTTTTCCGCAAAGCGTGTCACTAACCGATTCTAGCAACCCCGTTGTGATTTCCAAAAAAAAACCCCGATGGAAGTGTATAAACCTGTGCAAACTGTTGCCTTTAAAGAAGCGTACTGCCTATAGATAGATGCACATGCGCACGCCTACTACGACATCACAGCGGGCGTGATGCGCTGCGCAGAGAGAGAGAGAAGAAGAAGGGAGTCGCTATGCTGGCGGGAAGGCAGCGCACACACCCACAAGCTCTCCCCTCTCGCTCCACTTTGCCGACCTTTGACTCCGACTGTCGCTGCTCGCACGGTTTTGGCAGCGCCCGGGGCGCTGTCCCTGGTGCTGAAAATCGTGGTGGGGGGGGTAGGGTAGGGGAAGGGCGCGGTGGTCAGGGTGTTAGAGGCGGTGTGTGTGTGTGTGCAGGGCTATACTATTAACCTATGCAGCAGCATGTCTTCGGACGGTGGGAGGAAACAGGAGTTCCCGGCTAAAACTCACACGGACACGGGGAGAACATGTAAACTCCACACAAAAGGCACCCGAGCCGGGATTTGAACCTTGTTGCTGTGAGGCGTCAGCGATACGCACCCCACCACCGTGCTGCCCCGTTCTAACTTTCAATTAGCCTTTTATTCACAATTTACAATCTTTGAGGTCCTTCAACTTGAAAGAGCTGCGTGGCATTGATTTGCCGTTGTTTCCATTAACAATGAGCACAGCTTGAAAGTTCAAGACCGTTCATTTTTAGGGGACCACATTTTCAAAACCAATTATGGATTAATTAATAGACTTTATATATAACCCTGTGAGAGCCCAATTGGCACAAAATGTCTCTCTTTCGAGAGTGAGGTCAAACAAATCATTAAACTTGTAATACGAGATCAAAAACATCAGTTAATAATCCGAGAACGTTATGTAATACTTACAATTTAACATTAACATTTAAGCACAGCTTTGCCTAAATATTCATTGTAAAGTTGCAATTGTATCAATAATATTATGTGACAGTAAATATGTAACATTGTAAGAGAATAACATAACAACACACTTTGCAAGCAACTATAGTTGTGTCTGCAAAGACAGTCATTTTGTAGCTCTGTAGAAGTAGTTGTTATCATGATGCTTGGGAGTGCAGTGTTTCAGTCTCGATGAGAGCTTTGTGAGTAGCGAGG
>JAZEWU010000027.1:5006479-5047797 GCA_036362915.1 Geotria australis | reverse complement strand
GTTATTGCGATGTTTATTATTATTTCTATTATTAGATAATGTATATTATTACAGCATAAAATACCCGGTGAGCTTGCAAGCTCTGGGTGCGGGATTTGGGGGTCAGTGTGGGTTAGTGAAGGTTTGGGTCCAGGATCCATTCGCACGGAACTTGCCTCTAATGTTGGCTGTGGCTGGCCGTCAAACTCAGGGAGACAGATTAAAAGCACAGTATGAAAACCACTGTGCTACCGTTCCGCCTATTTATATATATATGAAAACGCACCAGTGACAATTGGGGCTACTGTGGGTGTGGATGCAGATAGTTTAAGACCTACACCCTTCAGGAATGCACCTTTGCAATGCCTTGACCGACTTTGCCATTGGACATTCCTTCTATAATCATTAAGGCAAACCTTGTCAATATCTGTGCAGCAGCTGTGGGATCTGACAGAAGCTGAGAAGTAATAATTGCACCGTTGGCATCGGCCATCACGCTGACCTTTTGATCACCGATCTGGGTAATAATTAAATGGAGCCGCGACACTTAGGGTAGTGCATGTGGGCCGGCTGTGGTGCTAGTGTTGTGCCCAACGGCAATTTATGTTTGCAAAGGAGCCCTTTCTCTTACGCGCACCATCGAAATCCACCGGTACCGGTTCTGAACAGCCATTGCCTGCAGCGGTTGGCAGCTCACTCCAGGTACCGAATGGAAGTATTAAAGAGAGACGGCTCGAGAGCGCGAGGTAGAGTGAGAGAAAGGAAGAAAGAGAGCAGACGGGTGCATTTCTGTGGTTTGGGGGGGTGGGGTAGCGGGGGGGGGTCGCTCATTCCTCACCGAGATAATCCCACCCACTTTCACACCGGCAGTCCCGTGGTCTGACGCAAGTCAGGGCTTGTAATCGGATTCACGGCTCAATCTGACAGAGAGGAGCCCAGGCTGTGACAGATAAGGCCTTGCCCCCAGCACGCGGGCCCTACTGCTTTGCTTCCTCTGGAGAAATTGCACGCAGGAAAAAACCCAGGAGCTAGGGCTTAAATGGGGTTTAACCTCTAGCAGAGGTAGGCAGGCTACTAATGACACGAAATTTGCGTTGCATTGTCTCTCGGTTGTTCGGTTGCACCCACAACTGGTGTCTCTGGTACCCTGTGACGTTGCAATGTAGCAGGATGGCAATGGGGCTGCTTAGCAACCATCTCACAACTGATGACAATAACATGCCTCTTCCAGAGATCTTCTGCTCATTGTCAGTTCGGGTTACTCACGCTGCCAAATACCTGGTATGCAGAAGGGGGTGAGGGACGGGGGGTGGGAACGATGTCACAAGGATATAAGCAGACCTGCATGGTGCTATCCACGGTGATTTTTTTTTTAATGGTAGGAGAAAATTACAGCATGCAGTCGGTGGAGTGCAGCTGCAAATTCTTCTAATAGCCCTTCCACATGATCCCCCTCTCTCACCCTTAACTAATTGCCGTTCCCTCCTCTCCCACTACCCACATGCTATCACCTCTACTCCATTCAAATCCTGCCTTCCTACACAACCTCCCTCTTGTAACCCCTGTCCACCGCCCTCTTTCTCTTCCTCGAAATCCTAGGTGAGCAGTTTGGCTGTCTCGTCTCCCTTGACCCTGTCTGTTACAACCCAAACAGCTGACCTATGAAATAAGCCTTCCTCACCGATGCTCCACTAAAAAGTGCACCTCGCCTGGCCCTAGCGGCGTGTTGACATCACCACCAATCAGGCCGTGTCGAAATTCAAAGCTGCTCGCTAACAGCACTTATCCCCAAAGTGTCTTATAGCTATACAAGGAATCTTTGTGGCAAGTGCAGCAAAAACATAAATAACACACACGGAAAGTAACCACATGGTGTGGTTCTCTACGTCTCACATTGTACAAACGAAAGTCGGTGTGACATTGTTTTTTAGGAAAGGATTAACTTTGCACGTGCAATTAATTTCAAATACCAATACAGTACCGTATTTCACGATAGAAAATAATATAAACCCCAATAAACGAAGGATATGTTTACAAAAAATAATAATAAAAGACATCAATAACGAAACATATTCAAATAACTAATTACGAAACTGCTTTTAAAGTACGAATGATTATTTATACTTTTTGAAAAGCTGCATGTGCTTATTACCCAAAACATACAATGGTAAGGTTTGTTAACAACCATTTGGCTACACTTAATATTAGTTAAACAAAGCTCGTGTCAATGCATCATAAAACACCTACTTATTTATTGAGCTAAACATTTCCACATATAAAAACAAACACAGTCAAAATAACATTTGATACCCGTGGATTTTTTAATTCTGGTTGACATTCGCTTGTTTTCTGTTGGCACAAACTGCGGTGACACCCAGATTACGGGACCATTCATTGGTCTGTCGGCTCCTCCAGCAGCCATTCAGGGCAAGAGACTTGGCCAAACTATGATCATCATTCCGTGCCAAATATTGGATAAACACACGACTGTGGTGGCGACACAGGACACGGATAATAAGGAGGCACAGACAGCCAAACTCATGCAATGTGTGGTCCAGGTAGTGAACACATTGCACGCTCATAAAAGCAAAACATGAAACAGACCACCTCGTGAAACAAAACAAGATTCGATGTTTCTATGTTGCTGCCAACATGGGAGTGGTGCGAGGCAGCTCCTTGAAGAATTGTGTGTAAAAAGGATGCATTTAACAGCCTCTGAGTCGTTCTCTCGTCGAATGAATACCTTTGACATAGAATGAATATGTGCGCGTTATAAATGTAAAATTGTTATTATTTTGCAAAAATGATGTAAAACAACGCAACCTTGATACACTCACAGTCAACAAAATGTCTGATTTGTGTTTGTTCGCGAATCCGCATGCCACTATTTCTGTCTCTCGCTACACCTATGAGCATTTATCTCTCCAAATAAGGTTAATTGTGATTTTTTTTCCAGGTTTGTTTAATTTGCTTTCTCACCTTTGAGTAAGCGGAAAATATATTTACAGCGAACGCTGTCACAAAACGGATACAGTGGAAGTTGTTAGCTCTTCCCGGCAGAGACGAGGGCCCCACACAACATATTGGCACTGTTTCTCGCATCTGGGCAAATCCACGTAGCAGCAGTGAGCGCGGGTGGCGTCGGCAGCAGCGAAAGATAAACCGTGTTACGGTTAGCCGGGGAATAACATGGTACAGCTTGGCCTGGGAATGTTGGGTCTTTTTAAATGATGAAAAAGGGAACGGGATTTCTTTCATTTTTTTCTCCCTCCCACCCTAAGAGAAAGCAGGCACCGCGTAATGAAATACACATGGCCCGGTGCCGAAATGCCACAAAACCTGAGGCTCATGGCGACTGGAATTTAACAAATGGCTGAGACCTGTGCCAGCAGCAGGCAAGATCAAAGGATTACAGTACACTCCAGAGCGGGACAGATTACAATGGTTAAACTCATGGCCCTAACCCCTGAGCAAGATTTGCTTGGTGAGTTCCATGACTTTAGTTGGAGGTTGGAGAGGCGGGTGGGCGTTGGGTGGTTAGGGTTGTGTGGTATTGCCATGCGGTGAGGCATTTAACCGCGGCCCGTGTCAGAGGGCGTAGAGCGAAGCGCGCACGCTCACGGAAACCAGTCCAGCTACAAAGATGAACGGGAGTCTCTTCGTGCGGCCCAAATTGTTATATAGGGCTGGCGAAAATGTAATGTACCTGCAGATGCCACATTCGTGGGAAAATGTCTATTTTGTTTGTTAATAATACAGCACCCGAGCCGGGATACGAACCCGGGGCCGCCTCACAGCAAGAAGGTCCCAGGTTTGTATCCCGGCTCGGGTGCCTTTCTGTGTGGAGTTTGCATGTTAAGGAAAATGTAAGTGTAGTGTTAGTGTACGTCTAATGTATGATCAGTGACCTTAAATTAAAAGATTACAATCATTGAAACCGTTTATCGGACAAAAGATAAGCTACGCATAAATTACTCATACTACATCCGATCTCGTAATAACTCAGAAGCTAAGCAGGTTTCGCCTGGATAGTGTTTGGATGTGTGACTACCATGCAGTAACCACACACACGTGCAAAAAAAACAAAGCTCTCCCATATAGCCGTATAGGTTGTTGGGGCAGGTGCAGTCAGCGCGCACTTTTGAAGGCTGAGCACAGAACATTGGGTGTGGTGTACTCAAGTTAGGTACTCGTTTTAGACTGAGTTCACCTAGAGAAGGCCCAGAGCTGGATAAGATATCACCCAGCACCGAAGTTAAACTTGGACATCAAACTGATGTTAGCCATGGCCAACGATCCACCCACGCATAATAAGGTAACTCCCAGATACTTGGTGGCTGCCAGTGGGTGACAATTGGTGACAATTTGGTGACGGTGACTGTGAGCAATGCCATTTGGGGGGGGGAGGCTGATACGACTCGGCTGTTCCCCTCGTAGCACTATCAGCCACCAGGTTGGGCAAAGAACAACCCGCGCGTGACATTGCCCGCCGTTGTAAAACACCCACAGCAACAGCAGCGGCCTGTACACTCGCATTAATCAACACGAGCGTTAAACGCCGGTTGACAATCACAAACATGTAACGGGGCCGGCAGTGCCTGTTGACCTTCTCGCAGCACGTGTGGCGTGGAGGTCACGGCTCGGCTCCCGGTGGCCGCCCGACTCTCGCTGCCCCCCGCTCTCTGTGCCGGCCGCGGCTGCACTGGGGAACAAATTAGTGAGACGGGTCCGGAGCTTTGACCTCGCTCAGCGAGCGCCTGGCATCGCCGGCTTCAGAGGGGTCTGCACGGAGGTCACAGCTGGGAACCATTGCGGGGAAAAAAATCACCGCTTCCGCTTCTTTGATTTCGGCATCCCCCTGCCTTCTCTGTCTCGGTCTCCTCTTCACCCTGGTTGTTACCCACGATACGCACCTTGCGCGTGCCGCATGTTCTCTGTTCCCACCCCCCTTCAAGCGCAGTGCGGCTGAAAGCTGTTCAGAGCTCCGTTGGGTCCTTTCCGCTCGTCTGTTTTTGTTTGGTTTTGACCGGTTTTATTCCAATTAATTTACGGGCATCGTGTCGTGAGATTGACAGCTTGTTTGGAACTGTCGCAAGAAGAAGCTCATCACGACACCTTAGATAATCTCTCCCGTAATGTCACAGAACTGCTTGTGAGATTCCGTCAGTGACCTCTATTATCTCTACTATGAGGTGCAGCACTTTCCAGCTATTCTCGGATACAGAGAAGTGTTTGTCACATTGCCGTCAAACTGAGATAAATATTATTTTCATCGCTTTCATTTGTCCACATTGACTGAAAACAATATCATTTGTGCATCATTGTCCGGGCTAAGACCGTCATCATCTCATTACAATTGAAAAAAATGGGTTAACCACAGGTGGCTGAAACACAAATTCAACTGAGTATCTCAGCAGTGCCTGGCTTAGTGCTGTGACCTCTGAACCACTTGACCAAATTGTGCAGCGTGTGTTACGCGTGGTAAGCCTGCACTGTACGAGATGAGGTAACGACCAGCACGAACACAAGGAATCCTCCTCAAGCTTCGGACGCACTAGGACCGTGTCGCCCAACAGCGCTGAGGGCCGCTCATGATGAATGTTCCGTGCGTACGGCACATGTGTGGCTGTACAAAACAGCCCCCCCCAACCAACCCTACCCACTGAGCTGAGGCTTTTGGGATCAGTTTCTAGACTCCTACAAATGAGGGATTGTCAGCAACTACAAAACCTGTAAAAAGGCGTTATGGATGGCTCACAAACTTCATTCCTTTGTAAAGCCAGCATGATGTCCCTGTTGGTACCGAGATGGCTATTGCGTCAAAATATTTGATAATCGTAGTGATTCATCCATCCATCCATTTTCAGAAACCGCCTAATCCTGTACAGGGTCGTAGTGATATAATTGTTTATTTTTTAAATTCTTGTGCAAATGTTTTCTTTTTTTCTTTAACGCATTTGATCTTATCTTTACGCTGCTGAATAAAGGCCTCAAAGCTGTTGCCACCTCTCACACCGTCTTTCTAAAGAGCGCTCGATGGATTGTTGTGACAACAAAGAAAATAAGTTGGCCAAACATCTAAAACAAGCACTATCCTGAAAAATAATATTTGGAATCAGTGAGACTCTTCACCGTACGTCATAAATATATATTTATAGGACGAGCCACTTGTAAAGTTATTAAACATAATATGGCCCAAGCTTGTTCCAAGTAGCGTTGAGAATATCTGTTAAAATGTTACTGGTTGCAAAGTGCTGAGGGGTTAAGCACCCCCATGAATATGTGATCTGTCTCAGCCACACAACATCTGAGGTTGGCGGCTGTACATTAAGGTCTCCCCATGCCGTGCCAGTCATGTGGGTTGCTTAGGCATACTTCACCATGCTGGTCAGTGTGGGTTGGTGAAGTGTGTGCACAAGGATTCGTTCAGGAATGAACACACATATATTCTGATACTAATTACATCCTGATATTATGAGAATACAATTAATATTTAATCACTTTTATCTAACGCGACATGTTGCAAAGGAGAGAAAAGGAAACCTCGACACAGATATCCAAAAACAGCAGCTCTTAAGAGCAATTCTCATACATCGAGCCGTGAAAACCTATATCAGTACAACATTTAACTTGTTAATTTATAATAAACTCAATGTAAAGCTGTCACCATGCACGATGCTGGCAGTAATTGAAACATCTTAACTTCAAGGCAAAAGAAAAACGAGACAATATATATATATTTTTCACGCTAGGCCTGTTATTGTTATTGAATGTACTCGTGGGACCAATTCAAAGAAACGATCTCGTGTTTCACGCGCAATGACCCATGCAAGATAAAGCTATTCAGACGTTCAGAGTTTCAGGTGCTCTCAAACACCTGCCGTGTCTAAATGTTCTTGAGCAAACGGGCGTTCTGCGCTAAGCACTGGTGTTGCTTTACAAGTCAAACATCGGATGTGCTCAGGCATTGTCGCAGCTGTGCTGGGTTTTTTAGTTTGTGCGACAAGCAAACACTCGGGTTTCTTCCATGGTGGCAAAGTCAAGAGCACGGACACTGTGGAGACACCTTCCATGCAGCTCGTGTTTGAGCGGAGACAATGTGCGCGGATGCATCCACTCCGAGCGTGTGACGCGCGGACAGGTGTGCACGGACGCCACCGTCAACATTGTACCTGCGTGCAGCCGTTCTTGTAAAGCCACCGCCGTTTAAGGGCCCCTGTACGTCGTGTAGGTCACGGGTGTTATTTGGCTCTACATCACCACGGTTGTTACCGCAGGTTGGTGGTAAAGGCGGGGAGCGTGGACGTCGGAGCATAGAAACACAGTACAACAATTTATGTTGTGGCATTGCCATCTGACGGCCACCACGTAGCACAGCCTCGCACCGCCTATGACAACCTGCTGTCCATGACGGTTTCTAATTTAAACCTGTGTCCAGATTCATCCCTGCTTAGGATCCAAGATCTCACAAGGTCGAGCGCATTGCAGATTTGATTATAGGCGTTCGAGTGTCACTGAGCTTCGCACCGCATCTCAAAGTCACAATCGTTTACATCTGTGAAATATTACGTGCACAATAAATGTGATCAATAAAAATCTATATTTTCGCCTTATTAACAAGGTAGGTTGTTAACTTGTTATTGCCGCAGTCAAATCACTTGTTATAGACACATATCAAGATGTAAATAAATAATTTGGTGACCTTGCGGAGTTCAATGAAAATGCAAGGGGCTGTGTAAGGAAATGGGAAACTGTAATTAACCATCGCGCTTTGAAGAATCGCAAAGAAGAAGAATAATTTGGTGATACTGAACAACGTTGGCAGTAGTGTACAAATACAATTTACTAAAACTTCAACACACCTATCAACGACACTGCCTTAAAATTAATACGGTAATATATAATTGGTGGTGTTTTGGGCAATGGCCCTGCTTCACAGCACTGTTATGTCGGTATTCATGGCTATTGCAGTCGGCACTCAGAGGAAAAATCATTACAACTTTGCCCTCTGTGGATTACATTATGCTGAATCCTCTTGTGTTTATTCATATTGTGTTTTAAAAACTGTCCTCTTTATTTCCTGAGTTTGGATTTATTTTCTTTTAACATTTCCTGAGTTTTTAATACCATTATAAATTGTTCTATAGCGCATTTGTGTCTAGACTTATAAAAATGTTCTTATACTTATGCAGACTCGGCATAAGTATAAGACCGCCACATAAAGGAAAACATATTTTTTGATTCTCTATTGGCATTATGCATGCTTGATTTCGCAGTGGATTGACAAAGAGGCTGCCGCAAAGTTTGTCACTATTAAACATTTTAAATCTTTACTCGGGAATTCTTCATCAAGCAGGGAGTTTCTAAAATAAACTCGTAAGCTTTCATGACCCAGGGAGTTTCTATTTGAAATGTTTGATCGTTTCATATGCGTAGCGGTGTTGCATGTGTGAGAAACCCTGAATATTCGGATAAAACCCACAGATGGCACTAATTTTTTAAACATTTCAGAGAAGCAATAGTGAACAAAAATAAATTATTAACAAACCATTCCAACGTTCCCGCCCTCCCCTTTTCCCATCGCAAACCAAGTCGATGCAAAAAACACGACCTACATGTTAAACACAGCAGAAATGTTCATTGCTAAAAAAACAATAACACAATTGTTGCTAAAGTAAATGCTACTATAATGTTTTATTGCCTGTGAATGTTACATAAGTTTAAGCAGGCTTAGGAGAATTAGCGTGGGCTCGAGGGACGGGTTTAATTCACACTGGTTCCATTCCTGCAGACCTCCCCGCCGCCCCCTCTGTGTTTCCAGCCAGGCCCGCTGTCACGGTGTCAGCAACACGTGGGGCTTTCATTCAGCATCTCAGCGCATGTGCTTGTGGATGCACACCCCAACACGTGCGTACATTTAGGGCCGTGCACGCATACACGCCAGGGGCGAACGGTGTAACGATTATTATTGATTTAAACGAGAATATCGCTTCTTGAGAGCATTAAGATGTTTTCATAGCTGTATAGATCGCTGTGTGGATAGGGTTTCAAACTCAAAAGGTACGAAAAACAGGACGTGCCGTGGGAATAAAAACATCTCACAATACCGAATAAGGGGAGTACTACATGTAAATGCGTAGTCTTGAGTGGTGGCATTATTATTCCTACGCAACTGACAACAACCAGGACTTTTAATGTCCTGATGGGAAGACTTTCACATTCCCTAGTACAGCTACCTCAAAAAGAGGATGATGGTGGTAAAACTAGGTGAGGGTGGCAACACTATGCATGGATAACCTCGGAAATGTAAACGCTGCCATCATATGTTAAACAGGTCGTGGGGTCTTCAGCCGGGATTTAAGTCCAGAGCGACTGTGAGTTCCTGACCTCAAAGGGCAGGGAATCCCAGAGCCTGGGTGGCCTGCATTCAACAGCCTCGTAGTCACCGCAAGTTCGAAGCCTGAAAAGTGCTCTCGCTGATTCATGATTTAAAAAAATAATTATACAATTTATAACGCGTGCACATTCTACGCCTGGTCGTTAACGAAACATAGATACAAAGATGTTTAGTATTACAGCAGAAATACCCAGGAGCTTGCAAGGTCTGGAAGTGATACAACAAACGTGGGAATTCAACAACAAACGTGGGAGACATGGATACAGAAGCGCGAGGAAACTGCAGAGAGGTGGTGGGGGGGAGTCAGCCAGGCGGTCAGCCGGCGCCAACCCGGCAGACACTGCTTCCCATATTATTATGATGATATCGGCCGATTCATTAATGAGTTTTTTTTAGTTGGGAGAGGAAACCGGAGGAAACTAACGCAGAACAGGGGAAGCACACACAAACTCAACACAGAAACGCGCCTGAGGCTGGAATAGACCTGCCTTGAGCAGGATTTTTCTTTCTGTAAGGCGCAGATGTTACCACTGCGCCACCCTGCCGCCAGAAGTAGGGAACAATTGCGGATCTCAGTGGATTGTGCAGCTGAATCAACTGAATCAACGTATGGTGGAGCAAGTCCATTGAAAATAATGGAATAAAGAGGCAGACTAGAGCACAAAGGAGTGATTTTTTTTGGAAAAATAATGTCATAATGAAAGGCAACGCACGACAGTGCCTGAAGTAGAATGTTTTAAATCGCTACCTGTTATTAACATACGGATCAGAAATATGAACATTTAAAACATAAATGGGACAAGAGCTGACAAGTGGGCAAAGAAGCGTAGATCGGGAAAAATACATGGGAATTCGAGACAACATATTGGCTGTAAATAAAAGCGGACTTTGGACTTGGGTAGGACACATCGTAAGAAGTAATTATGGCCAGTGAATGGGACGAGTTATGGAGTGCCAGCCACAGGAGCAAACATCTCACAGAGCATAAACCACGGAGCTGGAATGATGACATCAGCTCCTGTGCTTGAGTGAGACGATGAGAGATGATGATGACTTCGAGATGCCTTCATCTAGTAGGGGAGACATCATGGTTGTTGTTGCTGGTGATGATTCCTGTTGTATTAGGTTGCAAATGCCCTGTAATCTGATTATTCGGTGTGGCAAGGTGCAATTCACTCCATCATGTGTGTGTATCGGGATTGTTAAGCCATTTAACATCCTCTGTGGAGCCTTGGTACATGTCGGTGATATTGCCCATGAATCAGCGATGCGGGCAATGTTGGATCATATGATCAATGGTCTGGAAAATGCCCTCTAACCAGCATTGAATCACAAATCATATTCCTCACTTCTGCCCATGCGACTACAGGCGAGATCAACTCTGGTCACGAATGTGACTTTTTTTTGTTCATCGGTGTTGTGCCTCTGCGGGTGAACGCTTCCACGTTTCCACATTTCTCCGTCACCTCTGCTCATCTGCTCGCAACATGGGTCAGTTCTCCCACTGAGAGGCCAAAGCGTGGGCCATTCCGAGCAGTAGGTTATACAAGCCTGGAACACGCAGGCTGTTAAAAAGCCTCGTCTCTTAACATCGCTCAAAGAATCCCCACGTGCCGTATTTTCGCTCTCACTGTGCGCAGCTGTGACCTGTGTGGTTTCCTAACTTTCGTTCGCTGTCGCGCGCATTTTGATGTTCACTTCCTCTGCGATGAATTTTTAATGATTTCATGGTGTTGTTTTCTTCCTTCTTCTTCTTCTGCTCCTTTTTTTGTAACTACAATTGACTAATGTCAACGTTGATTCTCGTGGAACCATTGCAGTCTTTGAACTGAACGGACAAATAAATAATCACGCTTTTACGGGACACAGAGCCAAACGTGGAAAAAAATATAGAAAAAATATATTTAGCCGCACATAACCACTGGTTCGCTGCACCTCTTGGCTGCGCAGTCAAATAAACAGTTTTGTATTTAAATTAATATACTTGGAAATCACAAATAAAACTGCCCTTGGGTGATGCACCCAGGTGCGCGATGTGTGGCGGAATTGATGTTTGTGATTGCCTGAGCAATAATAATAGCATTTTATAGAGCGCCTTTCACCCGAGGGTCGCAAAGCGCAAGCAGAGTTAGCGGTTTGACAACCTGTACATCCACAAATCTTTAAATCTGCCCAAACAAAAAGGACACATAAGCGGAATGTGACACACAGAAATAAATAACTATTACCGATGAATGTATATTTCTTTGGTATGATGCTAAACTGCATCTAGGGATGGGTTTCAGCTAAAAAAAACACGGTTCATAAATGCAAGAGGAGGGAAGCCACTTCAGCCACCCTTCCTTAGTTGTGGGTCAAGAACCATAGCGTGCTTTATGGTGCTGTGAGGTCAAGCAGCCAGTGTCCTTTATTTAACTACGAAGTCACATAAAGCCACTGAGAGACGTGAAAACATCATAGCCCCTTTACAACGGTGTCCTGGCTCAGGAAGTGTGAAGATGGGAACATGTGATCAGATGGGCATAAAACACAAGAATAAGCTTTCGTAGATAAATACCTGCGCTTATCTGACACCATTCTGAGGCGTCGTTAACCATAAGGAAGACCGAACCTTGAGAACAAACAGTTGTTTTATCTTGTAGATAAGTAACTTGCTTTGAGAGAGCTAGCATGACCCGCACGAACCATGTGGTGTGAGGAGGTCTTCATCCTGCAGTACATGTGTAATGTGATAAGAGGCCATGACCCTGTAATTATTGAAATCAGTGTTCGCTCACTTTTTAAAATTAGAAGCGCAATTGAGCCATCATTCCACAATCGAGGTATTTAAATCATGTGTAAACATTTTAAATGTTTCCTAAAAGTGAACCTTTAGGAAATTAGGTCCGTTAACTTCAATTAAGCGTCAGGCAATGTGCAGCATGTAACACATTAATATGTATTGAATGAGGAAGATTAGCATACGTGAAAATATAAGGACTGGCGTTGGGGAGGCAATGCTACAAGCTCTTTTCTGCAGGTATGAAATTATACTGTGCAAACCCTTTGTCAATCCACTGCTAGATGAAGGTCTTTGTGTGACCATACTTCACCACACGGGTCAGTTTGAGCTGGGTGGGGGGAGACCAAGGATCGGTTCAAATATCACTCACCGCTGATGATAGTCGTGGCCGCGATTTGAAATGAGGTCACTGTGTTACCTGTGCAGCCCACAACCTAACCACCGCCGTATGGATTGCTGCACTAATCAGGGGAAACAATTGCGAGAGTTTAGACACAATGGACTTTAAAGTCGGTCTCTTGAGTCACGCCCAGCAGGGGTGACTTGGTACAGAATTGCGCGCACATTCCACAGCTAAGCCTGTGTCACAACCCCGGGTTTAATCATGCTTCCCCCATTATGTAAGATGCCGCTGAGTCACCCCCAGAGCAGTTCCAGGACAGGTGTGAGCTGTTGTGTGTAAATAATTGTGCTTTATCCTCCCATCGGTGGCATGGGTCACTTTCCTTTCCCAGATGCTCCGTTTTTCTTGCCGTTTTAGATATGTAAAATAACAGTTTCAAAAACACAACACATTGCCCTTGGCGTTAAACATTATTACTAAACGTAGCCTGCGGCGTGTTGCTTGTGTTTGGCCGTTTGTCACCACTCGGAGTAGGGTGAAGCTGTGGATGAGCGGTGAGAACATCTCGCTTTGAAATTCGTGGTCTGAGTTCAATTCCCAGGCCACGGCTAACATCAGTGGTGAGCGACATCTGAACCTGTCCAGGACCTCCAAATTCACCAGCCAGGCACGGAATAGTGTTATCAAGTACGGTCAAACAACAACCAAGACTGACATGAGATAATGGGGCCTTCATCCACCACAGCGGAATGACAAATGAATGTAAATGATGTACTGTAGTACAGCTGGTGCGAAGGCTGGTACAGTCAGTTCTTTATTTCAGCTAGGTGGGAGCTCATTGAGTCAATTCACTCAAGAGAAGAAATAAAGACAGATTATAATTTAATTGCTGAGTAAAGGGATGTCTGGTCCACTGTCCTTGGACTGCTGCCACCGCGATCCTCCCCAGGACAAGCGGTTTATAAAATGGATGGATGGTGACCTGGGTTACAGGGAAATGGAAAAGACAAAGGCAACTGGACTGCACAACATTAAACAAGAAGCATAAAGCGTTAGGAATAAAATAAAGCCCATAGACATTAATGTAAAAAAGATGCCACTGCACTTGAGGGAAAATGTGCACACACTGCAGCTGTTTCCAAATGTAATCTGTGGGTGTTTAATGCATACGGCATTCTTATGTCCAGAAGGTACACATTATGCATATGACACAGGTAATTACGTTGTAATGGGGGGGTCTATAATTGACTTCAGATTAATCTACTTCATTATGAGGAATTTCCATCAAATTTGCGCATGCCTTTTAGATGCCACAGAGCCACTCTAAGTGCAATGACCCAATTCAGCTTGCAATGATTACTAATCATTCGTAATTGCTTTATTATGTTATTTTGTTGTTCCTTTGTAAACGCTGAGTGGCATCCCGCGCGGTGTAAACACCAGGCAGCAATCAAGAATAAGGAAATAACGACGAAGGAAAGGTTTATATGGTTAAACCTTCACATGTGTTCACAGCATTCTTTGTGCTCCGACTGATCATTGGGGCAGCCGCGTTGATATTGCTGGTCGCATGGCTCAGCTGGTAGTACAATCGCCGCTTGTTGCGGAGGTTCACGGTTTGGCCACCCTGCTTAATACTGCGGGTGTGACAACCAATATAATGCTAGGGCGGCACGGTGGCGCAGTGAGTAGTGCTGCCGTCTTACAGCTGCCCAGAATTGGTTGAGATGTCACTCTGCTATTGACGTTAGCCATGGTGAGGAATCAAACTCAAGCCGACGGGTTCATAGAGCAGTGCGCTCATAACTGTGCCATCTAACTTTTAGAACAACTGTTGTGAAAATAACTTTACAACACGACACATACATTCACAAAAAACGTAGCAGAGGCAGACTCAAACAATCCTTCGGGCAACTTCTTCAGGAACTGAATGGGCGGAAGAACATCGCAGTACACGGAACAAAACTTTGGACATCACAAGGGTTTATACAGCAAAACCGCAAAGGCACACAAGCAGTAAAAATGAAACTTACAACACTGCTCTGGAGCACCGCTACGGAATGTGGTCCACAGACTTTCCAGCTACCCCTCGTAGCTCCTCCATTCGTTGTAGCAAAGCAATACACTATTTACAAGCAGCCCCTCTCGGTTAGTTTTTTTTTCCGGTTAAGATAATCGCTCGGCCTGCCAGAACACGTCCTCCCAGGAGTCGAGACCAAGACACTGCCCAAGCAACAGATTTCCTCCCATTGCCACCCTCCCAGCAACCCCCATCCTTCACTCTATCGTAACCACCTCACACACCCGACCACCACCAACACTTTCGCCAAGGCATGGTAAGGATTTTCACGGGGCATTCTCTTAAAATCCGTGAAATATGCAGCAATGAGTCGCCCAAATCAGAAGCGCATGTGGAGGGGCACTGAAGGGATAAAAGGGAGCCATGGAGCGTGCGGACCCTGCTCTGTTGTGATGCTTAGCGCACTGGACTTGCTATCCCTAGGTCGCTCGCGGAAGCCGTTGTTAGAGAATCCATCCATCCACCGATTGTCATAAACCGCTTAATCCTGTACAGGGTCGCGGTGATCCGGAGCCTATCCCGGCAGACACATGGCGCAAGGCAGGGCTATACCCTGGATGAGACGCCTGTCCATCACAGGACACAAGGGGGAAATTGAGTCCGCAGGTCAATTAACCTATGCAACACCATGTTTTTGGACTGTGGGAGGAAACCGGAGTGCCCGGCAATAAACCCACGCGGACACTGGGAGAACATGTAAACTCCACACAGAAAGGCCCCCGAGCCGGGATTCGAACCGGGAAGCTTCTTGCTGTGAGGCGGCAGCGCTACTCACCGCGCCACCGTGCCACCCCCGTTGACAGTATCCTGCAAGTTTATTGTATGACCGTCATTGCTGTGCGTTCCACCACAACAGACCCCCCTCCCTCCGGGTGACGCGACTAAAACGGGGATTGTTCCCAACAAGCCGATTTGTTTTGCAGTCGACGCTGTGTTGTATTTTCGCGTCTCTCGGATTAGAGAGTTGGTGCGCCGCCGTGTGCTTGCGTGGACATTTTTTGACAACCGGCCAGAAGGACGCAGAGTAAGCGCCCTTCGTTCACTTGCTGGGCATTTCGCACGGGGACAAGTCTGCTCAAAGCACATAATGTTAAGCATTTTGCCGTTGGCCATGCAGCCTCACATTTCTCATAACCCTTGCATTTGCGCAATGCTTACAAATACCTGTTAACATTGCGGTGGCTCGCAGCTCGGTAAATGACATACAGTACACCAACATTTCAGTTTTTGTTTTTGATGCCAAGGTTAAATTTTGCTATCGGCGTTATGTCATGAGATGAAGTTTCCATTTGGAAATCGCGTAAAGTAGCGCATCATGGCACGCGGAAGGAGGTGCAACAGATCCGCTTCTGAGATGCCTGAGATCCCATCTCCAGTGACTTATTTTATCCATAAGTGATGCACCGTTTCATCTCCACCAAGTATAGAGAAGAAAAATGTTTGTCAGATGGCAGTGAAACTAATATTATCTAAATTATTCGTTTGACAAATCAAGTGATAGTTGAAAAACCGAAGTAATAATAATAATAATAGCGTTTTATATAGCGCCTTTCACCCGAGGGTCACAAAGCGCTTCACAAGGTCCGCGAAGAGAACGGCATGTCAACAATTAAAAATAAATAAATAAAAACGACAGGAACAAAAAAAACATTAAATGATTAAGGCTGCTTCGAATATACTGAAAGGTCGTGAAACTGGCAATCTTAATAGCGGCAAAAATCTGCCAGCGTCCACTAAGATGGCCGTCACTTCCTTAAAGACAAACACGGAGGGAGACAGGGAGGGAGGGGGAGACATAGGGACACAGAGACAGGAAGACAGTACTGATGTAGGTGTAAATGGCTAGATGCATGATATTTTCTTTCCAAAGATGTTCTTTTGGGATAGCCGTGTTGAGCGCTCCCCCTCTATCCTTCGCGACAGCTTTGGAAATAAATTCTCAATTGAAAAAAGATTGGTCAACCCAGGTTAAAAGCATTAACGTGGGCTGGGCAAAGGTCAATTAACTCAAGAGAACTCGGTTTAATCACGAGCAGTGAAAACAGGGTCTCACCAACGGAATACTCTGATGCCCAAAGCACCAAGCTACCTTGATTTTTTTAACAAGCGAAACATGCGTTGTTCTAAAAATATTATTACAATGCAAATAGACAAATTAACACGTGAGGATATTATTTTAATCGTCCAGATTTTAATTGTAATTGTCAAGATAAAAATTTTAATTTCCAGGATTATAATTTTGCCATATTTAATTAGGGGAAGCCTCGTAAATATCGTAGGAAGCATTTCCAATGACGTTTTGTTTTGCTGTTTGCAAAGTTATTTATTGCGCAGTTGTAAAAGTTGTCTTAACTACAGGACAACACACACTGCACTGTTCATCAGAGGAAGCAACCTTGGCACAGACCTAACTAATATTTATGAACTCTCTAAATGTTGTTTTTTGTTAAACATTTGTTTACGCTTTGCTATGGATACAATATGGCATGCTCCACTCACAGCGGCTATGGTGGCTGAACGATGTCACCCAGACATTACCCTCACCACAAGGGGACTTGACAATTGACTTACTGCATTCCTTTATTATTTATCAGTACCCGCTTAATCCTGTAGAGGGTAATGGCGAGCCAGAGTCTATCCTGGCAGACACAGAGCGCCAAGGCAGGGCTATACCCAAGATGAGGCGCCAGTTCGTCACAGGAAACTGGTGGCAAGTTAGTCAGGCCAATTCACGTAGGTTGCATGTCATTGGACTGTTGGAGGAAATATGATTATCCTGTGAAAACCCACGCGGACAAAGTGAGAAAACACAAACTCTGCACAGAGAGGCACCTGAGTCGGGAATCAAACCGGGGTGTTCTTGCTATGAGGCTGCAGCGCTACTCACTGTACCACCTTGCCACGCAGCGCTTTGTGACCCTCGGGTGAAAGGCGCTATATAAATGCTATTATTATTATTATTATTGCAGCGATTTATTTTTTAATATTGGCTAGCAAACAGAAGTTGGCCGGGTGGCGCTGCGGTTCGGTTCTGAGTTCAAATCCCGGTCGTAATCGGACACCAACCCTTCGTCCATCTCGGGGTTGAAAAATAAGTACTACTTTTTGGGATTCAGCAATGGAGTGATTCACCCTGCCATATGCATGTGGAATTACCACAACTAAATATGTGTAGTGAAGAGAAAGTAGGCAACATTATACTATTGTTGAAGTAGTAAACCTTTTTCACGTTTACAGTGAGTAACCAGATGCAACCTTGGAAGATTTGTTAATGCGATATAATTCCAACACATAATATCAGGGAAGAATTAGGTTCTAGGGCACAGAGTTAATACTCAACAGTTAAACAGCGAATGACAAACACACAAGAAAAAACAATGTATATAATAATCTACATCTTCAGCTGGATTCTATATATTTAAACAATGAGCACACATATAACCTAAAGTTGGCATTTAGCGGGATCAACCTACATTTAGCATTATTTTGTTTTGTCTGGGTCCACCATTCGTCCCCAGTGCTCTAGGTAAATGAGAGTTGACTATCAAAGTGAGGAAAGCAATAATGGCCACAAGACTTGGACATGTATGGCCCTTTGGTGTTTCTGTTAAGGCTCGCCAAGGCTGCATGTCTGACAAACTGATGGATCTGCACGAGGTCAGAATGCTGCACAGGTTATAATAATAACATGTTTAAAATGCATAATCTTATTCACCACGATGCGAACCGAGCCAGAAACTCTCTTGCCAAAGCCAACAGTTATTTAGCGCGTTTAAAGTCAGTTGTATCAACACTTCCATCCCGTTACCAAATCCACTATAAACACACTTGCTTTCGTGGAAAGCAACATTGATGGCAGGACCGAGACACTTCTGTCATGCGCTTCTATAATTAAAACTCTGAGTATGGTTATCCAAACATGTGAACATATTGTCAATGTGCTTGACTAATCGCTTTGAGGTGGCGTTCGTAGAGCCGTAATTGGATTTATAGCGGATGCAAGGAAATGCGTGAAATTTAATCTCACGACTTTATCTCCTGATGCGTATTGTATATTTATGTATGTATGCATGAATGCAGTGATGAGGCTGCCATGGTGTAGTAATACTGAGTACAATATATAACATGCACATATTCATTCAATTCTGAAGGGATTTATTTGGAGAGAACGACGCAGAGGTGCGAGGTAACCTGCAGCTGGGGGGAGTCAAGCCACGCGGTTTCTGTCAGCTGACATCTTTCAATCACGGGGTTCGGTAGATCCTACTTCACCAGATTGCCCAGTGTGTGCTGCTGAATTGATTGGGAGCAAAGGTTGTGGTTGTTAATTTTCACTCGCCAAGGTAGAAGCGTTCACGTCGCGACCCCTGTCAGGTAATACTTGGTGTTGCCTGCGAATTCTACCAAACACTTCGAAGCCAAGCTGAAGGACAACGATGTCCAGAGGCTGCCCATCGTGCTTTGAAGAATCGCAAAGAAGACTCGCCAGTGATGTTAGTCAAGCAACAATTCAAACTGTGGTCACCAAATATTAACACAGTGTCCAAACTACCGTGTCACCACTCTGCCTGAGGTAGATAAATAACATTATTATTATTATCCGTATAGAAGTATAACTGAATGTGTTGTAACACAGTATTTACATTTTCATTCAAATAAAACTTGACTTTACATAAAACTACGGTGTTGTTAAGTGCTGCTCAGTTCTGGGAAATTCCCAATGAAACTTTAAATGCTTTATTTTTAAAAACCATCAACGTTTGGCAATGAAAATCATTTTTTTCTTTCCAAAACTGGACACCAATAAGCAAAGAAACGGGGAAAATATCCTTATTCTGAGCCGGATTGCGAAATCCTGCCCTCTATCCCGGCAGCGGCTTGGGGGAAATGATGAAGTCTCGCTGTCGGAGGGAATGGGGTGTTTACGATTCGCCCATCGACATCCCCATTAAACCATCTCCGACCGGCACATGCGGAGAACATAAGAGTGTAAAAAAGAGTTTCAACATGTGAGGCTCTCCCCATGTAGTGCCTGGTAGAACAATACATTAAACGTGCTTTATATTACCAATGGCCAATTATTACATTATCGCAACTGTGAATTAGTTTGAACCGTTTAAGTATACACACAGAATATGTAAAAGTACATTACTGTCATGATCACCATTTTAATCGGTGATGGTCTACCACTCTAACCGATGCTGGATAACGATTTTCCCGCAAAGTGTCAGGCAGGGTAGTTGTTTGACCATACTTAGTTTTACCGGTGGAAATATATGCACTCGTGATTTGTAAAAGTGTTTTCATAATAGACAGATAGATGTTTATTATTACTGCAGAAAATACCCAGTGAACTTGTAAGCTCTGGATGCGGGATTCCTGCAATACAACTTATGTTCGAACTACCAAACGCAAACAATATAACGAATTTACTGCATTAAATGTGCAAGGTTGAAACTCTAACCATGATCATAAAGTAAACAGCAACACACAGTATTGCACAGGAGTAAAATTACTAATAATTCCAAAAAAATAATAAAATACAAACAAGTGCAAACACGTCACAGTGCGATGGGAATACATTGAAGAAGCGTATTCCATAATACAAGTAACCACCTATCATTTTTTTGGTATTGCAGCCAGGCAGACATTTTCATGCCGATAGGGATCCAAGGTGTCTTTCCCCAAACAGTTGCAAACCATCATATTCCTGTCATGCCATGATCTATCTCACTCCTGCGTATGAACCCAAACAAGTATTCCATCTTTGCAATGATAGCTCTCTTAGGCATGTTCCCACGTTTGGCTGTCATTTTTTTAACATTCTCATTCATTCATTTTCAGAAACCGCTTAATCCTGTACAGGGTCGCGGTGAGCCGGAGCCTATCCCGTCAAACATAGGGCGCAAGGCATGGCTATACCAAGGACGGGATGCCAGTCCATCACAGGGCACCGGGGGCAATTTAGTCCGCAGGCCAATTAACCTATGCATGTTTTTGGACTGTGGGAGGAAACCGGAGCGCCCGGCGAAAACCCACGCGGACACGGGGAGAACATGCAAACTCCACACAGAAAGGCACCCCGAGCCGAGATTCGAACCCCGGACCTTCTTGCTGTGAGGCGGAAGCGCTACCCACTACGCCACCGTGCCGCCCATTTTTTTTTTAACAGTGTCATACAAAAGTTATGGTGTTCATATATGGCTATCGGCAGTATGGGAGGACACCTTAATCACAATATGAAAATACATAATTCTTATGGGGGCCGATAGACTTAGTATCACATTTTTTCGGGAGTCAACATCCTTCCCCTATGATATCCTTGTCCCTCCAAAGGAAATGTGGAATTTCCACTAGAGTACTCTAGTGGAGTTTTCAGGGCTTCCAATGGAATTGAGTATCTTCTAAGGCTTGTTTAGTCGTGGGAAAACTTTCACTTTTTAATTCAGTCACGCACAGTGGTGGAGCTTCCTGTGTAAAGATGAACATGCCGTATGTCAGCACGTCAAGATGGTTAAGATCAATTCTGCCTCTCTGTTGCATAGAGCAGTGGAATGTTGGCATGATACAATATGGGACTTAGTCATTTATGTTGATTCAGCATACCGTGACTGTTTAGAACAGAATAATGTAAAGTGGCTTTCACTGTATATTTATACATATCCTGTTTATTTAAAGAAAACACCACACTGTCAATATGAACGTCATCACAGAATTTCTGACCTCAGGCCTAAAACGTTTAGCAACTCGATGAACACTGTCTCACTTCCATGCAAGGAGTGAGGTAGCTGGGTGGCTGAGAGCTGACACCGCTGAGATCCTGGGTTTGAATTCACGCAACAACCTGTGATTAAATTAGTTTGTCAAGTATCGTGAGGTGACAGTCTCTGCCTGGTCATTGGCGACTGCACATAAATACCACCCCGTTACATTTGAGTATGTATTTAATTTGGCCAAATTACAGTTCTTTTAATTAATACATCGCTTTTCCTACCAGGTGACGAACAGTATTCTCATACGAAGAATTGTTGAGAACGCGCTGCTCATTATTGTGTGAACCCAGAGGTCACCTGAAGAGATCTCAGAGACAGCTCTAACGCAGGGCTTCTCAACCTTTTTGCACCTCAAGGCCCCCTTGACCCACTTGGGTCTGGTCTCCACGGACCATTAGGTGGCGCTCACGGCCCACTGATGGGTCGTGAGCCACTGGTTGAGGATGCCGGCTCTAACTCATCCGCTTTATGAAACATTATCAAACATGGGGTGATAACACTGCTTCTGTGAGAGATCCAACTGTACCCTTTGTCTCCGAGTTCAATTGGAATAAAATGGCTGGGGTAAGAATTGCAAAAAAAAAAATCACTCCAAATTCCTAAAAATGTGAGAACACCATAAAAACAAAGTGCAGTGAGGTTTGCGAGCGCATTGCTGCTGCCACCTGCTCTAATGACATTTACAAAGTTGTTCGCACCCAGACCATCACACGCACGCTCTCAGGAGGGCTGAACGCACAAACATGTGCTCGCAGAAGTCAAGCGGAGTAAACATCTTGCTCTAAAAGCCACTGCACGTGGGGCAGCTCTAGCTGAGACATATCCACGGAGACAGCATTCCCTGCAGGAAAAAATATCCTGCAATTTATGGTTTTGCTTCGTGGCTCGTTTTCAATTATTTTTTGGAAACCTACATTTGGGATTAATTTCCGATTCAACGGGTCACTTGACATTCCACTGCGTGATGTTCTGCTGCATCTCCTGTGCCGGTTTATTTTTATTTTATTTTTAAAAGATGAAGAAGTTTAAAAGCAAAACAAAGAAAAAGCCTCACCCATAAAAAGCGGAGTGCAGTAAACCCAATCACCAGATGGACTCCACGTCGCTCGCCAGGCCTCAGCGGCTCTCACGGGAAAGCAATTAAATTGCCAAAAGCCTTCCTTGTCTTAATTTTATTTCTTTCCCGCACTCGGTGGGGCATGCAGGTTGCAGGGGCTGCTCGACACGGGGCAGTACAAGAGAGAGAGAGGAGAGCTTAGTGGCGTTTGGCCAGCACATTGATCCTGTCGGGTCCGGATGGTGTTTTGGGAAGAAAAAAAAAACCACAGCGTGGCTCCCCTGCCGAGGTGGCCCAAAATTGCCCCCACATGTCGGGCTCGTTAGAGTCAAGAATCACAGTGCGCCGACATAAGAAATAAATTAATGCAGAGCCCCGAAACCTGTCTTGTTGCAATGCTATGAGGCAACCCGGAGAATGTTTTTTTAATAATATATGTAAATAAAAATAATACGAATTTCAGGTTCAGGTTCGCTACTGAAAATAAAAGCAGGCATATAGTAACTCTACATTGCAAACTTTGCTGCCATGTGAGAAAGTGTGTCTATTTTTAAGGTTAGAATTTTATAAAGCACGTGTGTCAAATGCATTTCATTGAAGACAGGTGCATAAATGTGTGAAGCTATATCAGGAACATATTTACCATATGTTGTATACATTTATACCTAGGTCGGCCTTGAAAACCTCGTCTCAATTGGCTCTTGCCTGACAATAAATACAATCTGTTAGTCTGTGTATATATGTCGACTCTGTGCAGTAACTATAGCTACATGTTAACATGCTAATACACGTGTCTATAAACACTTTTCAAATTGAACAATGCTATAGAAATGTTGTGGATTGATCTTTCTTTTATATGGATGCTGCACAAAAGCGACACCTTTCTATGGAATTTTCACTTTAAGAGCGATAATATACAATGAAGGTGATTTCTCGACAGAAAAAGGGACAATTGTGACCACAAGAAATCCCACCATCCGCTTCAGGACATGGAGCCACACTTTTCAGCATGTATAACGCACACAGCCTTCTGTGAGCATTTTCACAATACTTTAAATAAAGACATTGGTGAAATAACCATCAAAGGATGTAATAATGACATCGTTCACTCAATCACTCTCACTCAAGGATACTGTTGTGTGTGGCAGGGCTGTTGGACAACAAATGTTGGTACTCTATTTAATACCGGTGGCAACTAAAGCAACGGGCATTGCAGGAGGTGAGAGTTAGAGCACAATGCACGACAGACAAACGCAGTTCGTGTTGTTGCTCATTCTGTTTAGCATTTAACATTCGTCTAAAGTTTGTAAAACATTGAATGTGTCGTGTACCCCACCGAGTGACTTCTTTGTACGTGGCCCCCTTGAAACAAGGTCCAGCTCCACAGTTGGTGTGCAGATGTGGATGCTCGAAGCATCACCAGGCTTTCACCAAGCTAGAAATAAACATTGACCACTCTTTACCACGACCGCTGCCACTACCGACACACGCGAGCTTTCGTCACCTGCCACGGGTCACATTCATTACTACCTTCTTCTTCTTTGCGATTCTTCGAAGCGCAATGGTTAAATTACAGTTTCCCATTTTCTTACACAGCCCCTTGCATTTTCATTGAACTACCTGAATTACGGCCTTACTTTGCAGGCTGTGAGCGATGCGGAACGCACCTCTAGGGGTACGTGCCGGCCACAGGTCGTCCCCCTGCCACCCCTGAGCGTTTGGTAATGAGTGCGTGCTCGTTGACGTTGGCATTAACATGTTTTAACGGGGTTGCAGATCTCCTGGGCAAGCTGTGGTGGGCAGGGGTCAGGGGGTGGGCGCTAATCGTCGGCTTGCTGCGTCGGTGCCGAGTGGACGTTTGTAAAGCGGTTTTCATGTTGAAAGAGACCGATGGGGGATTACGCGGATGGGAAACGTTCTGCAGGTGTCACATTTATCAGTGCACAGCGGCCATCGCTGCCAGGGCCGTGGGCTTCATCTGCTAAAGGTTACAACGCTGGCAAGTGTGGATGGTGAAGTCGAGCGTCGTGTAGTCATTGCCTGTAATCAAAAAAGGACCATTCTTATATATTTTCATGATACAAGGTGACAGCTAGGGGAGTCTTCATAATCAGGAGGGGATAGATCAGGGCCAATGATGACGATGATGATTGCACGTTTTCAGCCAAGAAGAAATATTAATGACAATGGTGTTAAAGCAGTTTCTAAAATGACAGACGATTTTGCGGTAAAAAAAACAGTTTGCTATTTTAGACATATGTCAAAGGTCATGTATCATACTACTGCCTCTCTGTGAATGTGCTTATTAGTCAGAGTAGTTGTGTCGTTTTTGTTGTACAGAGTTGAGTTGAATCTGACCGAAGGCAACCCGGAATTATATTGTTGAGGAGCAATTTTTGACATGTAACATTTCATCCAGCTCAAAAAATTACTTGGTCAAATGTTTTTCACGATGCTAATACTTATGGGATTTAGAATCATTTTCACTTTCATGCCATTTGGAAATATATTTGAGTCGAGACTTGGGAATAATTTAGCAAGATGAAAACATAAGCCGTGAAATTTCACAGGCATTTACAAGTAGAAAAATATATAATGTATCCCTAGCTTACACTTTGTAACCATACTCAATGCCGTCCCATTATGGCAAAAAAAAATATCTTATTTTCGTTTCTCTTTTGGACGACATGTTTGCGACACTCTTCAGTTCCTTTCGAAGGTTAACATTGTACAGGCACCGCCCTGAAGGCCACACGCAGCAGCGAGTCGGCCAGTCTGCTCAAAAGCACGAATGGCTTTAGCTTCGTGGGACTTATTCATCCCAAACAAAGTGCATTCTTCAGCGGCAGCATGGCTCACTGTAAAGCATTCAGTCTGTGCGGCAGTAGGTGATGACACATTGATGTATCACCGCTCCTTTGAAGCTTCAACAAAGTCCATCGTGCACCTTATAAGTCCAGAGATGTACATGTGGCCAAGTTGGTGTTTGCATTAACTCGGATTTTGGTGCCAGCCACTAATGGGAAAAAATGTTTTAGCCCTTCTAATTTGACGGTGAGAGTGTAAGGGACTTGTTGTCATTGCTTCGTTGTCAGCGTTCCGTAAAAAAATATTTAAAAAAACAAACCAAAAACATTCTTGACAAAATTATATATAATGAATGAGTATTAATAAAAGCAGCTCACGTGCAGAAGCGAAATTGATTGTTGCATCGCAAGACAGTAAGAGAAACTGATTGCTTGGGGAGGTCTTTTCCAGCAGTGGATAGATCACAGCTGATGGTTATGATGACAAACAAATGCTGCTGTGAAAGATTAGTCCAGAAGAGCAATATGCTGAGAGACTTAAACAAAGATTTTTTTCACATGATCCTCAAAGACATAACGTAATGAATGTTAACACGATATTGTGCTCAGCGGATCACACAGCTTAAGTACTGTGCACTTGCCCACGTCATTTCGTGACAAGTCAGCATTTCTTTCACAGGTCCAATTTCGCTGATGAGACCGAGAAAGTGGAAACTAGTGTAGAGTTTTGCCTCTTAAACCCATGCTGCTGGAGCACATTCGTTTGGAAGGTCACCATATCTATAGGCGGTCATTATTTTTCGTTTTTTGTGAAGAAATGGGCGTTTGTTCATTTACTTGTATACGCATGTATTCACTTATAATATATCTCATGAATCTCTACATGGCAGGAATTATGGAAAGACTGAAAGGGAAGCAAAACAGAGAGGCATTGGATGTTATCGACTGACGACGACGATCACTCTATGCTCGACAAGATTGCAAAATTAGATTTATTTCACAAAGCAGTCTCCTTACACTGACTGTTGGGCTGCACTTAGATCCACTCTAGTTTACATCCTCCTAGGAACCGGGCACAGAACAGAAGAGTGCCATATCCACGCATATCCCAGAAGGGTGGCTTTCACTTCGTTCTCGCTCCATCGGATAGCGGAGGGACCGGCTGTTGTTTTGCAAAGCGAGAGCTCATCCAGATGAAGGGGCATGATGTTAATTTCTCACCTGTCTGCCCCGAGGCTTTAATTGAAGACCTAGGAGGTGCTGGGTGAGAGCACTGACATTGCCATGAGGCCCAAAGTAACCCAGCCGCGAATTCTATCCGGTTAGTGTTTGGAAAAAGCCTACTTCAATTACAGTGTCGGGTTTAGCATCTGCACCGAAGCCCGTTATGAGCACCCTCGTTAATGGCATGCTAATGGAATTGTATATTCGCGGAAATGTTTTGTAATGGTAAATTGATAACGGATACGTTGGGCAAACAGCGGCAGCGACGATTTGAGCATATCATTGCCACAGCCGATTATACTAAAGAAGCATGCGGGTACGAGCGTGTTTATTTTTATCAATTGTAATGTAGATTCTGGAAATGATACTAGGAACCCAGCAGGTGATGCGACATGCGTACGAGGCGTGTGTTTGCAAGAGCCTCCTCATGCATTTATCAAAGAGATAATGCACCGTTGCACGGACAATCTGTTCCAAAGAAACTGCACGCATATGTAAACCGCGCCTTCAACGGCCTGTGCTATTTGCCCGCGATGCTCGCCAGCATCAATCAATAATAATAATGGAAAATACCGTGTAACAAAAAACGATGTGACATACGTCTGCACCGTCGAAAATGCTTCCTCTGAATGCAGCTGAGCAATTACGCATAACATTTGAGCCTCTGCTGGATTAGCTACTGGGTTTCCAATTCACTTTTTTTTTATTAGAATAAGCGCTATTTATTTGAGAGAGAGAAAAAAACATGGGAAGAATAATAGAGTGATATAGAACAAGCGAAAATACGAACGTCTCTCCTAAAAACGTGTCTGAATTTGGAAACAGGACTAACGTGTAGAATACCTTGATGCCCTCTGAAACGCATTGAGAACTGGAAGTTGGCTATCCATTTGTAAAAATGTAAACACGAAGGGTTAATAACATGACATGGCACCAGCAGCGGCCATGAAACTGAAACAATTCCAAATCCATAAATTGTAAGTTACTGAACATATGTGAATACGTTGTTATCCGAACATGCCGAGTTATTTTTTTTTACTTCATATTTTAAACTTAGTGAGTGTGTAAGAATAAGTTAAGCCTGCTGTATAACCTGATAAGAGACCATTAAGCATCGGGCTTAAACATGATGACGACCTAAAAGAAGAACGTCCTTTCTCAAATGAGCACTATTGGAAAACATTGATCCGGAAGGCCAATAGACAATAAGAAATGTTAGTTTTCATGGAAAAATGGATTCATCACATTCATTACCGATGAGCCTTCACAACAACATGCAAGTTCTTTCATACATTGGGACTCAAGGTATATTTTACAAGGATAATACAAAATAAAACAGAGAAAAGGAGAATACAAAGTACAAAACAAACACAACGCAAGGTAGAAAAGTGCAAGGCTCTAAGAATATTACAATGCAGTCATTTTAAACGCAACATTCAAAATGACAGATGAATATTACAATTTTTAGATAGATTACGTTAGTATAAAAAAATACCGCCATATGAACTGCATTGGAAAAGTGTTTGCATTTATACTGCCTAAGTAAACACTTTCAAAGCATAGTGAATATTGTGCTCACTGAGATGGAATATTGTAAATGTAATGCAGATTGAATTCACACAGTGCACTACAATCCCACCAGGTCAAGTTCAGTAATACCTGCGTTATGCATACCCGTGGAAATTGAGATCTCAAGCTGGTCTTCATGCCATTTATGGTCAAATGAGTCTATAGTGAGTAATTGGTTTTGTGTGTCAACATCACGGCTGGGGTAGGGGGGGGTGCTTTGTGCTCTGAGGCTCCCACCTGTCACAGAAGACAGGCGTTATATAAATTCAGGCTTCATTTACTTCAATTACACATGCTTTAGTTCTCATATATGTCAACTGGTGCTGAACTGGTGCCAACAACGGGGATTTGACCGAATTTCTCAGAATGCCCCCTGCCTGCGGGTCTAATTGTTGAAGGTGTGAACTGGTTCGGCTTTACCGGCGGTGTGATGACCATTCCCGGGTCACCGTGGTTACACGAGAAGAGGAGGAGGACACGCAGATGAATGGGACAGGGGTTGCTGGAACCGCTGCTGCTTAGTAAATATAGGCAGAACTGTGTCCATTGTGTTAATGTATCCATTAACACATGAAAGTATGTTTTGTTTCATGAGCCTATTGACTTTGAGACCAACATGAGAAACTACACCGTAACTAGTGTAACGACCTTATATATTCAGCGTATTAAACTTGCCAAATATATTGTAAGTGGTTACAGATAAATATAATAACTGCACGGACTCATGTCCACCTTCCTACAAAAAAAACCATCGTTTTAGTCGGTTAGACTACGTGATTTTCAGTCCAATGTTATCCAGTAGTATCTATTTAAGAAAGTAAATTTCGACTTTTGGCTTTCATCAGCAGACAGTTTTGTTAAATGCTACTGTTGGGTTACCAGATATTATTGGCAAGAGCAATCCATCTAAACGATGGGGCCATATTTAAAGCAAAAAAATCGGTATCATGTACAAGCACATGGATGCGATTGAGCTTCAATAATACACTGCCGCGTTATGAGATCATTTCAGAATATTTGTTTAGGAAGCCCCGTTTCATTTTTCAAGCAAAAACCCTGCAGAGATGGCTTGTTTTTTGTATTAGTTGCACATGCACGCACTCCATCACTAACGCAGACGCGTCTACAGATGAAGGAGCCCCAACCCACCCTTCCTCCTCCCTCCGCGACACCACATGCCACTAAAGAGTAGAAAGAGAAAGCGGGGTATTTTAAAGTAATAATAATAATAAAAATAAAATTCTTCATGCTGTTCAATTTGACTCAAGGGGGTCCAAGTTATTGCTGGAGGAAGTGCGATGAGCATATCGCGCGCACACACACACACACACGCGGGGCGGACACACACAATGAAGGGCAAATGAATCATGTGTATGAAAGGCGTGTAAACATCCTGTGCGGCAGGGCTAGGCCGTGATGGTGCCGAGTTTAATTAGCTCCCATCTCCGTTACACGACACTGCTCACCTGGAGCACCAGCCTGCCTCGCGCATTTTCTTTTCAAAATTGTATTCGTTTTCCTGAAACCCCCCACCCACCCCAACGCTCCCAACCTTCCGCCGTCAACTTACCCCCTACCCCCCGAACCACTGCTTCCAAACAGCCACCGCCCATCATTAAGATGTGGGTGCGTGCATGCAGTCACAGGCTGTCACCTGCCCGGAATGCAATTACACTCACGCTATTACCTGCAGCGTAAGTCTGGTCCCGGTGTTTTTTCCGATACGTGTCCCGTTTCCAAACAACGTAGAACCCGGCTCAGAGGGACGGGCGGCTATCGACTGCCCAATACAGAAGACGGTGTCTCCTTCCTTTGTGCCTTTTCATTTTTTTTCCCGGGTTATAAATACGGAGCGCCTAAAGTAACTGCGGGTCGGTTTGTTTAGCGCTCGTGACTTGAAAGGTGGCTTGCTTTACCTGAGCAAACAGGACACCACTCGTTTAGTTGTGTGCTTGTAATATTTGGGGCAATGGTCAATTGACCAGTAATGAGAAAATAAAATGTATTATATGCTGGCGCCGGCTAACTGCGTGGCTGCCTTCCCCCTCCCCGCCTCTTTGCAATTTCCTCGCACCTTTGAGTCGTCCTCTCTTCGAACGAATTTCTTCGACATTGAACAAATGTGCGCGCGCTATAAATCTTAATTGTTATTTTAATACGTGTGCGAGGAGTGGTCAAATATTTTGTGGAGATGCCGAAATATAACACACACTATTAATGTTCAACTTATTCAGAATGAATTCGTTCATTATCAGTGAGGTGGCAGCACTACTCGTAACACAACCGTGCTGACATGTTCAACTTATTTAAAGGCTGTTTCTTTGCTTGTGAAAATAAAATTGACAATAAGCTTTAGCATATAGTCAATTTTATACATGTATCTATTTTTAGATATAAGACACATTATACAGTGTCTCATGTTTAGTCACCAATTTTGTCACATCTGGCAGTGGATTGAAAAGAGGCTGGAGGTTCTATACATGTTGAATATTATTGTAAAAAATACACCTTATGTACTAACATATAAGCACTACTTCAATGCAACATTTGAAAACAATGCAGTAGGAAGAAGTGTGGTATTGTATAATGCGTATCGGTAAAGCATCTCCTGCTATTCTTTCTGTGCCATGTCAAAAGAAAATGAGTTACATAAAACTGCTTTGTTCCGACGCGCGCCCAGGGCATTCTGAGTCCTGTTAGCCACCTGTCCCGTGACAAACATTTCACAAAAGGCACGTTACGTTTATAGGGGGTGTGAGGTTGGGTGGAAGGGTACGTTCACAAGCGTCCTTACGTAGCCTGCCAAATGAACATGGAGTGAAAACCCTGGAGCGTAGCCTTCTTTAAGAGGGAGACATATAAAAACCCATTGTTAAAAAAGTTTAAGAAAACGTTCACCGGTTCGACACGAAGCAAACAGAGCAGCGATATGATCTGCTATTCGCGATCACGCATTCTGCTCGAGTCCTCCTCCACTCCCATGCGGAAAGGTTGTGCCGATCATCGTGCAAGCGAACTAATTCAATATCGTTATCAACATCGTTTTTACGTGACTACAACAATATTGCAACGCGCACTGAGCCTTCAGTGGTGCAGGCGCGGAGAAGACTCAGACTCGGCCCGCTCGAGAGCTGTCCTTTCGAGATACGAGGAACGCTCCACAGGGCTCTCTCATTTCGCAACGTTTCGCCTCCTCCGTTGGAGGCATCGTCAGGCTAATGTAATTTCTGCTTGGGGGCCCCCTCCAGTGGGCCAGCACGGCCAACAACGGCACCCCCCCGTGGCCTACCGCTCCCACTCTGCTGAGCCAGCAGCCTCCAACACCGACGGGCCGGTGCGCAGCGTTCCGCCGCCCCGATGATCGTTCGCAGAAGGATCGGCGGCACGGCGGAGACGTTGACCCTAACGTGGTCTGACGCCGAGCCTCCAGAGTTTGGGGAAACAAACCCTGCTAGGGTTAATCGAGCGACGTTTACAGGAACGGCGAAGGTAGACGGCGGCGGTTGCCGGTGGAGGCTTGGCGCTTGAGGGACGCCCCGGTGTGACGAGGGGGAAGTGCGGTTAATATGCTGACGCTCGCGCGCTGGCCAGTGGATGACCCCTAGAGGTCACGGGGCACGTTCAGGCTCCTTTGAGGCAGGGGGACTTTCAAGGAGATGAACATTCTAAACCGCTAAATGGTTGGATGTCTTAACCGAGTGCTGTTCCTATCGCTCAGGAACGGCACTCGGCAGGAGGTCGAGTCTTCTTCTCCTCCCCTGTCACCACAGTTTGGAATTGCCTGTCCATCAGCCGTCGCTGTTGCTGGTTCTCTGCCACTGTTCGCTCATGGCCTCTCTCTCTCTCTGCCTGTGAATTAATTGCCTGCCTCTTCCCGTAATAATAATAATAATATTTATGTAAATTATACCACATGTTAAACGACCTCCACTCATTTTAGAGATAATGTTGAGATTCAGTTGTATTTCGATACTCTGTCTTCTTCCAATAGTGTATTGACAAAAGGGCTGTCAATGTACAGATTATCCTTCATATATCCTTAACAGACTGTTGGGTCAATTACTGTTAGCGATCACCTATGAAGACCGGTACGGCACACGATTGGGTGCGTGGCCAACACCAAACCGGACCGCCTTTATCTCCCCAGTACTGATGTTTTATACACTCCGAACCAGGTACTCGGAGTCGACATAGGGGAGGCCCAAGACTGGTTCAGATCAACACGACCGTTAATGATCGCGAGCGGGAATCAATCTCGCGTTGCCACAGGTTCAGCGCGCGGTGCACAAACAACTGCGCCACCGCTCATCACTTAGACACGTGCACGTGTGCACAAAGGACGCATCAATAATATTGCTTGCAAAAACAATCATGCCGAGTCACGTGTTTTCCCGTTCATACGTCGGCTGAATAGCGAGCACAATGAGGCGGCCTGAAATAACAGGCACTTCAAACAAAACACAGCATTTAGCGCAATACGGCTACGATCGCTCACGCACGCACAGCCACTGACAGACGTATGGCAGCAGAGACATCTGCAATGTTTGCATTCACGTTCGCGAAACTAAAAGAAAGATCTTACAGGACCACGACTTTGCTCTGTATACCTATAAACAAAGAGCACAGATCTCTAACTTAGCATCAAACTCTAGACTGTCGGGGTCAGGGTGCTGTTAATACTAGCAGTGTATAGCCCTTTGTCACCTCCACCACTGGATGAAGGGCTTTGATCCCATGCCATGTCGGTCGTGGGGTTTGTTTGACCATACTTCACCACACTTGTCAGTGCGGGTTGGTGAAGGCTAAGGGACCGCTCAGGACCGGTTCAGATATCGCTCGCCACTGATGTTTGCCGTGGCCAAGAATGGAACCAAGGCCAGCAGGTTTATAGTACAGTGTTCTAGTCACTACGTTAGAGCTCCACTTATATTAACACGATATAACCTTATTTTAGACTAAGGTGACCTAGAAGTGGTACGGGTAAGGCTCATATATTAATATCTACCACTCTGCAGAAGATATCTAATATCTACTGCTGTGCAGTATATAATAATAATAATAGCGTTTTATATAGCGCCTTTCACCCGAGGGTCACTAGCTGTGCAGTAGATATTAGTACTTAGGATTTAAAGAACCCACGTTGCAGGGATCACAGCACACGAATCGCACACACGCATGCACACGTAACAAGCGTCATTATTGGTCTTTAATGGAACGATTTATTTTCTTTTACACACTTATTTTAAATACGACATATACCGAACGTACATATTTGCGCCGATATTCATCCACAAGCTTTTCCTTTTGGAGAAATTTAAGACGACCTTTAATCCTGTCTTTATTTCCAAAGTTATTATATCCGCCCGGTTGTGCGCCTCTGCAAAGTTTATTAAAACCTATTTAAAGGTCCACTTTGTTTATATAGGCAGGGAAGTGTGTGTACGTGCGCGTATGCCCATAGCATGCTCAAGAGTGTGTGTGTGCGATGTTTATAAATGTTCGTGCGTATTGTAATAACCGTCAGAGACACCACTACGAACAGCTCTGACAACGTTGGAAAAAATTTACGCAAATATATATGTGATTTACCGTGGAGCGCAATACAGATATCCTATTAAGAAACTCACTTCTCAAAGGGTCCAATAAGGGTTTAATATAGTACCCAACTACCAACCAATCTGCTTACCCACATGCCCACTAAACCAACTGCCCAGCTACCAAGGAGTGAAAGGAACTTAAAATGTTACTGGTAAGGTCCTATCGCAACTGCCCTTGTGACCTGGTCTATATTGAATGCTTCTGCGACTTTCTTATCGGTGCACCATACTGGACCGTACCGGCTGACATTCACCTCTGCCAGTTGCCCACCTTACTGGAACACCTAACTACGGAAAGCTGAATATGATAGCACAAAATCAGCATACCGCTATTCCTGAAATATGAAGTGCATTGCCAGCGAGGACACGTGGGTCAGGCACATGGACAGTGTAAATAAAACGGAATCAACGATGAAACGTGTGCAAAGAAGCGTGAAAATATGCACGCGGGGAATTACACAGAGACACGTAAAGAGAGAGCATATGGATTGGGAAACAAATGCAAAGTAGAGCACATCACAATTCTGTTTTGTGTTACTACAATGGCAGTGGTGCACAATCACACATAGCAGATTCTCAACATGTTCGTCAATAACACTTCCCTAAAACCAAAACATACACGTATAAATGGCCCTTTGTCATAGCAGCGAGGTGACCGTTGAGAAAAGTGAGCTTGTGCTGGACACACACGGCTAAAGGAGATGACGCAATGGCAGCTAGAGGAGAGAATGTGCCCCTAGAGAATGGCCCACTGCGGAGACGCAGCAAAGAGCTCAATCTATCTGCAGGAGAGAGACGTATAGCGGTATCGCAGGACCATTTGTCAAGGCTATGGGGGGTCAAGGTAGAAGCGTTCACGTCGCGATCCCTGTCAAGTAATACTTGATATTACCTGCGAATTCTACCAAACGCTTCGAGGCCGAGCTGAAAGACAACGATGTCCAGAGGCTGACCATCGTGCTTCGAAGAATCGCAGAGAAGAAGAAGCCAATAGATAGTTCGCAGCTAGTCGAAGACGTGCAATTACTTCTTTCGGCACCGATCGCGATAGCCACGCCGCTGCCTCTCCTCCTTCTTCTTCTTCTTTGCGATTCTTCGAAGCACGATGGTCAGCCTCTGGACATCGTTGTCTTTCAGCTCGGCCTCTGATAACGGGCGACGATGACATAACCAAACGCTGGTACTCTACTTAATAAAATAACGCGCCGCCTGACTTATTATGGAAACGGAGTGCATCGCTGTGGCCAGGGCAGCGGGTGTAAATTGAGCCCTCCGTGTCGTGCGACGGTCGGCTGCGGGCTGCGCTGTCACGCGCGCAAACAACGCCGGTGACACGCCGCAGAGTTGGCAAGCTCAACGAGGTCGGCGGGCCGGGGGAATCAGGTGGGCACCCCCCCCCACACACACACACCCAGGGGTAGTCCCTACAAAACCGCCAAGTCGGACAGCGGTGCCCGCGCGGCCGTGGTGGACCCTATTCGCGGCCGTGGTGGACCCTATTCGCAGCCGCGGGTGTTGCGGGTGTTGCGACACCCGCACTTTCACAGAAACACGATTCCATCCCTCCCCCCCACTTTTTCCTGAGGTAGTCTCATATCATATGTTGCGACACCCGCACTTTCACAGAAACTTGATTCCATCCCCCCACGCTTTTTCCTGCAACACCCGCGGCTGCGACGCGCCTGCCCCGCTAGGTAACTGAACTGTGGACACGGTCCCGACTGGGTCCGCGCCTCCCGGTGTTGAATCCTGGCGACACTTTAGGACTCTTGTATATAGTTTCATTATTGTCAGCAATTCGCATGTTCGTTGTGTAGCAGGAGTCCCGTAAAGGGCTTGCAAGCTCACTGGGTATTTTTCTGCTGTAATAATAAACATATATCTGTCTATCCAACGCATCTTAATGGCATGGGCCCTGGCGCAAGGGATAAAATGGGGCCCTCCCCGTACAACCTCGATCTCACCTCCACATGATAGCCCCGTTCCTGGGCCTTCAAGACCCGGCGGCTCCGGTGCAGTTGCACTGCCTGCGCACTCGATAGCTAAACCAATGGTAACCGGTGGTGTTAAAGGCACGGTCTTCACGGCGTTCTGCAAAAACGCCGAATAACTTCCAAAGTTGCTGAAAGCCGTTGTCTTTGTCTCTGACGCTAGACCATGGAGTTGTTGATGGCTAGCACATGACACCAAGACGTAAATTGTCAACGCTTTCAACGGAAGTCTCGCGTGTGGCTGCCGAAACGACAAGACCATCAAACACACGGTGCTGAAACACTGTGAATATTCAATGGACGCAGTGAAGCAATATAATAATAATGTATTTGATTTTAAAAGGCCTCATCATACTCACAATGCTCCTGTACACAACGTAAATCGACGACATAATACGGCACATTAACTGAAGCCTGGCTAAATAACCTGGACTGATCGGTAGCTATTCATCCAGCCATATGCAAAAGAGAGAGAGATAATAATTCTCACGAGGTCTTGTTTCACAAGATCGAATGCATTCTGGGTGATACGGGCCTAGGGTCTAACCAATGAAAAAAGGTGAAACTTAAACATGCTTAGTTTGATACAAACGCCACTTTCTGCGACCAATCAACAGACCACAATGTAACCAATTATTTGTCGCTCGTTAAATGTGAATTAAAGTCAGATATGTTCGCGCTGTTCACAAATCAGCTACGGAGGGAAAACACGTGGAACGAGAATGCGCTTAAGATGGAACGAAGGAGTGTTATGACTTTTTTTTTACGTTGGACCAAAAAAATGTATTTTCCATATTATGCACACAAGGAGGTATGCTAAAAACAAACAGCTTGTGTGGTTACGAATGGTTTTTCATGTAGAGCTCTTGAGACCAACATGTCTTGTTAATCCCGACCACAACAAAGTCAACATTTAATGAAATGTGGTTTATTATACTTAATGCATAAAAAAACAACAGAGCCATTACCTTACCAAACGAAAAACACGCGGATATTTGGCGTCTCAATGCTTAAATATGTCCTATATTATATACATGACATATTTCTGGATATGAATTATTGTAATATTGTTACTTTGATCTTTTACCTCTCGTTGGCCAGTGTAACTTAGTGTTAGCGTGAAACATGTGCAAGCGTTTTGGGACAGATGCGCGCTTAGAATTACATTGAGAGACAGAAAGAGAAACATGTGGATCACGTAACAAATTGATATTAGAGACATAATATTGACTTGTTAGGAAAAGTAAGTGGGGCTTGGGCAAGACACGGCTCGAAGGGATGATGGCCAATGGGCCAGAAAGGTCCTGGAATGGCAGCGAAGGGGAAAACACGTGCAAGGGGAAGACATGGCGATGAGGAGATCAGTGCGTGTGCAGCAACGAGATGAATTGAACATTTAACATGACGGCTTTCATGAGCAATGATATGCGTAGTATGTCCCTTTGTACGGGTTGGGTCACGTAAAAAATAAGTGTCGTAAACCCACCTCCACCCGACATAGCCAATTAGTAAGGTATGTCACGTGAACAAAATGTACCAACAACATTTACCAATTCTTTACTACTTCAGCACACTGGTGTGTTGGAGAGCAAGCCCAGAACATTTACAATGAAATACGACGTTTCGCTGATAGTTGCAATCAGCTTCATCAGGTATCTCGAACAGACGTTTGAACGAGGGTTCAAGATTGACACGTTGTGTTGATGTGCTAGACCTTAATAATTGGCTGCGTCGGGTGGAGGTGGGTTTACGACACGAATTATTTACGTAACCCAACCCAAAAACTGGATATATTGTAGAGATGAATTCGGATATCACAAAACGATGAGACAGGGTGACGGCACCGGAAGACCATCAATCTAGCTGTGGGTAGATCATGGCTTGCCGATTATGATGATTATGATTTATTGTAGCCAACAAATGAATCATGCGACAAAGCTGTCAAAGTGTGTCCATAGAACAACGCCTGAGGACACAAACGAGTCCAGCCATTTGATGTGTGTTTGCCGACAGTAATGGCCAATGAGGACCCTTTCAAGGTTCATAACACAATCTGGCAATGTGGACGCAACTGGGGAAGCCAGCCGAGTCCAGCAAAGCTTTGAAACCTTAGCTCGCACAGGAAATCTAAGGCAGAGGCACAACTGGCTGGACGTTCCCAGCCATTTCCTTCTTCGCGGGGTCAAGTTTCAAAGTTTTGGAGCCACAAAATTACGGCTGAAAACTCCTCGCAGAAAACCACACCCTCGAGTGCATGTTTCTTTTTTTTTGTCCACACAGGGCACAATGTCCGTTTCATGTCGGCTGCCCTCTCAAAAAAGCAGAACATTTCTGTGGCAACCGCTTTACATTTGAGCTGTACAGCATTTTCACCCGCAAAATGTGCTTCCAGACGAATATTGCTTTTCCTCTTAGTTGTGCCATTAATAACAAAAACGATGTTTAAACATTTGAATATGACTTGTAAAAATCTAACAGAGCCAGGAGATTATGAACATAACGATCTCACAAACTGTGGGTAAGCTACTGTGTGAGGACATGTGTACAAAGAGCGATGCGAGGAGACAGGGAGACACATGGGGATACTCGGGGACATTGCTGCTGATCGTAGCTACTGCATGGGGACACATGGGGACACAGACATCAGGAGACACGAGGAGACAAGCAACCACATGGCGAGACACGGGGATATATTGCTGATGTGTGAAAAGCTCCTGTATGTCAGGCTGTCGCAGAGGCTCACTAACAGCGACAAAGCTTTTGACAAGGAAAGCACGGGAGTCTGATCTTACTTTGAGGGAGTAAATCATCCCTACGGTGATTTCATTTATTTATTCTGGTGAAATCTAATACTTAGAAAATACACGGATAAACATTAATACAACCTACTGATGTAGGAGAGGGAGAGCACTTGATACGGCTATCCCGAAAAAACTGCTTTGAAAAGCAATTATCATTAACGCAACGATAAAAAAAATTGCACCTCATCTATTGAAATTTGTGGTGCCATCTAGGTGTGGTGCTCTGGACATACACACAGCCCATGCGTACATACAAATTAGCTGCTCTTTATACAAGCGATATTTTCCCAATAAATAATCACCGGTGGAGTATGTGCATTATCACCGAACACTCTGTACAAATGTACCTTTCAATCCCTCGTCCCTAATCTCCTGGAACTTTGGGGCAACCACTGCCCCAGAGCTATTTATTGTGTGAGACTCCACAGAGACACGAATCAACAGACGGGCACAACAATGCCATTCTGCTTAGAGCGCAAAGAGTGCCCATGAATATATTATACGTTTTTAAAACTTTTTTTATTATAGCAATTATACAACCCTTCAATGTAATTTGCCTTAGTCACCAGCTGCTTACTGGTGTAGACAAGAGAACAGACAAAGGTTTTCTCATTCCGAGAAGCTCTTAAAATAATTATATGAATGTCGTGTCAACCGTGAGCTCTTACTCATTGGCTTAGCTTCACTTGGAATGAACAGCCAACAGAAATGTTCCTGCAACAAACAAATCTGTAAATGACACCGTTATACCACGTAGGTTTTCGCGGTTGTGCTGCTCTCCGATGCCTTCGCGAGCTGCACCCGGTGTCGTTCGGCACAGCGTCCGACCTTTCTGCTCCGCTCGCTGGGAGCTTCTTCAGGAATTGTTCCTCAAGAACTGTTCAAGCTTCCAGCCCGTGGCGTGAAACGCACAGCATTGAAACAACGTTGGAAAAATAACTATGTGGACGTAGCTTTTCTCGCAATACTTGTTTTTAATATTCACTTGAAAATGTGGAACGGATCTCACATGCTGCTTAATCATTCCCCCAATTGATGTGCTGACACAGCTTTCTCCCTACCGCAATAATCCAGGTTCAAGCTCAGCTTGCGAGGCTATTTAAACGTGATTATTACCGCAACAGTTTCTTCCACAACGTCAAGCATCGTGTAGGCCAGAGCCTTGGACGGAGTTTATAAGCAGCGCAGCACAGCGCGAATGTTGGAAGCGACTGAGATGATACAAACTTTACCACCCACACCGTTCGGCGTAGGGCCAAAACACAAGTACTCTGCAGCAGCACTTATCCCTGTGGTTATTCAGGACTATAAGGAATGGCTCTCAAGGACACTTAATCTTGTTTAGCCTGCATTTGTGTGCTTTCATGCTGGAAACACTAATTGAGAAAATGAGTCTATTACAACCCTAGGTGAAATAGACTTTGGATCCAGTGAAACAAGCGTTATGGGTCGTCTCTTAATTCTTCTACAGGCTGTCGGTGTTATTTGTAATCTTTGGTGGAGAGCTGGCACAGTGGTTAGTGCATTGCAAAATAAACCCTGCCACGGCTAACATTAGTGGTCATATCTGAACTGCTCCCGGGATGTAATTTTAAATAATCAACGCTGACCAGTTTGTTGACGTATGATCAAGCACCACCCAGAACCAAGATGGCTTGGGGGAGGGGACTTCATCCAATAGTGGATAGACAAAGAGCTGCAACTTAATTTTCCTTTGAAATAACGGGCAATATAATAGAAGATACAAGTGAAATACCTATAAAAAATATATCACCGTAAATGCTACTGATTCTACAATCCGAGCAAGAAGCATGAGTGTATTTTGCAAGCGAGCCCCGAGATCAAATATATTTTGGGGGAAATGGCAGCAAACAAATTCCAACGTCGAACCCATCTTCTGGATCGCGTTGATTTTAAATCGGCCCGTGGACGCATCCACCGCCGTACCGCACAGGTGCTTGTGACCCTGACTTTCGCCAAGCCTTGCTTTCATTTCTGGAGCTTGAAGCTGCTCCAAATGTGATCGGTAGCCCGGAGGGACGCGTGCGGCCCGTGCATTCCCTTTCCCACGACGCATTACAAAAAAATCAAAAGCGGTTCAACCCGATCCTTAATACAAAACATTTTTCAAACGCACGGTACGCAAACGTAAATGGAAGTGCATTTAACGGAGGGGATTAATAATGCAAATATATATTTTTTAAAGGACCCAACGAACGCTACCACCAATGTGTCACTTATGTGTCAACGTAATTAATGTGTTCTCCCGTGAAACTTGGGGGCATTAACGAAAACACCCTTGGGCAGACTCGGAACCTTTCCTATCACTCACAGCTGAGTCATAGCCAGGATGATCAGATTATGAGCGTGATGTTGCGAGTTCATGGGTACTTCAAAGTTTGAGAGCCTTTGCTGGGCTCTCAAAAACCCTCAAAGGCCCTGAACGGTGTCAATGAAAAAAAGCGAGGCATGGATGTCACTGCGTAAACGACTGCAGCAATTGGAAACAGAAAAAGGGAAAATCATTTGCTGAATTCCTGACAGGGAGCGTGCATGAGATTACACATGAAAGCCGTCACCCTAATCTAAACCAGTGGTGTGATCTGCCGCTCGCTTTTTCTGCTCGTTTCATGTTGTTGTTGTTGATGCTGCTGTCTTCGTGTGATCATCTGCATTGAATTTAACTTAACTACAATTCATTATAGCGCACGTACACATTACGACCGCATTTTTTTTCTTTTTTATGGATATTTTTTCGGGAGGTTTTTTCCCCCCCAAATCACATTGCAATACTATCGGCATGATGGCATTAGATGGAGGGGCCATATGGAATGTTTGATGCCAATTGCATAAACATATGTTTAAGAGTACTGATGTAGGTTTTCAAGACTCGATTCATGAAGGTTGCTCTTCAAAGT